>NW_004624856.1:5521243-5551528 GCF_000247695.1 Heterocephalus glaber | reverse complement strand
TTCCTGGTCACTAATTGCAATCTTTTCTTCTATATCTGAAATTCTATCCTCACATTGGTTCATTCTGCTGTATAGACTTTCAATGGAGTTTTTGATCTCTTGGAAATCTGCTTGCATCTGTTTTATGGATTACATTTGTTTCCTATGTTGGGATTCCATTATGATCTCAGATCCTCTAATTTTTTATCTGTGTCCTCTCTAGATTTATTACTCACGTCTTGCACCATGAGCACAATCTTTGCTGTTATCTGAGTAATTATTTCTCATCTCATTTGTCCCAGATCCTCTTTTGTTGCCAGTTCAGAGAGTCCAGCTAGTTGAGTATCAGATTGTTCATCTCATTTCCCTTTGGGGTTGTTGTAAGTGATCCAGAAGTCTGTTTTTGAGACTTGTTTACATGTCTTCTCATATCCTTCAGGGTGCTGGGACTGGCTCACCTTCTCTGCCCTAGGATCATGGAATGGCGGCCTGTTTAAAATTTTTTAAAAAATTAATGGACCAAATTTTTCCAAATCTGATAAAAATGATAAATTCATAGGTCCAAAAAAATTCAGTGAATTCAAACACAAGAAACCTTGAAAAATATATCAGTGTCTAACATAATTAAATTTCTTGTCATTTATAATATGGATCAAATTGGATGATGCAACATGAGCTAAGATGGTGATCTATGTCTTCACCCTGAAGGAAATGATGAGAGGGAAAAATTGGACCCCAGGATGAAAGCCCAGAACATTATCTGAGTACAATAATTCCTTTGTATATGAATGAATTAGACTGGACTTCCTGTATTCAATATTTGGGCTAAGAAATATAACTCTTTTTACAAATAGAAAAATAAAGTCAAAGTTGGAAATGAGATTGTAAATGTGAGCATAGTCTTGCAGTGTTAAATGTGAGACTTTGGCCATGCTATTTTGATATATGAGAGACCTTTAAAACCCATTACATTGGAATCCAAGGGGGAAAAGGGGAGAGATGATAAATTAAAGCAAGAAAAAATAACATTCTTTTAAATTCTTCTCCAAAACAATAAGTAGGTTATTGCCAGGTCAGGGCGGGGGCACAAGCATGCCTGCATTTAACTCAGTCAGGTCATGCCTTACCTACAGCTAGGTACCTTTCTTACATTTCCTCTCTTTTCTCATTCTCCTCACTAGGTCTATCCTCCCATAAACATCACGGGAGAGCAGATGAATGCCCTTGGAAGCAATTCTCTGGACAGTTATGAGGTCTCCGGAGTTGTTGTTACCTCTCAGGGTGCAAATCCTCCCAAGCAGCCCCGAGGCCCAGGAAGAGATCAAGTGCTTGTGAATAAATTGCTTCTCCACTCAGTATTCTTACTCCAGGTCCTGGGCTGCTTTTGTCATTTGCCTGAGTCCTGAGCAGCTTGTTAGAGAGCTGAAGAAATTTATGATAATACGTTTTTTTAATTTATTTTTTCTTAATACATGTTTGCAAATCATAATGTTTGCAATCAGTACATAATGTTTGTCATACATAACACATTTTAATTCCTTTTCTATTCCTTTCTCTCCCCTTCCTACACTCTCCCATCTCTTGGCCCTCTTCCCATTTGAGAAAGCTCTATCTCCCTACTTCCTATTATCTGTCTTTTATTTGGCTCTTTAATTTATTTCTATTCTGGGTTCTCATATAAAAGAAACCATGCAATAATTAAGCTTGTGTGCCTGATTTATTTCACTAAACATTACGGTCTCAAGGTGTATCTGTTTCCAGACAAATGACTGAAGTTTACCTGTCTTTTTGGCAGAATAGTACTCCACGGGGTGTAAACACATTTTCTTTATCCTATGAACAGTGTACATACAGTGCTTGCGAGTTCTTGACCATGTGTGCATCTGTGCTGTGGAGAATTCTAAATGTGATCCTGGTGTAATGGCCTCGAGGGTGACAGAGTGTCCTCCACCTCTCTGTGAAAGGACACATTTGGTTCAATAATAATTAGCATCAATTACTTGAGAGCTCTTTTCCTGGCCTGGGTCTGGCCCTCCTGGGCTGCAGGTGCAGCATTGTCCCTGTGACCTTTGCTCTGAGATGGTCGTCCAGGAAAGGAATGGGAACTGTCAGGGGGTCACAGGCTGTTCATCTCTCGGCATCACTGCTTGGCCTCTGATATTCATGGAGCAGAATTTTCTCCTGGGAAATCAGCAAAAGAGGAGGGACGCCTTATGTGTGCATGCTGGCCAGAGCTTCAGAATAGGCACCTAGTTTTATTTTCTGGGTGTCCTTATGATCATTCTTAAAAAAAGAAAACCACTTTATTACAAGGAACAAAAGCATCCTGGGAAGGACACAGGTGGCTGGAGGCTGAGGGGCAGGCAAGGATGTAAGGAAAAAGATGCAGGACAAGGCTTCTGGGTCTCCAACCAGCAGGTTGGCCCCAAGGCCAGTGCGGCCTTCGATGCTGCAGGCTCAGGATCCCGGGCAGCCACGCACAAGTGCCAGGTGCACGTCGGTATTTGTCTTTTCCCTCATTCGCTCATGTTATAAAAAACATCACAGAGCCACTGTGACCAGCTGTTCCTCTGACAAACTGTCTTCAGAATCATGTGACTGGCTGCTTTTCTGACTCGGCCACTCTCGGTTGTGACACAGCTTCTGCTGAAGCACTTCTCAGTTCCCAGGGATCTCTCATGATGCTGTAGTGATCCCTTTGTACCTCAGCTGACCTGGCTCTCTGCTTGCCTCCCCAGCCCCCATGCTCTTCTAGAGCAGACTTTATTTGCCAGTCCACAACCCATCTCAGTGTTCCCAAAAGTGATTGTCCACTGCAGTGCAACCCGCAATGCAGTGGCCAGAATAGCTGGAGCCATCTACAGGACCTGCTGTGAGAGAAGAGGCCATGATCTACCTCACTTCCTAGTCACTTACTCAGTACTTTTCCCCACCAGGAATTTCAAGCCAGCTAACATTTTACACTGCCTTCCCAAAATTTATTGTCCTTAGTATTCATCATTAGTTTCTTGGCTATCTTGTACACTGGCAGGCATTTCTGCATACCTTGTGTACTACTTTCGTCAAAGTGGCCAATTAGTGTTTGGCATGTAGAAGCCCCTTAATTAATAAATATCTATTTAACAAATTAAGAAATAAAGGCACACAATTTCTTTGTATCTTTTAAGTGCTCAATCTTTTTTTTTTCCACTTAAAAGTGATCGTGTTCAGGGAATAAACCATACTGAATTCAACAAAAAGAATCTTTGTATCTATGAAAGTCCTTTGATAAATTAGATGCTTAGCAATAATACAGTATGTCTACTATGATTTCATCCATATCTTTTTTTAAAAAAGTATTATTAAAACATTCTTTTCCTTCTTTAAAGATACTCAGAGTGCCATTCTTAGAAAGGAAAACAAAAATCAATATTAAGATTTAGAAATGTTATTCATTGATTTGTTTGCCAACAGTGGTAAGAAGATGTACAGGTTAAGTTCAAGGGCTGAGCAAATTGTCTGAATGCAGATTGTCTCCAAGGTCACAGCTCCCAACAATCTTAGATGTGGTTATTTCAAACCATCCACTCGGACCTGCTTTAAATGCATTTGTTGTCATTAGGCTAATACTTCATGTTACCGGTATGAAGCAGGTTTTGTGATTTAAAACACCAGCAACAGCTGAACAGTGCTCTTGCAATTCCAAGCCCCAGAGATGCCCGTGTCCTAACCCTCCAAGGCTGTGAATATTGCCTTAGTGAAGGCACCTGGGAGTGTATACATGGGGTCAGGTGAGGTTACTGAGATGGGGAGATTATCCTGGGTTGTCCCATTGGCCCCAGTCTGATCCCTTGGAAAGTGAGAGCTTTCCTGTACTGACACATTAATTGTCCTGGCCTCACTGCCACTATGTCTTTCTATGCATTTTATTCTAATGGCTGTGCTATCCACCAAATACAGAGCACTGAATTAAGAGCAGAGGCAGCTATACCTATTCTCAGTGTTCCTCTAGTTGGGCATCCTGTTTCCATTTTTAAAGTTGCTGCCCATTGTTCCCATTGCAGATAAACTCCTCCCCAGATCTCCAGTCAAATGTAATCACTCTTCCTCTTTCTTCTGAATCCCTATACTATCAAGTAGCATTTTTCCTTCACCTTGCATTATATTTATTTTGTTCCCCTCTACCTTCATAGTTCCCAAAGGGCAAGACCTTGTTTTTTTCTTTTTCTTTTCTTTTTTCTTTTTATTTTGAGGCAGGTTCCCATTAAGAGCCAACTTGCCTGGGCTGGGCTTGAACTTGAACTGCCTGCTTCCACCTCTCACACTGCTGAGATTATAGGCATACACAAGCACAACTGACTTTCTTTCACCTTTGTATCTATTACAGAATCAACTCAGAATTTAATGCATACTGTGTATTTGGTATATTTTCAATGATTAAATGATTGCAGAATAGCAGATGCTCTGTTCATTTCTCTAGTGTTTGGTAAAGTAGGTAAGGAATAGTTTACTCAGTTGTCCTCCCAGCTTGCTAGAGAAACAGTCTTGGATGCACACTAAAAAAGATTTGGCAAATATCTGTTCCCAGGTGTCAGGAAGTGAATTCAGTAGGAGATCTCATAAGTGGGTGGAAATGCTTATAGAAAACAGTCTGAATGACTCTAAATTGCTATTAAAAAAGGAAAATATAAAATGCAATCAAGATGAAAAAGATGAATAAGTAATAACACAGGTGGCTGTGTGGCACAAATCAAAGAGAAAAGGACTAACTCCTACGAGTAAAAATAAAGTAAAGAATCTGGAGATTTTCTCACGAATAAGAATGACAAAAGACACTAAAAGTAAACACACCCCCAAGCAAAGGATGAGGACAGGTCAGGCCCAACAGCTCAGTCCTGGCAGGTGTCTCAATTGCTCACCAGGCTCAGAAAATTTGCTGAGCAAGTAAGGCATTTAACTTCTTCTTTTCTTTTATCCAACAGGCATTATTTGTACACCTGATATTTGCAATATATTTTGATATTCCCTTCAGGAGATATGAATTCAAAACAATACTGTCCTTGTGCTGAAAGTTACTCAGAGAATAGTAAAAGTAGAGGATGAGCTATCTGGAGTAGGTATGAGGATGGAAAGCTGATCAGGTGTTCGGTGGAATAACTGTTAGACTATCTACCAGTTACTGTTTCTTAGGTGTTTTTAGACTGTTTTGATTACAAATGATAGAAAATCTAAATCAAAGCAAGTCGAGGAAAGTAAAGCTAATTGACTTCTATGTCCGAAAAGCTCCTAGTTAGACTTACCCTCAGACATAGCTGGATCTGGGGCTCTAACATCAAAATGTCCTAGTTTTTTCATCTCTGAGTTCTGCTGTCTTCCAATAGTTGGCTTTGCTTTTGAGTTCCACAAAGAAGCAAGACAGATTTGTCTTCAACCAGTTTTAATTCCAATGTAACTGGAAAGTACACTGAAAGTACACTGAAAGTGTATTCTTCAAGAATTTCCAGGAAACATGATTACATTGCTTTAGGGCTGATTATATCATTTACTCATCTCTGAACAACCAGCCTTAACTGGAACAATACAATGCTCTGATTGACCAGACATTAATCATGCTTCTACTTTGATCAGAGGAGCAATCAATGCTACCTGAAGTACAGGGGTTGGGAGAAAGGGAAGAAGTGGCACCCAGGTGAAATTCAGGGTGACGTTACCAGTAAGAGAGAACAATGCTGAGCAGCATGGTAAAAAGATGGATGTCTACTAAATAATTGAAACAGAAGAAGAATAAAGAGGGGAGTAGGAAATATAATGTGAGGAAATATTCATTTGATCAAATAATTGCTAAATTGCATCTTGGATGGTCAGAATACTCTAGATGAATGTGGTTCCTTCCTTGCTGCAGTGGAGAACAGTGGTGAGAGCATGTGAAAATGACTAGGTGGATTCACCAAGATTAAAGTGTGATAGTTCTGTTTCTGTATGTGTTTACCTTTAAGTGTGGGTCAAGAACTGCCCACATCAGGATCATGGAAGTTACTTACTTAAAAACACAACTGTATCAGGCTTCAGTGCTTTATGCTAGCTGAATGTGGAACCTTGGGACTGGGGCCTAGGACCTATACTTTAACTAAATGCAATTAGCACAGAAGATCCTTATATACATGAAAGTGTATGAAGTACAGTTCTCTCTCCAAATAATTTGTACAGTTTCTCAGGAGAGCATGGGGACAATAAGCATTTATCTGAGGAACAGATATTTATCGAGGACCTAATGCATCATACAAGAAGTCTTCCAGCACTGTAAATATGGTAGTAAATGTGATTCCTATACAATTTGAGAAGCCTCATTCAAAAGAAAACTATGTGCCCCCCTTGTTCAGAAATTAAGAGCCATAAGACAAAAACAGACTATGAAGCCAAGTGAGCTGGATTGATGGCACATCCACATAGCTACCCCTGCCGGGCACTGTAACAGCTCTTTAGCTGATTGAGAGACTGTACCTCAGAACCCAGAAAACTGGGTACCCTTTAAAAACCTCTTTATCAGGCAAGCCCAGGAATGTTTGGTGTGAAAGATAAGCAGAAGGTTCTGTGGACCAGAGAAAGAGGCAGACGGACCCAAGATTGCAAAGAGCGCATTTACGGGGAACTTGCTGGCTCAGTCATGATCAAAGGTGGCAGTAAAACCAGTGAGTCCCTGTGATTTGGGCCAGAAGAAGGGGGTTTCTATAGTGAACAGACAAAAGTGGCTTTTGTCTAAGCTGGAATGATCTCATGTATCTGATGATACCAGAGCCCAGGTTGTAAAGCTCCACACATCGTGGCAAAGGTTTTGTGTATTTATAGTGTGCTGGCAAACTCAGCTGGGAAAGCAGAAGAGTCATTCAGGAGCAATCATAGTAGTCACAACTCAAGACGGCTGTGGTCAGGTCAAGCTGGCTTCTTATACACACTCAGAGGTAATTGCACACATATGTATCATGTGTTCAGGCCCTCTTATCAAACTATATTACAACAAATTTAACTTGAGCTCTTATTTCTTCAAACTTTTTATTTGAAGAGCAAGAAGACCCTGGATTTGGTATAGAATGATTGGAATAATTTTTCCACTTATTTCATCCATGTTTCTCCAGATCTGATCCCCTCTACCAGCAACATAAGCAGGACCTGTGGACTCATTAGCACTGCCCATGCTGTCTCCCTGCTGCCTCAGGGTGCTAGAGAACTCATCAGAACAGTCTCCCTCTGGCACCTCCCTACTCCAGGTGGTCAGACCAGAGTCCTCGACCAGTGTTGTCTCCTAAAACTTCGAGAGAGCAGCCAAGTGTGTTGGTGTTAAGACCCCCACAGGTGGTGTAGGTGATTCAGAGTTGGCATTAGAAAGGTGTTTGGCATGCTAGGAAATCAGGTTTCACCAACAGCTCTTAACCTACTCCTTTCTGGGTTTTGCTCTGTCTGAGACCATGGAGCTCTCCTGATCATCATCTTCTTTCTCCTCTTGGATATGTGAGCCTCATGGGGGTCATCTACTGTCCCTCATGCTTCAACTCAGGCCATGCCCGATCCTGAGGTGAGCTAGGCTTTGCCACAACACACATTTCTTTTAACTCATTAAAACGCCAGACTAGTGAAACAAAATAGTCCTAAAATAGGACCAAATACAAATGGTAATTCATTGTGTAATAAATGTAGTAATTATGCAGTAATGATGTTGGGATAGATTTATCTACTGGAGACACCTGCAGGTAGGTTCCAGTACCCTGCCCAGTATACAATGAAAGCCTGAGAAATAAATACACTAAGAGATAGAACTAAGAGAGAGAAAGAGGGGTGCCAGGAAGACCAATGCCAGTGTTACTGACAAAGGCACTGGCCAGTCCCAGGCACTGACTTTTATTGGCAATCAGTTGGGGTAAAGGCAAGTTACAAGTGGTTTCTAGGGAAATTAATGTAAACAAGGCTCATAAAGGACAAGACAAAGCATTCTCGAATTAGGAACAGAATAGACAAAATATATGGTTATAATTAGAACATTGTCCTTCTAGTTAGAAGGCTAAGGTTTTAGTTGTGGGAATGGACTTTGGGTTCCAGTTGCTCTGACCTTCCCATGTAGGCTTTGGCCAGACTCACTTCTATAAACAAGCCAATTGTGGAGTTAACTCTTTACAGACTGTCTTGGGCATAATCAATATTATGGTCCTCTTCATTCGTCCTCATTACATTTAAAGTTCAATTCCTAATACACCAGAACTGTGATGGGAAAAATATTAACACATAAGAATACTAGAAGAAACCATGGGGGAAAATGCCTTCATAAACCTACAGACCCTTGTAATTGCCATGAAATAATCCTTAAATTACAAAATAAATTGTTCATATAAGTTTGATAATACTACTTCATGGCAAAAAATATATATATCAAAAGGCAGCCAAATGAAAGCTTATTTGCTGTTTTAATGTACAGTAAATATTAATCTCAAAATTTAGAATAAGAAAAGACCAATAATACATTGGAAAGTGGTCAAAGTTCATAGAAAAATCCAGACCAGCCTGAGCAACTTAGCCACTTAGTGAGGTCCTGTTTCAAAATTAAAAATAAAACATAGTTGGAGAGATAACTCAGTGTAGGCACTGGGTTTAAACCCAGTATTGGAAAAGAAAATGCAATTGAAAAGACACCCAACTTCCCTTGCATTAAGAGAAATGTAGATTAAATCTACTATATGGTATCATTTTTATCTATCCTAATGGAAAGCCCATTTGAAATTTGTATTACCACTTTTGGCGCTGCTGTTAGCAAACAAACATTCTCAGACATTACTAGTGGACATGTCCTGAAGAGGATAAGTAGGCAATGATTACCCATCTAATAAATACATGTTTTCCTAGATGCAACAATGTAACTTCCAAGAGATATATCTGTACATGTGTAAGTGATATGCATAGAAAAGGACTCATTACAGTATTGTTTGTAATAGTCCAAGTTTAGCCGCTAACCAAATGGTCTCTGAAATCACATAGACTATACAAATTAGGCTGCTTTCAATCAGTTAAATAAAATGCAGCTGTAAAACAAAAATAATCACACATTTCTATCATGCTATAGATATTAAGTGAAAACTGAAATCTATAGAACAATGGTTATCATATGCAAATTTTATGTAAAATAAGAAGGTAAATTAAGGCATATGACTGTTTTAAAATGATAAGCAGTATGTGTTACTTGTTTTACCTTTTTTATGTACAGTTTCTATGTGAATATATTTTAAAGCACTGCTTTTTACAGAAGATACCCTAAATATTTTAAATAATCTGTTACTATGACCCATGAGGTGAGCATGTGTTTATTTACAATACAATATTTAATTTGTTTTTGAAAAGCTGCCTATCCTATGTTCTACCATTCTCTACCAATATCATGAAGGACCTATGTGAAAACTTTGCACATATAAAAGATGATATAAATAACATTAATACCAATTATGCCAATAGTCAAAAACTATAACGTGTCTGCTCTCCTTAACAATTTTTATTTTTAAAATGTAAACTAGATTTGACCCTCAAAAGAATCTTCTTAGGAACTAGGTAACAAAGGTTGGGGAGGTCACATGGACATGGAAGAGAAGGAACTGAGCAGAAGAAGAGCCAGCTACCTCGAAGCACAATCCTTTCCTCCCTGCCCCCTTCCTCCCCACTTCAAACCAGTAAACATTTATTGATAAAAAAGTTAATACATAATAATTTTTCATTGCAAAGAAACAAAATTGAGATGTTATCAATTAACAGGGATCCCAGTCCTGAAGACCCATAAAAATATGTACAGTTAAAATGCAACCTTTCCTGAGAAAGCTGCAATAGTTTGATTCTGAATGGGCCCCAAAGGCCCATGTGTAACACGTTTGGTTCCAGCATGGCACTATGAGGAAGTAGTGGAAATTTTAAGAGATGAGGCCTCATGGGAAATCTTTATGTCCCTGCAGGGATAACCTCAAAGGAGACTGTGAGATCCCAGTTTTTTCCTTGCTCTTTTTCTCTTCCCAGGAGGGAGGCGAGCAGTGTTGCTCTGCTGTGCGTTCTCTGTAACTGTCAGCCAGTGCCACCACATGACACCTACAAACAGTGTATCCACCTGCTCATGGACCAGAACTCTAAAACTATGAGTCAAAGGAAACCTTTTCTCTCTATAAGTTAATTATTTGGGGCTTTTGTTACAGTGATGAAAAGCTGATGAACACAGAACATGTTAGATATCTTTTGTTTGAAAGCAAAATGACTTAAGAACTAAAAGGAAATAGGAATCCATATTGTATTAAAAGTTTGAAGAAATTAGACATGGCTAAATCTACAGCACCAATGATGTCATCACAAGATCTTTCTGGCTGCCTGCCAAGGCCACCACTATGTGTTATCACTGTTTCACATTCCATTTTCCTGTCTTCATTCTGTTTTCCTCTAGGTTGACTTCATTCTCCATTTTGATTTAACTGTACCTAAGGGATCACAAGCCACTCTATAACACTGAACATTTCTTTCCTGTATTCATTGTTTGGAAGTAGGTTAGACTTTCTGGCCACTTTTGTTTCATCTTTATATCTCAGTGCCATATGTTTGCAGGAGAATAATACTCAGTGAGTTTATACAGAGCAGCAGGGAAGGGTGGTTAAAACAACAAAACCTTAAGCTCCATATAAGGAAATGAATATTTCAGAGTAATACAAATTTTCACTAAACAGAGGGTGGGGTGAGGGAAAAGAGGTCATTTTAAAAGTAAAGCCATTTTTCTTATGCAGACTTTCTAAAGTCATAATGTTTAAGTGCCATGCTAGTAGTTTCACTTTTTACTTCATGTTTTCAGGGAACTAAAGAAGTGCACTGAAATATGCCAACTTGCATCAAAAAGAAAGTGAGAAGGAGTTTGGATGGTATGAGCTTTAGCTGCCAGTTCAAAAGTTCTCCTTTGTAGTCTGTTATTTGTTTTCCTTGCTGGGCCAAAAAAAAAAAAAAAAATACCAGTTTGAAAGCCAATTGGGATAAGAAACGCTGGGGAATAACTTCCTACATTATCTTAAATTGAAATCAAGTGAGAAATTACTTAGGCATAAAAACTTGATTGTGAAAGTGGGATAGTTCCTCCACTGGGACTATTTATGGTGAATCTTCTCTCTCAAAATGAAACTTCCATTTCCCCAAATATATTTATCAGGAATCCATTTGGATGAAATATCTGTGTTTTCTTCCTCTAGCACAGGCCTAGAATGTCATTGTATCTCTTTTCCAATATATGTCAGGTAGTAGAACCTAAGATATAAATAAAGGCAGTTAGAAGGAACCAAATCTATAATTCAAGGAATAACACTCAGAGGGTGACCAACGCTTTGTGGTTGTCTTGGAATTTTCTGTTTTAGTTTTGAAAGGATAGGTGTGGCCCCAAGAACCCTCTTAGTTCCCAGCAAACCAGTCCCTTTTAACTGTCTTTGGTGCAAGACGGGAGGCACAGATTGGAAAGGGATCACACAAACCCTGTGTTAATACTTAGTGATTGTTAAGCTAGTCTGGAGGAGTTGGTCTTGAAGACAGTATTGATTTATAAGGTCAAATTTTACAGTAGGCCTTGGGCGTTCCCAAAAGACAATCTCCAAGAGCCCATTAAAATAAGTAAATGTTAAATATTTTAATAAAACACTTTTAATGTTGCCAGTTAAAGAAACAAGAGATGCACATAAAATATACAAAGAAGAAAATTAAGCTATAGAAATTGAGTGCTTTATTGGCTAAAATATAAAAATACCATGATGAATTTCTCAATACTGCTCTATCCTTGATTTAAAATGCCAAGCAGCAAACATAATGAGAAATCTGACAGCCTTTTTTTTAAGAGAGCACTACAAGTGAAGCACTGAACTGCACCATATTCTATGTTTAGACAATTTGTACTGTTTAAATCTTGCCATTAGGAAAGAGGATAGATATATTCCTAATGAGTCACACTCCATTTCTTCTTATGTGTTTGGCAGACATCTGCTTTGATTGGAGAGCAGAGAAGGGTGGGTGAAATACAGGAAAGCTTGTGCAGGCTCTTGGGAACAAAGGAAACCATCCCTGGCACCAACTCCCATCCTCTCTCCTACATTTTTCAGGCTCCCTTCTAGCAAGGTTGTGGCCATGTGGCTTAAGGATTACTGATAAAAATATAAATGAAAGTCTGATCTCAGACGATTAAGAACAGATGTGAATTCTCTACTGACTCTAGCTGGAAGTGAAGAACTCAGAAATAGAGTCATTGTAAAATGGAAGCAGCTGCATTCCTGAAATTTTGCTGGAGAAGCTGTGAGCCACTAACACCTGACTTGCATCAGATTATCATGTGAGCAAGTTCCCCCTGCTTTGTTCACTCATTGGTGTTGTGTTGAGCCACTGAGAGTATTGTTTTTGAAGATAATGAAAACTAAGAATCTCCATGTAAGTCCCTCTAAAATTTCTTCTCTAAAGATCTTGACTCTATATTACAAAATGGCAGGTTTGTATCTCATAACATAGTAAATTATGAATAGATCCTATCAGCTGTTTTTGTCTTTAGTAAAATACTTAACTGGAGAACTATCTGTTCATAAAGGTATAACTGTGTTGCCCAGCTTGAAATGCAAGGACATGGAAACATTTTCTTTTAAGAGACAGTCTGGATTTCTACCTGCCTTATTCTTTTTTCTCCTCAGCTCCTTGTATCTTACATTGCTGCATTCATTTTTCTTTGCAATATTATAGACTGTCATGTTGCATTCAAATGGATGTGTTGATTTTTCACTCAAAAGAATATAGCAGTAGTTTGACAGAAAAAGAAAGCATTATGGCTTTTCCCTTGACTTTATCCCAGGCTATCCATCAATAAGTGGTTATGGCAGGGGTGGTAAAATGTAGGGTAACACAATGGAGTCCAGCTGGAGCTCCATGGCTTGTTAGCTGTGCAACCTTAGAGAAGTTATTAGCTACTTTGAATTTTACAAGTTTTTAATCTATAGAATGAGAATATATATCTTATAGCTATTAACAAAATAATGCTTATATCTTTGTAAATAGGGAGGAATGGAGGAGTTGAAGGGTGGTCTGGGAAAGGGTGAAAAATAAGAACCAAGAGAGATTATGTAAAGGTGCAAATTTCCAATGATGAATGTCATTATATTGTATACCTAAAATGTACCAATGATTAGAATGAATAATGGATAATGCAAAATAGGAAGAAAAGGTCCAAAGGGGTAAGGGTAGTGGAAGGGGCAAGGGAAAGGAAAGAAGGGAAAGGAAAAATGATGAGAAATGGAAAAAATGGAAATAAAGTCTTTGTAAATAGGGAAGGGTGGAGGGGGTGAAGGGAAGGCTAGGAATGGGGGGGAAAAACTAATACAATGTTAACAGTGTTTGCCTGAGGAGTTCTGTTTTAATGCACATTTTATTTTCTGCATCATTAGAGTCTCCCAATATTTACAACTAGTAAAACAAAGAAATAAAAAAAAAAGAAAGGAAGTTTATGTGTATTTTCAAATGGCCAATGAAGAAATAATTATCTTCTGGCCAGATGGGACTTTGTAATGGTTTGTATCTAGATTTCTCCCCGCAATGCCTCATGTGGTTATAGGTGGGAATTTTCAGAGGTGGCTGGTTCTAGGGCGTGTGATACTGGAATTAAGGATGTCCTACCCTGGGTGTCAGTTCTACCCACCTGAATGAAATACTAAGGACAAAAACAGGTATGCTGCTTCTTTACTACTCTGCTGTCTTCTGCCTGTCATGAACTGTTTCTCCTCTGTGATGCTCCTCTGCCATGCCACCCTGCCTTGAAGCCAGCCAACTATGAACTGAAACCTCTTCAAACTGTGAGCTACAATAAACCTTTCTTTCTTTAACTTTTGGCATCAAGTATTTGGTTTCAGAAATGAAAAAAGTAACTAAGACAGACTTATTGGTGCAAGTTAAATTAATTAATTAATTCTGTGATCTGCCCATTTAGAGTAAAGCCAGTGGAAATCAGTTAACTATGATAGTTATCTCATTGTTAGATAACATTGTTATCTCAGCCAAATGAAAAAAATAATTAGAAAAGTTATACAACAAAAATTCTTCATCTCTGACAAATCAAGATAAGTGATATCAGAATTCATATAAATCACATATTTTAGACATTAAGACATGCTATGATTTACTTGTGGACACAACTATACAAGTTAATTCAATAATAAACATCAAAGGGGGCATGGTGGGCATGCCAGGGAATGGTGAAGAAAAGCTGAAGAACCCATAAAGCCATAAAGCAGAGAGAAAGAAGGAAGAAACCAGGAACAAGAATACCTTGAGGTCATTCCCCCAGTGATCCACCTCCTCAAACCCAGCCCCAATCCCTAACAGCATATTCAGCCATGAACTCATCAATGGATTAATCAGTCGATGAGTATAGCATCCCAGTGTCCCAACCACTTTCCAGAAGCCCCACCTGTGAACATATAAGCCTGGCAGAGGATATTTTAGATCTAGACCATAACTAGTATCAACATCAATGAAAACTGACTTAGATTATGTAAGTTCATAAAGATAATACTTAAATTTTCAGTGTTGTTTATAAGTTGATTTTTAATGGCAGTTTTAGATTCACAACAGAATTGAACAGAAAATTCAGAATATTCTCCTTGTCCCACATACCCTCTGTTCCCACACAGTAAAACTTCCCCAACTAGCAATACCTTATGCTAGAGTGGTGCATTGGTTATATTTACTAAAGCTACATTGACACATCCTCATCATGAAAAGTCCATAGGTCCACTAGAATTCTCTTTCAGTATTACACATTTCGTGGGTATTTACAAATGTCTAATGACTTGTATCTACCATTGTGGTACCATACAGAACATATTTATTGCCCTAAAATGTCGCGTTCGCCTTTGACCAGCAATGACGACGCAACACCAACGCTCTTCTTCTAGCAGTTTATTCAGGAAAACTTAACATTCTTTTTCTTCTACCCCTGGGGAGCACCCGTCCCTAGAATAAGTACCCCTGAACCAACCAATCACGGATAGTCATGTGGCGAATGGGGATAGGTACACGTAAGAGGGGGCAGAGCATCAGACACATCACAGCCAAATAAGGAGTTGTTTATCATAAAGAGCTCTCGCCGTCGGGATGGCGGAAGGCGGAAACCAGCGCCATCTTTAAGGCGCGGCACACGCAGCTCTCCACACTAAAAATTCTCTGTGTTTTTCCTATTCATCTCTCCTCCCTCTGATCCTAACAACTACTGCTCTTTATAGTGTCTATCCAGTTTTATCTTTTTCAGAATGTCAAATAATTAAATAACATGAGACAATGCAGCTTTGATATATTGGCTACTCTTAATCTGGATTTAAAGTTCCTCTGTGTCATTTTGTAACCAATCACTCACTTCTTTTTAGCACTGCATAGACCGCCACTGTCTGGATGCATCATGTTCATTTATCCACTCATAAACATTTGTAAAAAAACTGGTTATATAATTGTGCATAGCAATACTAGGCACAAATGAGTACTAAGGAAATACACTGATCTCAATTTACTAACTCAATTCATTCTCAAGTGCTGGTTGTAACTCAAGTTGGTCAATTGAAGGCTCAGGCTTCTCTACACAACCTTCAAATTCTCTCTCCTGTACACAGGCAGATCTCAGTGTCCTGAGATAGACACTGGCCCGGGATTTCTCTATTAACTCCACACAGGAAAGGATGTTGTAATATGCCTTCCAGAACTCTTTAGGGGTTAAATCTGTATTTGAGACTATCTGGAAGCACAAGTGGCTGGCATTTGGGTTATAACTCAAGATTTAGGTCATAAGTTAAATCTAAAATCCTGCTCATAACCCAAGTTGTTCATATGTCAGACTGGTCATAACTTGAGGGTCCATGTATGTGCTGAATGTTTCTGAATCCATACAAACAGCATAAAAGAATTGAAGTATGTACAGAATTTGTAAGGACTGTGCATGATAGTGTGGTGATAAACATTAATACTTTTTGTCCTGGGGTGGATCCAAATGTGAAGTCACTGAATGTAGAGATGTGAAATCATGCATAATGTCATGTAACATTTTTACCATAGAGACACAAGAGACATCAATAAGCTCAAGTTCACAAATAATGGTATGGTGTAGAAAATAATTAAGAAATTATGAAGTTGGGCACAGTGGTGCACACATGAAATCCTAGCCCCCTGGTTTGCTGAAGCAAGAGAATTGCAAGCTCAAGACCAGCTTAGACAATTTATTGACATAAGGGGACCCTACTTCAAAATTACAAATAAGAGATGGTGATGTTACTGGAGACCTCTGCCATAAGTTCCAGTCTCCTGCCCAGTGTATGATGCAGGGTTGAAGAAAGAAAGACTCAAAGACAGAATTAAAGAAAAATGTGGGGAGCCGGGACAGCCAGTGCTAAGCAACCAGCAAGGGCCCTGGTTAGTCCAAGCCACTGACTTTTATTGGTAATCAGATGAGAGTAGAGGCGAACTACGTGTGAGGATGTGCAGTTGTGCAGTTGCTATGGAAACTAATGTAGGCAAGGCTTGTAAAGGAAAAGACAAAGCATTCTCAAATTAAGAACTTAATAGATAAAATACAGGGTTGTAATTAGAACCTTGTCCTTCTAGTTAAGAAGGTTTTAGTTTTGGGAATGGGTTTGGGTGTGAGTTACTCTGACCTCAGCTACTATGTTATCTCACATTGGGCCCCACAGCTTAACAGGCCATTTCTCTGGTCTCTGCTGTGGCATTAGTGGGAAGGTCATGCTAACCTGCATCCTACTAGTGCTTATGAGGTCTTCTACTAGTCACATAAGCTTCAGTCAGACTCACTTCTTAAAGTGAGTTGAGAGATTAACTCTTTGCAACCTGCACTGCTTACAGCCTACTTTGAACATTATAATAGGGCAGGTTCTAAATAGATGTAGCTCAGTGCAAAGGCCTTGAGTTCAGCCTCCAGAACCACCAAAAAGCAAAACAAAACCAAAAAAAAAAGTTATGAGTTTTGAATTTTATTGCCTTTGCATATAAACATAACAATTACATTTAAGTTAATAGAATTTAGTTTTTTTTTTTTTTGGTACCGGGGATTGAACTCAGGTCCCTATGCTTGCGCAGCAGGTGGTGAAACCACTGAGCTAAATCCCTGGCCCTAGAGTTTAATTTTTTAAAGTTTATATTCAACAGATGATACTTGAACAACCTCCCTGAGCTGATTTAAGTGAGCTCCAACACACTTGGTTTTCACCTACTTAAGTTTGCTTAAATTAATTGAATTAGTTAACTGCATGTAGTCTACTACATTGTGTGACTCCTGGGTGGGGGCATCCCATGCTACCTTAGAGAAAATAGGCCGAATCTCAGAACTAAGCCATATTAATGTGGAGACCATAGACAAATAACCATGCTCATTTTCTTCATCATTGCAATTGAGGATTGGAGACTAAAAATAATACTTAACTCATAAAAATTTATAAGATGAAATAATTAATGTGAAGAACATGAAACAATGCTTAACACCCTGTACTAGTTCAACTTAGTACCAACCTGCTTTGCTCCTCAATCATTTTGGTTTGCACAGTGACTAGAGAAAAAACAAACTAACCAAGGAAAGAAACAACAATGTCCCTTTGGGCCTGACAAAGAAAAGTTCGTGAAATAAGAAACCTCACCCAGATTGTATCTTTGTGTGTCTTTGTGTGTTTTTGTTATCCTGCCCAAAGCAAGTAACTGGAATTAGCTAGAACTGATGCCATGCACGGGCACTGAGTGCTTACCAGAAGCAGCCCTTATATTGCTGCGCAGATAAGAAACAGCCCATCCAGAATCTTTTGAAAGGACCAAGTCTTGTTGAATTTGGGTCAGATGGGATGTTATGTCTGCACTGGAGTTGTGTACAAACAAACAACAAAAAAGAATCTTAAAAGCACTAATGTCAAGAGGGAATCCAGGACTCAGACTAAAGATAATCTTTTACAAATCCATTCCTGACTTCTACTGATTTCAAGTAAGACATTAATATTTAATATATAAAAATTCCTAAGTAAAGAAAAAAAATATGCATTTATGCAGTGTATAAAATCACTATTAATCAAATATTGGACCCATTTATTTTTCATTTTAAAAGGTTTATTTTAGATTTAGCCCTTAAAAATAATATAAAATCATGAGGGTACAGTACCAGCTGCTCAAGCATTATTAAGAATTTCTATTTAAAGAAAATGTCAAATGGGTCAATTTTAGCCTTAGCCAAAGTTTAAAGACTAAAGAATGGATTCTTTACGGATAACAATTTTACATTTGTGCTTTATGTAACAAGCAGAATGTCATCAACATGCCACATCACCAGCCTAGCTAGAAGCATGTGGCAGCTCACATAATCCTATTTATCTTTACAGATACACTGCATGATGCTGTGAATTCCCAACCCAGTATTTAAAACAGCATTAATGTTAATAAAGTAATACAGATCTCATCCATCATAGTTACTGCAACACAGAAATAGTGACTATAATTTAATAATTAAGTAAGGATTTTAAATTATATGTGATACATTTCAATGTCCTTCATTTCCTCTTTTCCCAGTTAACTTCTGGTTATTTCACTATCCATTGGTCAACACCAAAGCTTGAGCCTGGGAAATCAGAAAAGATAAAACTCCAAATACTCAACATTTTGACTTATTAATAACTTTGTTCAAAGGATTTATTTTAAAATGTGGTTCACAATGTTATCTAAAACTGAATGTTGGACAACATACTAATTTCTTTTTAGCCAGAATTTCAGGAAGTTTGCCCACAGTGGATTTAGACTTTAATGAGCTTCAGTCCATCCATGCCAGTGCCTGAACATGTGTGTGTGAGTCTGGCCTAATGAAATAGTGATTTTGACCAAAAAGAAACAGGTGTACAATTCTTGTCCCACTTCTGGGTTCTAAATCCTGGTTTATAAAGACAACTTAAACATAAAATTTATACTTTTGAAGTTTATAACCTATTGGAAAAACAGATAGACAAATTCTTGTATTTATAAAACACAACCTGCTTTTCTATCTATACTGAGGAAAAGAAATGGTATAATTCAATGATAGCATGCTCACCTAGCATGTATAAGGCCCTGAGGTTAAATCTTCAGCAGTGGAAAAATAAGAAGGAAGAAAAGAAGGAAAAAAGAAAGGGATGAAGGGTGGAAGGAAAGAAGGGAGGAAAGAAGGAGGAGGGAGAAGAGGGAGGGAAGAGAAAGAAAAGGAAAGGACTCTTGTATTGAGGTATATGTCAGTGGAAAATATACACCAGCTTTCAAAAACTTGATACAGACAAAACGAAGTAAAATGCTACTGTATTAGTTCATTTTTGTTGCTAATAACACTATCACAGACTGGTTAAGTTTTAAAGAAAGGTTGTTTGTTGTGTCATGATTCTGGGGGTCTAAGGAAGAGTGCCCACATCTTATGATGGCCTTGTCTACTGCCAGGGTCTCAGGGTGATGTGGGCACCACACAGTGGGAGATAGAGACTGCAGATGCAGGTGAGTATTTCTGCTCTGTCGCCTATAAAACTACTAGTATTCCATCACAGGGACACAGCGTGAAGATCCTATCTAATTCTAATCCCTCCCAAAGGCCCACCTCTAACTCCCACGGTTGGAAAGAGTTTCCATCCTTTAATATCTTGTGATTGGTATTCAGCTCCATTAGGGCTTTCTGAAGGGACAAACTGTATTCAAACCAACATCACTAATACTTTTTATTATGATTACACATGACAATGATAATATTTTGGATATATTGATTTAAATATATTGCTAAAGTTGTGTTCACCTGTTTCTTTTGGCTTTTTAAAAATGCCTACTAGAAATTATTAAATTTGTACATATTTTGTATTTCTATTAGGTAGTGCTGATGTAAAAACTTTTCTTAACATTGAGTTAAACAAAAAAAAATCCTCATCCATAAATATAAGAGTCTCATTACAGTATTAAATCATGATGTATTTATGAGGTTAACTGGTTATGTCCTGTTTTGTCTTTGAAAGTAACCTTGTAACTCATATATACATGCATATATATACATTTTTATGTCTCAATGTGGAATGTCTGTACTAAAATGAGTGCAAGAACAAAATTTCTAAGAGTTTCATGGAAGGACAAAAGTAAAATGGGACCAGGGACACCCACCCAGAAAGCAGTCAGGCTGAAAAAGTGCAACAGGTTCAGAAGGAAGGCTTTCAGGAGGTTCCTGCACCTGCTCTCAGATAGCCACTTGGCCATGACCTTCCTAAACAATGTCCTCTGATCTCATTGGTCTCACTATCTTCAGCAGCAGCATAAGAAGAGGTAGACTGGCTCCTTCCAGCTCCTGTGACTTGATGTCAGAACTTTATGAAGTGTGCAATACTTCTCTAGGCATCTAAGCACAGATAGCACTCGGCTAAAAGAAAGGGCGGAATTCCAACCAGGCAGAGGGACTTCAGCAACTGCAGTACTTGGGAGGGATGAGGGAATGTGTCCAGCTTCTTAAGACAGATGTTTGAGGATTTGAGGATACACTGTAGAGGATTCCCTATGCCGGACTGAGGAAAGAGAACTTAACCTCTAAGTCAGTGCTGGTCAACCTTCCCCGCCTCCACCGTTCACCCCAAGAAAGCATCTGGGACATACTTTTGTTGTTACAAGCAGACGAGGGGCATCTGCCATTGGTATCTAGGGAATAGTGGTCAAGGACACTGCTAAATAAACACACTCCATTGCATAGCCCTCCAAAGCATTTTTGACCTATTTGGGAAACCTGCTCCAGGTAATAAGAAATAATTACAGGTAGATGACTCAGTTCTTTCTATTCTCAGCTATATTGTGTATATTAAACAAGATAGACCAACAATTTACACTCTGTCTCTCAATTTTACATAGTTCATGGTTACACTAGATTTATTTTAAATAAAAATAATCATTATAGTGACAAGACCTTCACACAATATTCTTCAAGGTGTTGTTTTACAGAATTTTATTTTTCCTTGGAAAGAGCAAGCCAATTACTGAGATACAGCAACCTAGTCTGAAAAAGAGAATGTTAATTTGAAAGTGACCTGAAAGTGAACTCTTATGAAAATGAGGAATGTGTTTCCCCTAATTTTGGATTTGATTTTGTTTCTATCTGATCTAAGAAATGTTGAAGTAATCAGAGCCAGAAACTGTCCTCATTGAATTTCCATCTGGAGGAAAAAATGATAGAAATATTGGAGTAACTCCATCCCAATTTTTGCAAATTCAAGAGCAGAGCTATGGAATAAACTATTGTTTTAAAAATTCATGGAACATAGTAGCTTTTAGATAAATGTTATTTCTTCTCTGGTTTACCTCTTCTGAGGATATCTCAACCTCTTGAAGCAGACACACATTTTGTAAGAGTTTTGCTTTTCAAAATTAGGATCCATGTGTCATTTTGAATTTCCAAATTCTCCCTTCCCTACTTATTTCAAGCTAAAATTAAGAATCAGGAGAGTGGCTCAAATAGCTATCAAGAATTGTACCAGGATCATATGATGCCCCAGAGCATAAAGCAGTCTATATCTGCCAAGCAAGTATGGACGTCATTGAGGTACTGACCAACAAAACAAAATGGATCAATAACACTGTGGAACTGTCTCGTGGTGATTGTGTCCTCCCTCATGGAATTAAACCTTAACCTATATGCTAAAAGCTATGAGGTTTCTGTCCTAGACCTCACCTCTAACTTTGCCTCCATGGCTCATCTATTTTGATGACAAGATTTGTCAAATTTATAAACCAAACTCTGTGAACTCAAACTGCTATTATGTATAAATGAAACTACTAGTAGTTTCCCCCTTTCAGTTGGAGGAAATTTTATCCTTCCAACTGTTCAGTACAAAGTCTTTCATTGTATTACCTTTTTAAAAAAATCCAGAACCAACCTTATTCTTATTCAACCACAATGCACACACCTCGTCATATTGATTAAACATTTTCCAACACACCATTTAGATTTCTTAACCATGAGGGTAACTATAAATTGGAAAAACAGAGAAAAATTTAATATGTTTCCATAACACTACATTTCAAAGCCATTCTCAGTATCTATTATTCCATTTCATCTTGATAACAGTCCCATAAGGAGTCAGAGAACAAATTAAACTTAATTTACTAACTATAAAAGACAAAGAGAGTGAATGACTGTCCCAGGGCCATAGATACTACCGAGGCATTTGAAGAGCCAACCCTAGAGCTTGAGTCTAAGGATTTGTCCATGAAGCAATCATGTTGCTGTGAAGTATTTTTCTCTTATGGTACATTTGTTTCTCGGTAGTTAAGGTTTTATGTTTTACAATAAAAGGAAAATATATTCAGGGGGAAAATGAGAAGAACTTTGTCCCTGAAATACTTTGAAAAGTTGTGGGAGAGGACAAGGCAGTTAAATTCACCCATCCCTGAAAATAATAACTCTCTAGGCTTTATTAAGAGAATTATTGGGTGATAAATGACAATTTGCTAGTAAGAATGAAGAATTAAGGCAATATTCACTAGGAAGGTAATAAAAACCTTAAAAATAATCAATTCTTTAAAGTCCTATGGCCTCTATTTTTCTAGAGACTTTTCTCCCAGGGTTTTGACAAGGTTCACTCGCAGTCTTGAAAACACTTCTGTGCTTGCATCCAACTTCCTGCCTAATGGTGGGTTTGGGAATCCAGTACCTGCTTTCTTAGTAGTGTGAGGAGAGCAGGGAGATTTCTGCATTCCTACATCTCGGGTCAACCATGTTCTAAGGGAGAAATGGAAATATGAAATAATGTTTTTTCAGCTTTAACATTCTGATTTCTGACATTTGATACATTAAGGCTTTGTTTCTTTTGGAGGAAAAATCAATGCGAATTCAACACCAAGACTCTTTCTATCTTCCAAACTAATAGCTGAAATGTGTAGCTTCTTTATACCTGTAATGTGATTTATATGTAAAAGCAAACTGCAATAGCTTCTGACATACACTTTGGGAATCCTCCTTTGTATTCATTATCTGCAACTTTATAACCAACAACAATCAGTCAAAAACTTTTAAGGGAAACCTACAGATCCTAGAGAATAAACTTCAAATTGGAAATGGCTCAGAGCAGTGGGTTGAGAAAGAATCTGGAGCTGTGCCTGGGCTCAGCAAAAGAGGCAGCGTTGTGGAAGAAGGGAAAAGAGAGAGGCACAGTGCCAGGGTTGGCCACTCAGGAAGGTCTGTCCTGTATCCTAACTTTTTCACTGATCCCTTTCAGCTGGGATTCCCACGTGATACTTGAACCATTCTTCCTCTCTTCTAGAAGGTTGTTCATTTGCTCTTTTACTAAAATGTGGTCCTAGTGCTGCCATGAACTGCGCATGTGTAACCCTCTTCTTAGAGCTCCAGCCTCTCCTGCCTTCAAATTTCATTGCACATTTCCATCTTCACTTTTCAGATTAGTGTTTCCTGCTACTGTCTAATGCTTTAAGTATTTCATATATGATCATCTCCTCTCTTCTAACTTCAGAACAAGATTTAGGATTTGAATTTCTTTGAATTGTTCCATAGCGGGTTCCACGTGATGAATGGATAAATATACTTGGTGCATAAAATGAATGATTAATTTTTCACTTTCTTTAGTGTCTTTGTATCCTCTCTGTTCTTTGGAGTTTGTAGTTACCTATGAAATAAAATTAAAACTTTTATCATGACATAAAACATTATTTCTGGTTTGGATCCAGCCTATGTGTCATTCTGCTCACCTCTCAATGTGACCCTCTCCACTGCCCATGTTACCATCCAGCAAACTCATGCATACATGTATCTTTCATGTCTGAACAGTGCTGAGCAGCCAGAATTTCCTGCAGTTTACTGTGTTTTGCTTTGTATATTCGTGATAACTCCTAACATTTTCCTTGGGTGTGCACTGCCTTTTCTTCCCTAATCAAAGGGAATCATCCCTCCTCTGATTCTCGAAGGCTCAGCTCAGTGACAACTTCTCTGAAGTGCATCTGATCTGCATCCAGAGCTCCACCAAACATGACAGCGCTCCCACTGTCTGCACATCCCACTGTCTGCCCGTCCTTCTCTAGCAACACCTATGACACTCTAGTAACAAAGGACACTTTTCTATAGGTCTTTCACACCTATTAGAGGAAGACATTGTTACTATCCATGTCTTATTCATCATTATCAGTCAGAAGCATTTAATAAATGTACAAGACCATATGAAATCCTGAAGTTAATTTAAAATATTTTCAATGCAGAAATAAGGGCTCTTCCTTTAGGGAACTTAAAATTTATATAGAAGAGTTAACTAAGAATACACTAAAAAATACAAATATCTTTATATTAGTCAAGGTTTTTTCTATAGACAAATAATATCAGTCCTTTGAATATCAAAAATATAAGGAATAAAGTAATAAAAAATGGTCAATTACTAAAAGGATGAAAAGAATGTAACTAAGTTCTAGGCATCTTCCTGAAACAGTTAAAGACATCATGTCATAATAACACGTGCATTCTTATGTTTATAGCAGAACAATTCCTAACAGCTAAACCTTGGAAGCAGCCATTGTGTCCAATGGATGAATGAATAAAGAAAATGTGATACTTAAACACAGTGGAGGACTACTCTACCATAAAGAAGGATAAACTTGAGTCATTTGTAGGGAAATAGATACATCTTGAGACCTTAATGTTGAGTGAAATAAATCAGACACAGAAGCTTATTACACAGTTTCTCTTATATGAAAAATCCAAGTTATAAATAAAGAGAAAAATAAAAGATAATAGGAAGTACAAAGATAGATCTTTCTCAAATGAGAAGGGGATTGAGAGCTGGAGAGAGGGTGTAGGGAGGGGAGTAAAGGGGATTAAAAAGGAATTAAGATATCTCATGTGCATGTACCAACTCCACACAAGGAATGTAAACATCATGTACTACAAACATAGTAGTAAAAAAAATTTTAAAGAGGCAAAAATGCTAAGCAGCCCAGTACTTGCACATATCAAAAAGCAGCTGCTACCACTTGGAAAAGATAAGAGGATAATCAAGGGAACAGAGGCTCAGAGGACAAAATTCCCAAGACTGACATTCAGGTCTGTCTAAAATGGGGAGGTGGGAGGCCCAAACCAAGTTCCCACAGATTTAGGTCACTGGAGCTGCTCAGAAGCTGCTGAGAAGCTTTTCCTCTGGCTAGGGAAAAGATGGCCTGGGATGCTACCTCTTCTACAACTATGGCACATCCCACTGGCTGGGACTGCTATACTTCCCCTTCCCCCCCGAATTAACAAATGGAAAACCAGAATTAGAAGTATCTTCCTGCTATTATCACCTTTTGTTGTCCCAGTAGTGCCCTCTATCCACACAGACTAACATCACACCAGCTGCCAAAGGAGAAACACTTAAGAGAGTCCAGTCCATTTGTCTAAAATAGGTCAAAGAAAAGTCTGTTTGGAGTTGAAAAATAATAAATTTAGGCCACCCTTCCACACTCCCAGCCCAGAGGAAGGGGCTTCAAGGCTGCCATTTCATGGCTCCCAACGCAGAGGAGGTGAGCCAATCCCAGCTTCCAGGAGGAGGCTCCCGAGCCACCATTCCACCACTCCCAGAGCAAAGGAGATGAGCCATGTGGGTGCCAGCAGCACCAGCACCCCTCCATGGAAATGAGAGGACACATCAACAAACTTCAAAAACAGACTTCCAGATCACCTACAGCAACCCCAAAGGGAAATGAAACAGAACAGTCTGATACTCAACTACCTGGACTCCCTGAACTGGCAACAAAAGAGGATCTGGAAAAAATGAAATCAGAAATAATTTCTCACATAACAACAGAGATTGTGCCCATAGTGCAAGACATGATTAATAAATCTAGAGAGGACATAGATTTTAAAAAGTAGAGGAGGTGAGTAACATGATGGAATTCAACATAGGAAACAAATGCAATCCATAAAACAGATACAAACAGATTTCCAGAGGATTAAAAACTCCACTGAAAGTCTACACAGCAGAATGAGGCAATGTGAGGACAGAATTTCAGATATAGAAGATAATAAGATTGCAATTAGTGACCAGGAAAAGAAAAATTGCTTCAAAATTGTAAGGAACCATGAGAAATCAATCCAGCAGCTGCTAGACAATCCAAAGAAGAATAACATAAGACTGACTGGAGTAAACGAAGAAACAGGAGAGAGGGCAGATGATATAAAAATCTGTCCACACAAGTGATGGCAGAAAACTTCCCAAGCAGGGGAAAAGAAATTGGCATACAGGTAAGTGAGGCATACAGGACTCCAAATAGCTTTGACTAAAAAAAAATGTACACATATACATGTAATTGTCAAGATTCCAGAAACCCAACAGAAGAACAAAGTTCTACAAGCAGTGAGAGAAAAGAAACAAATCACATACAAAGGAAAACCCATCAGAATCACAGCAGACTTCGCAATACAAACCCACAAGGCAAGAAGAGCTTGGAGTGATGTATTCCAAGCCCTAAAGAAAAACACTCTTCAACCCAGATTGATATAACCTGCATAGCTATCTTTTAAAATTGATGGAGAAATAAAATACTTTCATGATAAAGAGCACACTAGGAACTTCATGAATACCAAACCAACACTCCAAAAAATTTTAGACAATATCCTAGGAAAAGACAATGAGAAACACAACACCAGGAAGCTCAGCAAAATGAATGCATCAGGCACAACAAGAAATTAAATGTAAAGGGGGAGATTCCAACAAAAAGAAAAGGTCATAATAATGATAAGTCAGTATGTACCAGTTATAACCATCAATGTTAATGGTCTCAATTCACCAATCAAAAGAAATAGACTGGCAGAATAGGTCAAGAAGCAAAAAACAACAATATGCTGCATACAAGAAACACAATTAATTCAAAAAGAAACTCATAGATTGAAAGTTAAAGGGTGGAAACAATACTCTATGTGACAGGAACCCCCCAAAAAAGCAGAAGTAGCTATTCTCTTTGCAGATCAAGTGGATTTCAAACTGACATTGATTAAGAGACAAAAAAGAATGCTACATCCTTGTAAAGGGAACAATGAAAGAGGAAGAGATGACAATCATAAATATCTATGCAACAAACACTAATGAGCCCAACTATATAAAGCAAATACTAACGGGCATGAAAAGTCATATATGCACTAATACAATAGTAGTGAGGGAACTCAACACCCCACTGTCACAAATAGATAGATCAACTAGACAGAAAATAAGAAATGAAACACTAGAACTCAATTGAACTCTTGAACAAATGAACTTAACAGATGTTTACAGAGTGTTTCACCCCACGAAATTAGAATACACATTCTTTTCAGCTGCACATGGGTCATTCTCCAAAATAGACCACGTACTTACTCATAGTACATGTTTCAGTAAGTGCAAAGGAATTGAAGTTATCCCCTGTATATTATCAGACCATAGTGAGATGAAATTGGAGATCAATAGCAAAAGAAACCACAAAAATTACATAAACACATGGAAATTGAACAACACACTTCTGAATAACCAATTGGTCACAGAGGAAATCAAAGAAGAAATCAGACAGTTCCTTCAAATAAATGACAATGACAATACAACATATCGGTATCTACGGGAAACAATGAAAGCAGTCTTACGAGGGAAATTCTTAGCAGTGAATACACATATTAGGAAAACAGAGTGAGCCCAATTAAACAACCTGATGTTGAACCTCAAGCATCTAGAAAAAGAAGAGCAGGAAAAACCCAAAGCTCATAAAAGGGAGGAAATTATAAAGATCAGAGGAGAAATCAATGTAATGAACACTAAGAGAGTGATAAAAAAAAGTTAATGAAGCCAAGAGTTGGTTCTTTGAAAAAATAAATAAAACTGACAAACCCTTAGCCAACCTTATCTAAAAAAGGAAAGAAGAGGCCCAAATCCATTGAATTAGGAATGAAAAGGATGAAATTACAACAGACCCAGCAGAAATTCAAGGAATAAACAATACCTACTTTGAGAACCTATATGCCAATAAGTTGGAAAACACAGAAGAAATGGACAGATTCCTAGATATGTATGAATTACCAAAGTTGAACGAAGAAGACATAAAAATTCTAAACAACCCAATGTCAATCAATGAAATAGAAAACATAATTAAAAACTTACCAACTAGAAAAGCCCAGATCCTGATGGCTTTACTGCTGAATTCTACAAGACATTTAGAGAGGAACTACTGCCACTACTATTTAAACTCTTCAAAGAAATTGAAAGGGAAGCAATAATCCTGAATTCATTCATGGTAGCAAGCATTACCTTGATCCCCAAAGGAGAGAAAGACCCAACCGAAAAAGAGAACTACAGGCCAATTTCACTAATGAACATAGATGAAAAAATCCTTAAAAAGATACTGGCAAATAGAATGCAGAAGATCATCAAGAAGATCATACACACTGATCAAGTTGGATTCATCCTAGAGATGTAAGGATGGTTTAACATATCCAAATCAATCAATGTAATGCACTATATCAATAGAGCCAAGTACAAAAATCATATGATTACCTCCATAGATGCAGAAAAAAAGCATTTGACAAAATTCAACGTGCATTTATAATAAAAACCCTACAAAAAATTGGAATAGATTGTCTCTGCCTCAATCTAACAAATGCCATCTATGAAAGACCAACACCCAATATCATACTGAATGGTCAAAAACCGAAATCGTTCACACTAAAATCAGGAACAAGACAAGGATGTCCACTATCACCACTCCTGTTCAATATAGTTTTGGAAACATTAGCCATGGCAATTAGACAAGAGAAAGAAATAAAAGGGATAAAGATAGGAAATGAAGAAGTCAAATTGTCATTATTTGCAGATGACATGATACTCTATATAGAAGACCCCAAGAACTCCACCAAAAGTCTTCTAGACTTAATAACCAAATTCAGTACAGTAGCTGGATACAAGGTCAACACACAAAAATCCATAGCTTTCCTCTACACGAACAACAGACTTACTGGGAGAGAAATAGGGCAAACAAGTCTTTCACAATAGCATCCAAAAACTGAAATACCTAGGAATGAACCTAATGAAAGAAATCAAAGACCTCTTCTCTGAAAACTAAATCACTCTGAAGAGAGAGATTGAAGAGGATACCAGAAAATGGAAAGACATCCCGTGCTCCTGGGTAGGAAGGATCAGTATAGTGAAAATGGCCATACTTCCAAAACTGCTATATAGATTCAATGCAATCCCAATTGAGATCCCAGCACCATACTTCATGAATCTTGAGAAAACAGTCCAAAAATTCATTTGGAACAAGAAGAGACCCAGAATAGCAAAAGCAATTCTAGGCAACAGAGACATGGCAGTGGGTATCACAATCCCCAACTTGAAAATATACTACAGAGAGGAGGTGAGCCAATCCCAGCTCCCAGGAGGAGGCTTACTGGCCACCATTCCAACCACTCCCAGGGCAGAGGAGGTGAGCCAATCCCAGCATAAAGGAGAAGGCTCCCTGGCCACCATTCCAATGCTCCAAGGCCAGAAGAGGTGAGCCACGGGGGCACCAGAAGCACACACACCCCCCCATGGAAATGAGAAGACACTTAAACAAGCCTCAATAACAGACTTCCAGATCACCTACAGCAACCCCAAAGGGAAAAGAGATGGAACAATCTGATATTCAACCACCTGGACTCCCTGAACTGGCAACAAAAGAGGATCTGAAAATATTAAATCAGAAATAATTTCTCAGATAGCAGCAGAGACTGTGCCCATAGTGCAAGACATGATTAATAAATCTAGAGAGGACATATATAAAAAAATAGAGGAGCCGATAATCATGATGGAATCCAACATAGGAAACAAATGGAATCCATAAAACAAATACAAACAGATTTCCAGAGGATTAAAAACTCCATTGAAAGTCTACACAGTGGAATGAACCAATGTGAGGACAGAATTTCATATATAGATGATAAGATTGCAATTAGTGACTGGGAAAAGGAAAATTGCTTTAAAATTGTAAGGGATCACAAGAAATCAATCCAGCAGTTGCTAGACAATGCAAAGAAGAATAACATAAGACTGATCAGAGTAAATGAAGAAACAGGAAAGACTGTAGATGACATAAAAAATCTGTTCACAGAAATGATGGCCGAAAATTTTCCAAGCAGGAGAAAAGAAACTGACATCCACATAATTGATCTATATAGGACACCAACTAGCCTTGATCAAAAAAGTCTATTCATAGGCATATAATTGTTAGGATTCCACAAAACCAACAGAAGAACAAAATTCTACAAGCAGT
>NW_004624856.1:5463290-5498944 GCF_000247695.1 Heterocephalus glaber | reverse complement strand
TAAAGAACTTAAAAAAATCAGGCCTCCCAAATTTAAAGACCCATTCCAAAAATGGGCATCCTAAATGAACAGACATTTCTCAGACAAAGAAGTAGAAATAGCAAACATATGAAAAAGTGTTCAACATCACTGTTCATTCAAGAGATGCAAATGAAAACAATGCTGAAATTCTACTTCACTCCAAAAAGAGTGGCTGCTACAAAAAAATCAACCAATAACAAATGCTTGTGCAATGTGGGAATAAAAGAACCCTTCTCCACTGTTGGTGGGAATGTATACTGGTGCAACTATTGTGGAAATAAGTATGGAGATACCTCAAATAACTAGGACTGGAAGTCCCACTTAACCCAACTATTCCCCTACTGGGTATCTTCCCCAAAGAATTAAAAGAATCATACCCCAGTGATATAAGTGCACCCATGTTTATAGCAGCACTGTGTGTAATAGCTAAATCTTGTAAACAGCCCAGTTCCCCATCAACTGGAGCCTGGATAGATAACATGTGTGTGTTTGTTTTTTATAAAATGATGTACTATTCAGCCATAAAGAATGAGAAACTAGAGACATTTATTGAGGTCATACTCTTAAGTGAAATAAATAGGACACACGTGTAAATACCAAATAGTTTCTCTAATGTGAGAAACTGAAAGTGTAAATAAGGATCAAAAGGTATTATAGGTAATGTGAAATAGGAAGAAAAGATCCAAAGGGAAGGAGAATTGGGATAGAATGGGGAAAGAAAAGAAGAGAAAACAATAAATATGAGAAAAAGAAAAAACGGAAACAAACTCTTTGTAAATAGGGAGAGGTGGAGGGATTGATGGGAGGGCAGGGGAATGGGGGAAAAATAAGAACCAAGATATATCATGCAAAGGTACAAATTCCCAATAATGAATGTCATCATATTGTATACCTAAAGTGTAGCAATAAACTTAATAAATAAGAAAAAGAAAGTGGTCTATTGAAGTCAATTATTAGATACTGAGCCCGGGACAGAGAATACTAATGGAACCTGAAGTTACAATTTGGTTCATTGCCCTTCAAATTTGCCCAAAGTGTTTATCTGTCTGGTACCTGTGGCCTTTCCCTAAGTTCTGAATTGCTGAGATGGATTTCGATACTGAGAGTGTCATTCTGCACATTTTGTCTGTCATTTGCAAGATGTGTGTTCATCTTGAAATCACTTAAGAGAAGCATTGCCATCTCACATTCAGATTTGTGAAGAATGCAGAGAAATCTGTGGCACTGACAAATTGAGAAGGATTTCTAAAGGTAACTCACATTGAGAACTAGTTTCCTAAAATAAGCATGAACACTTTCTCAGACTGATATATGCTTCCAATGGAGGTGGAAACATCTGGGACCTGACAGCTGCACATGTTAGAGCAGTAACATAAAGGGTACTAATTCTTGACTGTATTTTTCCACACTGACTTTGTAGCCAAAATCCTACATGACTGTGACATGGCTCAGGCTGGTATACTTATCTGCGGTTTAAAATCAATCCCACCCATCTGCGGTATGCTCTTTCCCTCTCATATCCTGAACATCAGAAGATTTCTTTGGATGACCTTCCCACACAGGCCACTGGATTTCAGTGAGAACAGAACGGTGCCCATTAGAGATCCTTTTTTTTTTCTAGCAAAAGAGTACCCATGATGCACTGCTTCTTCTCAGGGAACTGCCTAATCTCAGTGCATATGCCAAGGGCTCATCTTGAAAGGGGTCACTAAGAAAAGCTGATCTTCCCCTTTGGCAAACATCTGGAAGTAATATTTCCATGTGTCAAATCTGTTAGCTCCTGTCTCACCCACACCAAGACACCTGACTGCCAGATACACACACTGACTTGTCAAATTCTGTCAATTCATCATCAACACAGAGGGCTTTGGACTGGGGAGGCCCAAAAGGTGAAATGCTTACCAGAGAAAATAACACATTCTCTCCTTTCTTGCTGAACAATGGTCATCAGAGGAAACTGATCAGAGAAACTTTTTCTTAGGGTCTGGTAAACACTCTTCTGACTCCCTGCCTACTTTGTTGAGCACTGTTGGAAAAGTGAACTCAGACAACATTTCTGAAGTACTCACCAGACATTCATGGGCATGCAGATGTGTTTTCTTGAAGTAAATATAAGCAACCTCTGCTGACCTCTGAGCATGAAGATTCTTGCAGGTTTTGGCAGGATTCATTCCCTGTCCTGAGAAAGGTTTGTAAGCTTAGACAATGTACTGGAGATATTTTAAGGAAGACCAGGTACTCCAATTCTTTCCCAAGAATACACTGTGGTTTAAATTCAAACCAGACTGAAATCAACACGTGCTTCTTTGATGAATTATTATTTATGTGAACTGACAAAGCAGGGTGATTTTTCCATCAGTCATTAAATCGGCCCTTTCACAGTTGGCAATAAATATTTATTCCCTCAGTAAAATGATCTAAATATGCTTGCAACCTATGGTTTGTTATGATTTGGGAGGTAGGGGAAGGATGACAGTCACTCCTTTCAAACCATTTGGTTCAAACACCGTAAAGTTCTTCATTGGATTCAAAATTAGGAAAGTCACTTTCTGTAAATTTACTCCTATGAAAAGTACTCACCAAGCACTTGATAATGTTGGATGCATTTATCTCAACAGCTGCTCAAGGTTCAAACACACTAAAGAAAATTAAAGAAGATAAGAAAATACGGAATCACAGTCATTGATGGAAACAAGATGTAACAGATCACCTCTCAGTGAACTGGAATATATGGAATACCTGTAGATAAGCAGGAAGATATGGCCAATAATTGCTTCCAAGTAATAAGAAATGGCTGTTTCCTGATAAAGTAAATGCTTAGGACTATGTTTTTTCTCCCTCTTTGTACCTCATCAATCTATCATGAAATATTTTAAGATGAATAGCGTTGTATTTTTCAACATTTTAGAGCTAGTGAAAAATATAAAAATTATAAGATTGCATAAAATTTGTCCTCTAAACTCTATAGGTCTAGATCAGAATTTCCCAATCTCAGCATTAATGATATTTGGACCAGATAATGGAGACCGTCTTATTTTTTGGAATGTGTCTAGCATCATCCCTGTTCACCATCCAGTAAGTGCAGATAGTTTGTTTTCTCTCCCAGTTGTGACCAACAAAAATATCTACAGATATTGCCAAATGTCCCCAATGACAAAAATTAGAACTCCTCATCTAAGATCTCCAATCTGTAAAAAATGGAAAAGGATTTATGTGTGAAGCATTTAGAAGAAGCCATCCCCTCCAGAAGCCAACTCTGAAGCAGAGATGGAAATGCAAATGGTTTGTTTCAGAGAGGATCTCAGGAAGCGCTTGCGAGGAAATGGAAGTGATGGTGGTGGGCAAGAAGGTTCATTTCAAGCTGCAAACCTCAAGGCTGATAGGGCTCTTTCTTGCTTGGAATAAATGCTAAACACTCCTCAGAATTACATAAGAATTGTATAAAGTGAGAAGCATGGGAATTAAGGTACACACCTGATAGACCAGATAACAAATATTTAGTCTACCTGTATTACTGAAATTTCATACAGCAGGAAAGAAGGCAATTGGAACAAAAATATCTAAAAAGACTCTGAAGAGTGGCAATGATAGAGAAAAGGCTTCAAAGCACTGCCATTTACCTCCCCAAAACATGACTACATCAACACTTGTAATTACCATGGCTTTTCCTGGTCCAAAATCGTCACTGCTTCCCCATTAAAGATGATTTCTTATTAAATTAAGAAACAAATTCATTGGCCTTACATCCAAGATTCACCATGCTCTTACCACAATCTATCTTTTTAGCTTTCTCTGGTTTAAGAAAACTAACTGTATCATCATTTCTCAATCTGACCCCGAATTTCCTGCCTCTGTGCTTTGGTTTTTCCTGTGCCCTCCATCTGAGAATGTGCTTACTTTTCACCCCCTCTTCCACTCCTGTCTCCAAATTCCATGATCTTTCAAGTCCTAATTCAGGCTGCTTCCTTCCTCAGGGCTACCATGCCCTTACCCTCAGCTCAGCTCTGAATTTGTCTGCAGCCATCACTGGTCACCTCACACACACTTACTTTCCTGCTTCTACCTGGAATTACAGTTACTTTCACTCCTTTGCATCCACCAGTTAAATGCCTGGAGAAAAATAATTGCGGGTTATCTAACACCATGATCACAGATATTCTAACAGTGCTTTTAACATGTTAAATGCTCAGTTTTATCAAATGAAAAAAATTATTTTGATCCTTGAACTGTCCCATCCCCTTTTGTGGAAGAAAATTACCTTTTGTCATAGTTTAATCCTTGCATTAACTATGTGGGGGTTAGTTTAAGTCCTTCCATGAATTTTTGCTATTTCAAAAATGATAACGGCCATAAACTATCAGCAAAAGGATATTCCCCAGATCTCTTCCCAGGCATTGCCACAGAAAGATTCCTCTGACCTTTTTAGTCAGCGCTAATTATCCATTATGTCATTGTAAAACTGGAAAGGAAGATACTCTCAAGAGAAACAGTTGCAAAGGTTTGTCCCATTCTCTTGCTTATGGGGGGAATGTTTTTTCCAGTGTCAAGGTAGTTTGTGTCACACCTGGAAAACCGCAAGTCTTAACAAATGCAAATGAGCTCCAGAATGCATGAATGATGGCAGTACAGTGCTGCTTTCTTGAGTCCCTTTGCTTAATGATATTTTCCTGTCTAGTTTCAGTAAAAGCACTGGCATACCAGGGATGACTTTCCACAGCAGATAAACAACAAACATATTCCCACATTCTGAGAGTGTTGATGTAGTTGATCAGTGATTCAGGAGACAGAAATAGTGTTTTCTACTGTCTAAAGAGCCTCAAACTTGTAGAGGAGAGATACGATATTCATCAAAACTGCAAAGCTTGCCGGTGGCAGAATTGGAATATGAACCTATGTCCATATGATTTTGGACATGGAAAACTTGATTACAGTGCCCACATGTAAGTAACCTTCTCTCACTAACATCTTTTTCTATCACTCCTATCCTCTAAAATAAATGCCTTTTGGTCACATGTAAGAATGTGCCTATTGCCAGCAGGGAAAATACAAAGGTTGAGAGACGGTCCTCAGCGCTAAAAGCCCTCTAAATGACAACAATTTGTAACTGTGAGAAATAAAATAAATGTAATGTTCTTCAATGAAATTATTTCTCTGTTCATCCAAGCTGTCAAATTATGTAATGAGTTTTTTAGGAAAATGGGTCCAGTATCATCTTTCGGTTCTGGATGACTGTTCATTTGTCCTCAGTGATTTGAGTAGATAAGAATAAAGCATCAACATGAAGCCTTCTGCTATCACATATTATCACTCATCTTCAGTTGGATTCACTTCGTTTTCAAAGGCTGGTCACATCTATAATTAATTTCAAAGTTCTTTGCATCCTGGATGTAATTTATTTCATTTGCAATTTCTTTTTTGCATCCATAAAACTATATCCAAAATTAATCTTTATTAAAATATATAATTAACACCACATAAACTTGCTCACCTACTACACTTACTGTGTATTTTTTTGTTGTTGTTTTTTGTTTTTTTTGGTACCGGGGATCAAACTTGGTACCTTGCACTTGGGAGGCAGAAGGCAGAACCACTGAGCTAAATCCCCCGCGAATTACTGTGTATTTTTGTCTTAATTACTGATTTTTAGAAAGAAAATGTAACATAAATCCTGAAGAAACTGCCTCATCCTTCACTGTTAGAGCAAGATTCCCTCCCTCCTCAGTTTTCTGCTGGTGAGGTGCGCTGGGAAACATCAAACATGGTATCTTGTTTTTGTTTTTGATAGTAGCATTAGGTCATCAGCTCTTCCCTGTTTAATAGATTCATACTTGGAAAAGGATATGATAAATTATGTTTTCCTAATACCTTTATAAAAGACGCTCCTAGAAATAGAAACTTGAGATTCTGAGAGAAATGGAAGCAACAAGAAGAAGCTAACATTTCTACGCATGAATTACAAGAGATGCATGCTATTTCATGTCTAATTGACAGCAAAACAAGGAGAGTGAGAATATATATCTATGGAGACACATGCTGTTTTATTTGCTTACTTTATGCAGAACACAGAATATCATATGCATCTGAGTTCAATATTTTGAACCTCTGATCATCTAGAATTATCTACATGCTTAGTTCCCTCCTCGCTTCACCAATGATTCTTGATTACCTGGAACTACTGCAAAAATCTTGTCAATCTTAGCATAAGATCTATTTATGCTACACACATACATCTATGTACATACATCATTTACATATAATATGCATGATATATAATTTATGCTTAATATTAAAGATAACTCAGTTAAATAAAACATTTACATAGGCTACTCCATTTTCTGACCACTCCTAAAGAGCAAAATTTGACTTCTAATTCTCTTAAATTTAATATGCATCTTATTATAAAGCTTGTAGTTTGTCTCATTTCACTGGCAGAAAACATGAAAAAGTGGGGACTTTAATTTTACTCAACAGAACACAGAAAATATGGCCAATATGAAATAGAAAGGTTGAGAAAATGCTTGTTTGTTTGTTGGTTTTGCTTTTGATTGTCTGTCTTACATGTTGGATTCTCTGCCCTACCTCTGTCTGCAGAGGATTTGAGAGGGATTAACAATAGTAACAAAAAACCTAAAAGGTAAATGAGACGATATTTCTAAAAACCCAAGAATAAATATTTCAGGCAAAATTCAAGTAATGTCACAAGTAGAAATGTTTGAACGGTCTGAGGTAGTTCCTTAATTAAAGCCTAATTCCTTGTAGTTTTTTGTTTAATTTTACTTGTGTTGCCAGAGAAGCAACAAGAAATTAGATTACTTACATGATCCTTTGTTAGTGTTCAAGAAAATACATATGTACTTTCTAATTCCCCAGTTTTCAAGAAAGCTTTCTCTCAATGGTAAATTAGTAATAACCATAACATAAGATAATATATAATAGCTATGTAAATTTGCATAATATAACATACACGTACATGCATGTATATGTATATATGTGTATATTCAGAGTTCCCCCCAAAATGTGTGCATACTTCAGGAAAAGAAAAACATCATGATGTTTTTTCAACAGATGGTGTTAGCCATGTAGGGGAACCCTAGAGGATGTTGTCTATCACCAAAAATCTACTGCACTGCTGGCTCTTAGAGAAGAAATTGAAAATGCAAATGCAGCAATCTCAATGACCAAGATTACTCAAGCAGCAGTGTGCTGTACTAATAAATGTCTGGAAGCTCATGGCCACCACTTTGACCACCTCTTGTGACTGTAGAAGCCAAAGGCAACTTGAATTAATCTCATGGTGTGTCAATAAATTTAGTATTAAAATATTTATACAAGTTTTTCTTTTCCTAAAGTGTGTATGCATTTTTTGGAGTACTCTCTATGTTATTGTACATGCACACACATACACTAAAGACTCTGGAATTTCAAAACCTTCAATAAAGATGAACTGAAATTTTTTATAATGAGGCAAATCAATAATATTATCGAGTATATTAAGAGAAATCTAAAATCTATTTTGTGTAGCTGTAATGAAATACTTGAGATTGAGTACTTATTAAAAGGAGATTTATTTATTTAACCTTAGTTATATCTATAGTTGTATCTATAATGTGTTGGAATGCAGTGGACTGAATTTTATTGTAATGAAGCAAATCTGTGATGCTATTGGGTATATTAAAAGGAATCCCTTATCAGTCTATTTTTTGTTATTATGATGAAATATTTGAGGCTGAGTATCTATGGATAAAAACAAGTTTATTTAGTTCAGTTCTGGAGGCTGAAACCCCCAATAGTATGATCCTGGCTTTGTGAGCCCCCTGGCTGCATGATGTCATGGTAGACAGCATCAGGATTAGGAAGACTGGATGAGAAGATGAGATCCTATGCCGAGACAGGAAGCCAGGGCAGGGACAGCGCCAGGCCTACTCTTTCACAACAGCCTTCTTCTCTGAGTGCTCACTCACGTTCCTCTGAGAACTTCCTGAATCACTTCAGCAGGCATGTGCCCTGTGGCCTAATGACAAGCACTGGGCTCCACTGCTTATAGGTCTCACCACCACCTCCTAACTTCACTCCCTGTAGACCACTGCCTAATACATAAGCCTTTGGGGGCCATGTTTAAACCTACCTCTCCTATATTATATCCTAAAAAGGATTATATTACATTTATCTTGGAGATCGCTCTATGACTCCATATATATGTATGGAGAGAGAGAGATGAGAGAGAGATGAGAGAGAGAGAGAGAGAGAGAGAAAGGGAGATAGAGAGGCAGGGCTTTAGTCAAATGCAGGTTTTTGAGATTGGAGATAATGTACTGGGACATTGTTCCTTTAAGTCATTTCTCTTAAAATTGTCCTCTCTTGTCTCTGTGTCTTAAGTTTCTTAAACTAACTCAAGATGGCAGAAGTGAATGGAGGAGCTGGAGGAGATTGGCATTCCAAATTATGAATCAAACTCATAGAATTGTGAAAAAAAATGTGTCAGTCTTCCTGAATCAGATCAATTCTAAAGCATTGCAGCCCTGTGAGAAATCAGGAGAAACACATTTTGCATATCTCTGGAATCTCCCAACCTCATTTTAACCCTTAGCAAATATTTTTGTCATTAAAGAGAGAGAAACAGATCATTTTAACCGAGAAATTTTTTTTCTGCTGCTATTTCTGGAAGAAATTTCCCAGGTAAGATTTTGCATTATACATACTCTCTGAAGTACTAGATGGCACCTAGGGACACAGGCATGGTGCAGACACTTTTCACAGTGCCTCTTGCTTAGACTGAGGATGTGGCTTAGAACTGGGGGAAAGCAATTCTGGAAAAGGTGAAGACAAGGGGACCCCAATGGTACCACTTTTCAGCAATCTGTCCTGATGCATGGATGGAACTTTGAGCACATAGAAAATGGCCTTCCTGTACCCTAAAGTTCCTTAACAGGCCTTTCAGAAAATGGGCTAGACAACAAATGATTTCATTCTCTATGGAGAATCTGGAGCCTGTAGGGAGAATTTGGAATCTAAAAAGAAACTCTGAGATCCATATACCGAGTTGTTACTCAAAGCAGCTACTACCCTTGGGATTTGGGAGTGGGGGGATAGGAATTGTTTCAGATCCTTTAAAAGTAAAGAAGCCTAATCAAGATCTCTGCCTCAAATGAAAACTATCTGATTTCTATAACATATGACTAAAAAGACAACTGATCGATAAATAAAAAATTTTCTCAAGCAGCTGTCTGTAGTCTCTTGCAGAAAATACAGAAATGCCTAACTCAGCCACTGAAGATCACCAAGAAGATGAGCTTTACCTAAACAATTGCCTTGGTCAGCTTTCTGCCACTGTGACAATATGCTGATGATAATCAATTTATAATGAGTAAAGGTTTATTCGGGCTCATGTCTTCAGAGGATTCAGTGCATAGTTGCTGGCCTGTTGCCTTTGAGCCTGTGGCAGTGCAGGACATCATGACGGGAGCACACCCTGGAAGAGGCTGCTTACCTCACAACAGCCACTTGGTAGAGAGTGAGGGAAGGAGGGGCACTCTATGTCCTCAGCAGCACGCCCTCCATGGCTGGATCTCTCCCACTAGGGCACAGGTCTTGAAAGTCCCACCACCCCCAAACAGCACCACAAGATGTGCCTAAGTGTCTCACACATGAGTATTTGGGTCACACCTATTCAAACCATAGCAAAGGTTCCAAAGCCAAGTAGGCCATGAGCTTGTTTCATGGTGCCTATGGAGACATAATCAAGAAATGTGGCAATAGGGTATCAATGTATACTGTAGGTGAATACAAGGTATTTAGTTGAATAGATAATATGAATGATTTTACATGGAAACTGTTCTTGTTATAGCTATGTTTTACTCACTGATTATATCAAGTTACCCTACTAGTACAAGGAACAAGTCATCTCTCCTTGTTATAGGACTGAACCTTACAGATCTGCATCAAACTTTCCCAGTTTTCTTGCTCATTGTCTTTATTTGGTGCCCTTTGTCCAGTAGCAATGTGATTGTTCTGGAGGATTTTAACAATTTGAGATTTGATTTCTTAGAAGTGTGAAAGCTATTTTAAAGTATTTTAAATTTTTATATAATCAGAGGATCTTTATCATAAATATGCATAAGACGCAGGTAAAAATAAAATTTCAAACCACCCATAGTTAAATCATCCAAATATTTTATTGTATACTGTTATCATCTTGATTATAAAAAATATGTTTTATAAAACATACTAAGAAAGAGAAAAAGAATGTGTCGGTTTAGAGTAGTGAGCAGAGCAGCCTGCCAAGGCTGATTGTGACATATGCTAGCTGAATGGGTGTGCACACATTGCTTAGTCCCTTGCTGCCTTCACTTTCTCATTGCTAACGCAAATGGGTATCATGCAGTAGAGATGACACCCCCAGACCCCAATTCACAGAGCAGGGTTTAAGAACAGTCTGTCTGCACCCTTCATTTTCCTCTTATTTATTCTACTTAGATTATTTCCTGCTTCCTTTCATTCCTCCTTCTGTCTTGTAATTTTTAAAAATAAAACAATTCACTAAACTTACTTCTTCAAAATTACAAATCTCAAAATCTTTTTACCCAAGCTGTTTTATAATATAATGTAAATTTTGACTCTGTTTCCCAAGAAAAAGGTAATTATAGGTGAGGTCATATAGTCACATATTTGAATAACATTTCAGAGTATTTGCAGCTCTTACGTAGTTCCTCAAGGAACCTAGAAGCCCTATTTTAGCTGTCGTTATTTCTTCTGTCATTTGTAACTTAATTTTTCAGTTTCTTTTACTTTTGGTTTTGGTTTTGTTTTGTGTTTGTTTATGTTGTTTGTGTCTGTCATTACAATTAATAACACACAGGAAACTTTCCTCTGGTCATTGTTAGACTTTTATTTTCTCATCCATTTCTGCGTCAACAGCTATGGGACTAATAAGCAGCATTAGGGGAACATTGGAGGAGAGGGAAGATACAGCAGCACGGTTTCCTCCTACCTGCTGACCCACATATGATCAGTCAAGTCACTCACAAAACAGTCATTCTTCACAAAACAGTCACTCACAAAACTTCATTCTTCAGTGTGACTAGAATATTTGCAAATCTCAAAGATGTGAGGAGAAAAAGGAAAGGAATTATATAAAGCAATGAGATGGCAGCCTCAAAACCAGCAGAATATTCAACATAATACCGGGAAATCTTCTGTGGAGTTCTGGCTACCAGGTGCTTGCTGTTCAAAGCTCTAGTTGCTATGCAGTTCACAGAAGGCCGGAATACCAGGAAATATACTAATAGCACTTGCAGCCTCTCCTAAACCAGGAAGACTTTAAGAGTGCTCCATGTGAGCTCAGCCTTCTGTTTTGTCCATGTAGCAACCTGATCACTTGTGTAAAATAGACTGTTTTTTAAGCTTACCTTGAGATCATAAAATTCCAGTTATAAAAATAATAAATAGTATATGAAGCCTAGAGTCAGATCACTCACTGGTTTCAGGATTCTCAATAGATCTACTATGCTTTGAAGCAATAAGGCAATGGGAGATTAAGGTTTCATACTAGTATTTCAATATTTTCATGTTTGTATGCTTGGGAAAGATCCTTATCATAATGGAAATGTTTAAAGAATTAAAGAGCCATTTCCATTTTTTGTAAATCCAATTTTTGAAATGGAAAACTTTCAGATGGAATATAATAGCCACAGGTCTTGAAAATGCAAGTAATAACTATCCAGTAATAAATATCAATCCAGTGCTCACTTTGGCAGCACTTGTACTAGTAAATATCAATTCAAGAGTTCAATTTGTATATTTTTTTCATACTTCAGTAACATACTTAATACTGAAAAACCTTCACTTTGGCAGGAAGAGAGAAAAAAGATAAAAGATCTTCCACCACATGGTATCTCATGATATTTTCCTCAGTTGTTGGTCACACGGTGCTTTTGCCCATGCCCCAGATGCCACAACCCTCAATTGCATTTGCTTTCAGACATGTGGAAGAAACACATGCTAAAGCAATTAACAAAATTATGACATTTACATTTTTCCTGACTGTCAGTCCCTATGATTCTTCAGCATATGATTGGAACCAAAACAATTATAATAAATCAAGCTGGCCACATTTATCCTTACCTAGCACTTTGAAAATGTCAAAAAGTAAAATAAGAAAAACATTTTTCCATAAACTAAGCTCTTCCTGTTTGGAAGTCAGAACCCCACATGACAATGGTCAGAAGGCGAAGCCTCTCATCTCACCTGAGGGCACCAACCTTGACAGACAGCCAAGTGCTTTGCTGCTAGTCACGCTGAGAGGTCTCCCTCGCACTGCACTTGCTCTTCCTCCTCCTCTGTTCACAGATTTTAGTGTTCACTGAGTGGAACTTGTAGTGCAACTTGAAATTGATGACCTTGAAATTGAAAATAAAAGTGGAACATCAAATTTTCACAGTATCAGTATCAGGAGATTTACTGCAGCAATGTTAAGTGAATTTTCTCAGTCTATCAGCTTGTATATAATAGAACATCTTAGAGAGCAATAGGCGTATTGAGCATTTATTTGTATCCTTATTACTCATTGTATTGGAATTTGATAATAGTTTGCCACTGATTTCATATATTTCTATTTCCACAAGTCTTGTGAATTGCCTACTGCGGCCCAGGCACACAAGTTCTGTGTGTGCAAAGATGAATAAGACCTGCATTGCTTTCAGGAAGCTCGTACAATAGCAGGAAGAACAGACATACACGTAAATGGGAGCACATGGTGGGAGGGGTTACAATGGAAGAGTTAAAACATTCTGAAGCACAGATGAGAAAGAAACAGACTGCCTCTGGGAGTCACAATAGAGCCTGTGGTCCTGACCACATCCCAGACTTGAGGTTCGTCTTTGGCATTTGTATTTTGTGTGTCTGTTCAGCTCTTCTAGTTCCCCTGTTTATCTCTCTCCAGCAGGATCCTGCCCCAGGAAGCTAACCTCTGTGGACAGGCCAGCAAGCTCTCTTGCCCTGTGGCTAGAGATAAAAGGCCTGAAAGACTTCAGGCTACTTATGCCCCTCTACTTCCCGACTTGTTTTCCAGTTTTCTACCTCAAGCAACAGCTCCTGAGATGGCCATTTCCATATACCTCCCCTCTCCAGGTGTCCAGCCCCACGCTCTTTTTCTCCTTTTTGGCCCAGCGAGATATTACATTGTCCCTTGTATTCTCTAAGCCCTGCCCATGACTTTGTAAGTTAAAAAAAAATCATTATTAAGCTCTGCAACTACCAGTTTGAGAACATTATCCATTCTTGACAGAATTCTGCCTGCTGCAGTGACCCTCTAATAGTTAAGGGGTTCACTAAGCTCATGCTACCCTTACAGAAGCCAATCCAGAAACACAGAACATGGTTCTATCAGCTGCTGAGCAAAACCACTGCAAATGCCTTAGGTAGATAACCTTTCAAATAATTCCATTTCTAATCCAAGAATACTGTATGACTCTGAAACAGGTCCTATCTCAACAATCTTGCCATTGGCAAATCAAATTAATAATGAGGTTTAGAACATGCTACCCCAAAATATGGCAGCTTAGCACTTGAGGAAATAGCAGAAGCAGAGCACAGAAACTAAAAGGATTTCCCTTTGCCCCTTCTCTGCCAATGTGAAACATGAAACTTAGCCAATTTACCCCTTAGAATAGACCTTAACACTTTCATTTTAGGGAAGATGTTTCTTCCCAATACCTGTAGAAAGAAACATCATTATCCACAGCTGCAGAGACACCAAGAGGAATTTGAACAAGTGAGCTGTGACAAGCCATTCTCCACCTCCCTGTCCCCCACTCCCACTGGTTCATTACCCTGTATCATATCCCTTTCCTCCAATCATATTTCTCTTTGACTGTCCATAAAAACGGTTTTCCCTGCTTTTGGGGGTCTTCATTTCTGGGTCTTCCATATCCCATAAAATTTATAGTTCATAAATATGTGTGCTTGTCTCTTATTAATCTTTTGTTATAGGTTCTCAGTCATGAACCTTATGATGGGTGAGGAAAAGATATTTCTATTTCTCCTCTGCATAACACCTATCGTTCTGAAGTTGGGTCAAGTATGAACAGAATTCTGAGATTTCCACAGGTCCTGGTCCCTACTATATACACATTCACTTTAATCACATACTATTCCTGTTACTGCTGTGAAGAGATTTTGCCAATGTAATTAAGTTTCCTAGTCAGCTATTCCTACACTAAAGATATTATCTAGTGGGCAGAACTGAATCACACAGTCACTTAAAAGCAGAGTTGAAGAGGACTCAGAATTAGATTCCAGCTGTCCTGGAAGGAAGTGAATTCCAACCTCTCTAGATATTTATAGAGGCCTGGGAACTTAGCCAAGTTTTCAGCCAACAACCAGCAAGAAAATGGCCCCTCAGTCCTACAACCATGAGAGAGTAGATCCTCTCACAGTCAGTGAGGGCAAAGGACTTTGAGACCCAGACATGCACCAGAGCCTGATATGATATCTTCAACTCAGTCTGCTGAGACCTTAAGCAGAAAATCCAGTCATGTTATGCTGAGATTCTGATCAACTGAAATGATGAGAGAGCAAAGTCATAAGATTATGGTAGTATGCAATGGAGTAATAGAAAGCTAACACAGGCCATTTTGTAACATTGCTATGTCTTTCAGAAATGAGTTAATTATTATAAGTTCTTTTTTCAGAAAAAATGAATTGTACTATATTCCAATAAGTGGAAACTCTTGACTGATATATATCATCCATTTCTCTGCTTATTGAGTAGTACTTAGTACACTGTCTGATTAGTATTTGTTAAATGAGTTAGATAGGAAGTGATTTAACATTTTCCTCATTATATAGATTACTTAATTTTAAAGACATTAATTATTTCCTGGTGTCTTTAGTTACCAATATCTGTGGTTCTTTATTGAAAGAAAGTTGTGTTTTCCTGCTCTTTTGATGTGAGGCTGGGTATGTGCTTTACAATGCCAATAAGCAGAAGCAATGTGATTACTCCCATCCAGAAGCCTAAAGAAGCATTTTATGCTTTGCCATGTCTTTTTTTTGTCTCTGTGTTAGTCAGTAACATGTTCCTGAGTAGAAGTTCTACCTGTGGTGAAGCCCAAAATTATATAGACAAGAGGTCCTAGCCAATCCACAATTGGCATGTGGTATGACCGAGAAACAAACATCTGCCATTACAAGGTGTTAAGATATTTGGGTACTTTGGCACTATGGTCTATACTACCCATGTCATCAAATACAGATACCAGTGATACTGATGCCGATGCTGACAATAGTTCAAAAATGCAAGATCTCATGTGAAATCTTACAAAAAGTTGAATACATAGGAGCAAAGAGGAGAACTGTTGTTAACAGAACAAAGAAGTGAGGAAAACTGAAAGAGATTGGACAAAGGATACAAAATTATAATTATGCAAATTGTGTAAGTCTGGACCTCTAATGTATAGAATGACGATTATAGTTAATAATACTGTATAATATTCAGGAAGTTTGCTAAAAAAACTTTATTTCAAGTGTTTTTGACCCACACATACACACAAAGGTAATAGTGTGAGATGGTTATATTAATTTGTTTCACGGTAGTATGCCACTGTATATAAACATCATGTTATCCATCTTAAACTTATAAAATTTTATGGAAAAGGGAGAAGAGGAGGATATATATTTTTCACTTGTTCTAAATATCTCTTGAATGGGTATAGTTTTTTTGTTTGTTTTTTGGTGCCGGGGATCAAGCTCGGGTCCTTGCTCTTGCATAGCAGGCGGCAAAAACACTGAGCTAAATCCCTGGCCCTTGGGTATAGTTTTTTATTCCTGCCTGTCATCTCTAAATATTTCCTTTTAAAGTATCAGCTTCTTTAACTACCATCTTGCTTCAGAGATAGTGCCAGACTTTGGATCCTGAAAAAGGCTCTGCCGCAAACAAATTGTACATAGGTTTTATGAAAATTCTTTCCCCCTTATAGATAATTTTTGTTTGCTTTTAGAACTATGGTTTTATTTCAAGATTTAAATGGAAGAGTGCCTTCCATATTGGTGAATCATTAATTATGTAAAACATTAATATGTATATAAAAATCATGCAAAATATTCAACAAAGTGTTGACACTTAAATGGTTTAATCTCAAGAAGTGATGACAAATAACTATCCCTTCTCAAGAAACTGTAAAACTCTGGGAATACCACAATCAATCTATCAGCAATTGACTTTTATCTTCTTTCATACCTTAAATGCTGTCTCGCAGAACCATTATAGTTGGCTGGCTATAGGGTATCTATGGCACCTTCTCTGTCCTGGGGGTCACCTCATATTTATGCTAAATACTGCATGGACTGAAAGAAAATGTATCCTTTAACTTTATAAACTTGTGAAGTCTTGGAAACTTAAATTTTTCATCTTATAACTTGTAGATTATGAAAAAATTCAGAAGAAACTTAGCTTATTGAAATAAATGGCCATTAAAGGTTCACTTTTATTGCTTTCTGCTTCAGTGTCTATTATATAAAATTTTTCACAATGTGGAAGGAGACAAAAGCCATAATAGGCAGGTATACATAAATAATTTTGGAATAATATCTTCTATATTACTCCCCTTAGTAAGTTCCACTTTTCCTTTCTTCCTTCTAGACCATGATTCATTTATGAGAAAATATTTGCTACATATTTTACTTGACTGTCTGTACTAAGTTTCCAAACTCTTTCTTTCTCAGAATCCCTTCAGGAATTTCAGTTTCTTCTTAAGTAAGATAAAAACTGGCCAACAGCTATTACAAAGCTTTTTGTTAAATAACTAGAGTGTCTTCCTGTCCAAGTAGGAGATGAAATTCCCAATGCAATTCATGATCTCAGAAGGACCCCTCAGCCTCCAAGTTGCACCAAGGGTAAGATATTTGCTCTGTAGAATATGAAATACAATAGAATATGAAATAAAGACCAACTGACATCTTCCAAGTTTGACAAGGAGGATTCCATGATCTTGTCTTCCTCGTCTAGTCTTCTCATAATTCTTTTTAATCAAGATGGCCTAGTCTCTGTTTTCTCCTTGAATATCTGACCTGAGCTTATTCAATTTTTTTCTCCCATCAGGAATACTATCTTTCTCCTTCATTGTTTTCAAAGTCTTCTTTCTCATTCCCAAGTGCCAAATCAAAATCTATAAAGTCTTCCAGGTCTGTAATGCAACCCCAGCAGCTTTCCTGGCTCTAAGTACTCTGTGGTTTGATTAACAACTTCAGTCAATATGAAGAATGGAGTGCTTTGTGTCTACATGGGTCTGGTTCTTTGTTGGATGGTGAAGGTATAAAGAGCTACATGAGAGTACTTGTGAAGTGTTATCATTTAGATCCAGAATGTCCACAAAAGTCTCCTGTGTTTGGAAGATGATTGTATCATGGGGTACTATGCTCATCAGTGGATTCATCCACTGATAAATTCAGTGGCTGAATATGAATTTGGAGGTAGGGAGTGGCTGGAGGTGAATCCCTCAGGGTGTGACCTGGAAGAGTATGGTCTTCCTAGATGCTGTGGAGTGAGCCTCTTTCTTTCACCATGCCCTTCTGCCATGCAATTTCTCCCTTGGAATCAACCAACCATAGACTGAATCCTCTAAAATCTGTGAGCCAAAATAAACGTGTTCTTCTTTAAGTTATAAGTGTAGAGTATTTTGTTTCCGTGACGGAAAATCTGACAAAGAAAATTGGTACTAGAAAAGTGAGGTCAATGCCATGACTTCAAGTCTTTATAAGTTGAAGAGTTTGGAAAAGTTTGGTGATGCAAACTAACAAAAAAAGCTCTAGAATGTTGTAAGCAGTCCTTGATGAGTGATACTAATTGGAGCTTGGAAGAGCAGAATGCTCAAAAGAATGTGAACAGTAAAGGCCAGGCTCATTAGGATTTTGCAGGAAACATGAACTCCATTACAAACTCTCTCTCATTGAAAAAGCATTGTGATATCCTAGAGTGATCTGTGTCATTCATTTATTACAATACTTGTAAAAATACACACATGATGGCTTTTGACAAACATGGAGTTGCTTAGCATTCAACAATGCAAAGGAATTTCTCTTCAATGATCTAAAAGCTTTGTGAGGTCACAAACTTTGGTGCACAGCTTTGTGACTCTACTAGATCTAGGATCAATACAGTATATTTGGAACTGTGTCATAATGATAATTGCAGATAAGGCAACTTCTCTATGCCTAAGTTTCTTTGTCAGTAAAATTGGGATAGTAAATCTACTTACCTTAGAGGTTTTGAGAAAGTCAAATGAGATAATGGATATATAGTGCTTAACACAGTGCACAGCACATCATGAGAAGTGAATAAATACATATTTTATATTGTCTCAATATACACATAATGCAAGTGGCTGACAGTCCAACAATACAGTTTCACTTCCTCTATGGAGTTAGGAGCAGAGTTATAAATGATACCTTTTCCAAGATGAATCTTCTTGAGATTAAAATATAAAATAGAAATTTTACACTTTAAACATAGTCTTGAAAAGCATATTTTTAAAACCTCCACTTCTTATAGGCTAAAGGACCTAAGAAAGGTTCTGGTGTAAACCATCTCCCCTATGGATGATAACCAGGGAGATTTCAGCATGGAACTCAGTGTAAGTCTTGGTTCTGTTGATTTGAACAACGGAAAATTAGAATCGGGTCCATGCATGCTGGTTTGTTTGCTCAAGACTCCTTTAGGTTAAGCTGGGTGTTCCAGTATTTTGATTAATAGTACCACTTTTTCTTTCTTGCTTGTGTTCTGGTCTGCACGATAAATTACTTGGCTACACAGCTACAAGAACTTCTTTGCTGCTGCCCCTCCAAGAACAGAGTGTTAGGGAAAAAGCATGGGCTGGAATTAAACCTGGCTTTGTTGCTAGTTAGCTACATGACAGTGGCAGTCACTAGCCTTGTCTATTATGGAAATGTCTGTTCAAGCTGCTCTAACAAAATATAAATGATTATGTGATTTATAAACAGAAACGTATTTCTCATATTTTGAGAGGCTGGGAAGTCCAACATCAAAATCCCAGCAGATTCAGACTCCGGAAAGCTCCTACTTTCGGGTTCATGAATGGCACCTTCAAGCTATGTCTTAACATGGTGAAGAGATGGGAAATCCCCTCAAGGCCTTTTTTATAAGGACACTAATCCCATTCACAAGAGCTCCACCCTCATGACCTAATCAGGTTCAAAAGACCTTGCCGCCAAATACCTGTATATTGGGGGTTAGGTTTCAACATATGAATTAGGAAGGACACAAACATTCAGACTACGGCAATAAACCTTGTTCATTGGTAAAGTGGGAATAATGATACCTACTTAGGTCATACAGTTGTTGTCTAATTACATGAATACATAGGACTTGTCACACAGAAATATACAAAGATGAGAATTTCCATTTTCTTTCTCTCTGTCCTACATGTGTGAACAGAAAATATTCCCAATAGTGGCATTTTTTTGTGACTGCAGGCCATGGGGCTCTTGCTCTGTACACAGATTTCTCAGGGCAGCAGAAAGAAAAGCACCTTCTTGGGGCTGTGTCTTAGAGCATTCAGAAGAAAGACAGGGACCCTATGGTTCCTGATTACAGCCCTTAGCTGTAATCATTCAATTACACCCCTTTATGTTCTATTTTACTGCATCTGAAAGGAGCAGGTGTACCTGGATAGCTAATAGCTACATTTACTGGGAGGTGAGCTGTTCAAATAACCTTACAATCTGTGGGAAAGGTTCCAGGAAATGCTTGGCTTGTTAGAGCAGAACTGCAGCATCTGTTAATCAAGCCTTCATCTGAACCACTTACACATGCTGCCTTTAGAGAGCAGCGCTGGAGGTCTTGCTTTTACCAAGTGGGACAGATAGACTAGAAGAATTGAGAAGGAATATAATGTTAAAAGGGAATTGAAGATGAATATTGAAGCATTTGTGAAACTTGTACCTAAATTATTTTTAACCAATTTGAAATTGGGAATTGATATATAAAGTGTCACACCACTACCGCCACCATGACTGACAACAATTCATAATTGCTTCTGTCTGAATGAGATTGTCCCTAAAGTTCCAGGCCCTTAATGATGATGTATACTTTTATCTCACACCTAAAGATGGAGAGGCAGAGGATCCATACCTTTTCTAAAAATTAAATGTGGTAAAAAGTCTTTAAACTTCACAGATGAGTACTTCTGTCTACATTTCAGAATACTTACATAGAAAATGTCCTAGGCTTTTTGCAATTCTTACAAAGGGCAGAAACAAAGGCTGATTAGGATGAATTTTGATTGTCATAAGTTTTGAGTCTGGCATTTTCCTTGAGTTTAAATGTTACATTACTAAATGTTGAATATAGTTCAATGCCACTACTTTTTCTAATTTAAATTAAAATCAGTTATTAAAAGGTCAAACATCACAAATTCTTCTCAGGGAAGAATACTATGGAAATAAAATACAATGCACATATAGTAAGCATTTTCTTTAAAAAAATTGTAGTGTATATCTGTAGGTGGCATGAAAGAATAACTGATAAAAGTCCAAAGTCTAATTACTAATTTCTTTTGAACTTTTTTATAACAAATGAAAACAACACTGCCTCAAATTAAGATGGAGCATAATTATTTATCTGCTGAATACACAGCTCAAGGTGTTCTTTAAAGATTAACTAGTAATTCAGAATGTACCAAAGACATTCTATAAAGAACTTTCCTTGTTGCGCTTCCAACAAAACACGTGGTAGACTTAACTATGGGGCTACTTAAGTCTATAACAATTGTCACGTCATGAGGAAACAATGCCTTCACATGTAGTTAGCACTATTTTGAAGTGAGAATTGAGCTCACCTTCTTCTTTGGTTAGTTTCACATTGTTTATTTCTCTAAAGGCTGGGAGGTAGTCTCTGACAAAAATCTTTCATTTGGCTATTAATGTATCACTGGCTGTCAGCTTCACAGAAAAAAGCCTTATAGGCTGCACTGGGTCAGGTTTCCAGACTTTCCCTCCTCTTTCTCTTTCCATGAAGACAAAACAAGACATAGGAGGGGCGTGTGGGGCCACAAGTCACTGCAAGTTGTTTTTTTAAACAGAAGCAGCAATCAAGAAAGTTGCTTTAAGGGTGAATCTGTTTCCCTGATTGCCGAGAGCCCTTGACGTGCTAGTTTTTACTCTTCTAAGAAGCAGCATTCTGTGTCTGACAGCAATGTCATCCTCCAGGTAGAGGTGGGCATAGACCAGGCCAGGACCCAGAACAGCTCTGGTTTGATCACACTCTTCCTCAGTGGATGTGTGACATGCCAGGGCTTCCATCCCCCATTTCTGTCAGGGAGTGGTGACCAGTCCTCTTCTGAGGCCTTTCCCACTACTTATTAATTCTACCTCCCACATGCGTAGGTCAGATAGTTATTTATACATTGGTAAAAATTGAGAACTTAATTGTTTCTGACAGTAAAATTTCAAAATTCAAAACAAATTTTTCATTTTTTATCAGGTGATAGTTCAATAAATCACACTTTAATACTTTTTTCGAAGTTCCGATTTTTAATCGTAATTAGAAAGGAAGTGGGAATTTGTATAGTGTTTTTGGTGCCAAATGCCACAGAAGAATAAATATGATTACAAAAATGAAAAGGGATAGGAGATTTTAAAAAGGCAAACTAAAAAAATAGTCAAGGAAGGAAGAAATTTCTTAAGCAATACCATGCACATTGGTAAATTTGGACTCGGGTTGATACATACACAGTGTACCTGTGCATGCATGTGAATATGTGTGTAGAAGAGGTGGTGTGTTAGGAAGGCACAGCCCAAGAAGTGATTAAAGGCCACATGGCTGTGGTTTTTATGTGTATTTTAAATTTGCTATTCTTCCATAAAACTAAAAGATGACTAGTCAAATAAGTGCTGCTAAAATAGGATATTGAGCTTGTAATAATATGAAAGCATTGCAAAGAATCTTGGAGAAAATCAAAAATTATTTTACATACTCATTTGTTAAATAATATTGAGTTTTCTTTTGTCTTTGTTAGGCAAAATTTACTTAGAAGTGATTAGGACTTTGTGTGTGTGTGTGTGTGTGTGTGTGTGCATGTGTGTGTGTAGTTGTGCCCTTGTGGGTGATGTCCTGAATTGATTCAAATTGTTTCAAGGTCCCTTGACTTTTGGGAAGAGCCAAAATTCTCATCGTTCCAGACTCAGTGAAAAAGGCAGTGAGGACACACTGTTATAGTATCAGCAGCCTGCCTTTCCATTGGATGGCACTCGGCAGCAGTATTCACTGTATTTTTGATCATAGCTTATAAAGACACTCATGAAAGAGGACAGCCAGTTATTTTTAAAAATGCCAAGAGGGGCTGGGGATTTAGTTTAGTGGCACCACACCCACCTGGCAAGTGCAAGGTCCTGAGCTCCATTCCAGGTACCATAAAAAAGAAAAATCTACATTTCTGCCAGGTATTTAGCTCAGTGGCACCATGCCTGCCTCTCAAGCACAAGGTCCTAAGTGCAATCCCCAGTACAAAACAAAAAGTGACAAGAATGATGGGCAATGTATGTTTAAAACAAAAAGGTGTATTTTGGGATGGGTTAATGCCACTGTGTCTTTTACCATAATATACCTTTTGTTTGTTTATGTTTGAGTCAAGGTCTGGCTAGTTAGTTCAGGCTGGCCTTGAACTCACCGTATACCCCTGGCTGGTGTCAAACTTGGGGCAATCCTCTGCCTCAGCGTCCCAAGTGCTAGGATTGCAGGAGTGGACTGCCATGCCCAGTTAAATCTTTTTATTTAAACATACACTGTATATTATATTCACCCCTTGAATGTCAGTAACCTAAGTTAATGTCATTAACCTAAGTTTTCATGAAATTATTAAAAAAATTGTTTGAAATAGAAAATTGCCCTGAAATCCTTTTGATATGGAAAAGCATTACATTCTAAGCAAAATATAAAGCTGAATGTGCTGTGATTTTAATTTGGTGTTTAAGTCATTGCAATGAAGTTCCAGGCACTGATAACCACACATTTTAACAATCAACCTGAGACTTGGGATTGGGTCCATAATAATTCCTCTGCTGAGGAAGGGCAACGGGGCAGCTCCCCCATCCAGAATCCACAGAACTGGCTTTGTGGTCCTGCTCTGCCACTTACTGTATGATTCTGGCTTCATCTCCCCACTTTCTAATTACCTTGTCTGTAAACTTGGGATAAACCAGCATCGCTAAGAACAGAGAACCAAATCAAAAGTCACCTGATCTCCTTTCTAGCCTGAAGATCTAGTGAATGTATCAACTCATGACTAAACTACACTGAAATTTTAATTTGTAAAGCATTGAGATACACACACACACACACACACACACACACACACACAGAGTCAACCAGCCCACATACTCCCAGCATCTCATCAGAAGCCCCTCCCTCTCACCTGCAAGCACACTAGGACTGGTTCACTCTGAGGCTGCTGGTTAACTTTAGGGATCCAAGGTACACCTCCCCACACACAACACTCACTATTCCTGAAAAACAGCTAAGATTGTCTCATCCCAGTGTCTCAAATCTTATAAAGTTCAGATTTCATCTAGGAAGCAAGGCTCTCCATGATTTAATTACAGCTTTCTTTCCCCGCTTGATAAATTATATTTCTTTTCTTTTTTCATCGAGTTTATTGGTACATTTTAGGAATACACAATGACCACATCCATCTGAGTACCACATCCATCATGTACCTGTACATGATATATCTCTATACATGATATATATATATATATATCTTAATTTTTCCCCATACCCCTGCCCTCCCTTCTACTCCTCCACCCCTCCCTATTTACAAAAGCTTTATTTCCCTTATTTCCTTCTTATTTTTAGATAAACTCTATTTCTTGACTCACAGAAACTCTTGACTCCAAACAAACTAGATTAGCCACTAGTGCCAGAATGAGCATCATGTCCCGTGTTACACCATTCTCCCTCCCACTCTCCCCTGTGCGGTGAGCTGGAGAAATACTCTCCAACTAATGCAATCTCACTCATCTTTAATGTTGGCACAGACCCTACCACTACTTTGACCTCCTCTTTCTCTTTTCATTGAATTTTGTTAATAAATCATGTCATTATTCATGTGGAGTTTCACATTTATTTTTTGCTAATCATTTTGCTGTCATGCTTCCTGCTACAAATGGTCCCAAATGTGCTGGAAGACTTGATCCTAGACTTTGTCTTTCTTAGCCCCTGGACAATTACCCAGCCCGTTTGGGGGGCCTCTTGATCAATATAAAAATAACTAGCTTCTGCCCATTTTGTTCATGCCATACTTGCATTCAAAATTAAATTGTCCTCCAATTTGAGCATTCCCTTTGTGTTGACTAGAATTTTTATTGCACAAAATATTCTCACTTGGCAAAGTATAAAATTTGTAGAAATACAAAATAATTGTGTTATTTATGCTAATATGTTAATAGCCTTCCAAGTCCTTTCATTGAAAAGGATCAATAAAATATGAGAAGAGCAAGAGAAACCACCAACAGAGCTGAGACGACATAAAATGTGGGAAAAATTTTTGCCAGCTGTTCCTCAGACAAAGGTCTACTATCTACAATATATAAAGAACTAAAAATAATCAGACCCCCCTCAAATTTAAAGACCCAATTCAAAAATGGGCATCTGCAATGAACAGACATGTCTCAGACAAACAAGTAAAAGCAGCAAATAAATATATGAAAAAATGTTCAACATCACTGGTCATTCCACACATGCAGATGAAAACAACACTGAGATTCCACCTCGCCCCAGTAAGAATGGCTGCTATCATGGAATCAACCAATAACAAATGTTGGTGGGGCTGTGGGGAGAAAGGAACCCTTCTCCATCGTTTGTGGGAGTGCAGACTGGTGCAACCACTGTGGAAATCAATATGGAGATACCTCAAAAAACTAGTATTAGAGGTCCCATTTGACCCAGCTATCCCTCTGCTGGGTATCTTTCTATAAGAAGTAAAAGAATCATACTACAACAATATATGCACACCCATGTTTATAGCGCCACAGTTTGTAATAGCTAAAACTTGGAAACAGCCCAATTGCCCATCAACTGGAGACTGGATAAAGAAGATGTGGTTTTTCTATAAAATAGAGTACTACTCAGCCATAAAGGATGAGAAACTAGAGACATTTATAGCTAAATGGATGCACATTGAGGCTATCCTCTTAAGTGAAATAAATAGGACACACATGTGTAAATACCTAATAGTTTCTCTGGTATGAAAAACTAAAAGTGTAAATAAGGTTCAAATGGTATAATTGATAATGTGAAATAGGAAGAAAAGATCTAAAGGAGTAGGGGAAGTGGGAAGGGTAGGGGAAAAGAAAGAAGGGAAATTAAATATGAGAAAAGGAAAAAATGGAAACAAAGTCTTTGTAAATAGGGAGGGATGGAGAGGGTGAAGGGAGGGGAAGGGAGTGGGGAAAAAATAAGAACCATGATACATCATGTAAAGGTACAAGATCCCAATGATCAATGTAACTATATTGTATACCTAAACTGTACCAATAAATTCAACAGAAAATAAAATAAAATGCGAGAAACAAAATGGATACTGTCATCTTAATTTCTTTCAAAGATACTAAACAGAATTCTAATCTTTACTCATAGTATATTCTATAATTAATTTCAATGGCAAAAATTTGAACATCTTTTCTTTCCTTTGTTCTCTTTAGCTAAAATATTTTTCCTTGTGATTTAAAATTAAAATCTGTTTACAATTTTTTACAGCACTAAATTTTGAAAAAAAGTTAGATAAAACCTAAATAATTTTAAGAATGACATTATTCAGATATGAGTATGGTCATAAGTTGAGCAAATTGAGAACTGTTTGTAAAGTCTAGTTTTTATGTTCTTAATTTTTCACATAATAAAGTGAAAGATCTATTTTAAGAAAATCTAAAGGTCTCAAATTATAGGAATCTATTAAATACCTGGGTCATGCTTTGCTGCAATCCATCTTGTTTTTTTTATTAGATTTTATTTCTGAGAAAGGAAAAAACAGAAAACTCTAATGAGAAACCAGAGAGGGTAAAAAGGTAAGCGATTTTCCTGGATTTTCCTCCAGCAATTTCTGGTGAATATTTTCTTTCTCTGAAGCTTCTGATGAAAGCCCAAAGAGAGGAAGGACTCCCCAGCCTCTACTGATGCCCACGGCTTGAATTATCACACTTTCTACATGTAGAATTCTTGAAGTCTGACCCTCAGAGACGCAGGAAGAAGATGCCTGTGGAAATCTCCCTCCTCCAGGGTTTTAAAGAGCACTTTTGCCTGGTATTCTGAATGTTTCTTAATGATCGTTGCTTTTGCATTAAAAGTTCTTAAATAATGAACTTTTAAAAATAAACTTCCATTTCGTCTTTCTTTTGACACCATCAGTTCTGCTCCTTTGGTGCCCAAAGCTATGCTTGGATATTTATCAGCAGGTGTGTTTTAAGCAAGCTTGGCACACAGTAGCTGGGGAAAAGCCCTTCTGCCCAAGCCCCTGGAGGAATTTTAAAATGTTCCACTCTCAGCCCAGAATCCACAGCACCAGCACGGAGAGCTGGAAACAGTAGATGGTATCACACAGGGAACTGTCCTCTGCAGAGAGAGGATTCCTGGATGCTGCTACTGAACATCGTGCTAATCCTGCCTTCTGAATGCTGTCTGGAAACATCCTTAGCTGTTTTTGCTGGTCCTAAATTGCCTAAGGAGGTAACAGTACATTCATTAGGCCATTGTGTAAGTTTTAGTTTAGAAGCTTGATTTCTTAGTGCACTCTTACAGACCCAAACATCAATGTCTTATATTTAAGAGGCATTTATTCTAGATAACTTTTGGAAGTTATTTAAATTAAATCTAAATCTCTTCTAGAGTTAGCCAGGAAAAGTCCTTTCAAACTGATTTAGCCAATGACTTCTGTGGGGAAATGTGGCCCTTCAGGTAGTTATCTTGGTCCTGTAATCTGCCTGGATGAGTCACTCTTAACACATACTCTCCCGTAAGCGCACCCACATTCTCAAAGTGGTTTCATTGGCCCTAAGATGACCCTGTACAAAAAGTAGAGTATATACAAGCTCTGTCCTCTCACTGAAGAATTCATGGCAGCTTATTAAACTCTTGAGAATTGCAGTGATACGGAAATGTGACTGACTTTGTGCAACAGTGCTTCCCAAATTTATTTGGTCATAAAATATTGATTCCATTTTGTGCCCATAATGGTATTTCTCAGAAGACACTTTCTTAAACTTTGTGTTAAGCATTTTCCTGTACCAAAAAACAAACAAACAAAAAAAGCAAAAACAGAGACCACTCTTAGTCATGTTTCTCCAGGCTGGGACACAATACCCAACACCTGTGAATTAAAGGACAGGCTAATTTTAGCTTGAAATTCAGTCTCTAGTCAGTAGTTTCAAGGCAGAAATAGCACAGTGGAAGGGCCTGGTGGCCACATCATGGTGTCCTGGAAGCAGAGAGAGAAGGGAGGTGCCAGGGAGTAAGGTACACCCTTGAGTCAGGCCCTCAGTGACCACCTCCCCCAACAGCCCCACCCTCCACAGCACATTTAGCTCTGAACTCACCCATGGCTTAATCTACTGATGTACATGGCACCCTCATAATCTGACCACCTCCTCAATGCCTCTGGATGCTTGAGGCTTTGGGGAGGACATTCCACCTACACACCACAAGATCTGAATAATTTTCTCAACTGAAATAGGTAGCCCTTTCATTTTCACCTAAAATGATGGGTCCCTGCTCTCCAATGTAGAAATAACTCAGGTCTTGGTTTACTTAGTTTACTTGAATTCTTAAAAAAGTTCCCAATTCTCCAGTCACTAATGTTTTCCACAGTAAAGTTTTGCTTTCGGAGGGTTTACTGTATAGGAGTCAAAGAAGACCCACAAGATTTATGTAGTTTTTGATCATGGTTTACATGCTACTTCTGCCTAAACCTCTATTATTCATTGAATGGTTTACTTGACCCAAAAGAAAATGGACAGAGACTGTTTTCCTAGAATGAGGCACTATTTCTTTGCTTTGAAAAGAAATAATGGTGGAAACTTGGACCCATGAGCTTTCCTACTGTCCTTCCTCTTGGGTTTGGTGATATTTTAATTTCAGATGAACATTCTTGATACTCAACCTGTTTTTCCAGGCTCTCAGCAACCAGCCATCAGCCTAACTGCCAGGTCAGGATAACATCTCCAGACTTAGAGTGCAACCGAAAGAAGCACAGGGCAAGAGGGTGTGGGCCTGAATGCACATGTGGGTATATGTGGCATCTGGAGCAAGAAGACCTGGAAACTGTGCTGTGATATGGAGCAGGCTTATGGTATTTAAAAATGAGAGAATACGTTTCAAATAATGTAAATATGTTTCATAACTTAAGAGAAAAGCCACAAGAAAGACTTTTCTTTGGGTCTATTTCACATGAATTCATTAAGTGTAAGGAAAGGAACCTTATGGAAATAAGAGAGGCCCACAGAATGGGGTGGAGCATTGTACCCTTCAGTGTTTATCACCAGAACCTAAGAAAGCAGGACAATATCTTACTCAGAAGCTGAAAAAGCTGAACATGACAGACAGGTCTGGGGTCCCAAGTCTGGCAATGATGTCAGCTAGATATGAAGCCAAGATCTAAATCTATAGAGAGGAATAAACTGTAATAATTTGAAAGGACAATATTTATTTAGTGCTGTAAATATGTAAAAGCCCCCCATGGTTCACTGCCTCATTTGATCACCAAACCACTTTGAGGGAGGTTCTATTGCTGTTAACCCAGCTTTGCCTGGTGGAGTCTTTAGTTTAGTATGCTGCTTCCGGCAGAGCCATTTGAATCTCCCCACAAGCATTGCAGGGTCCAGTCTTTATGAGCTGATTTGACTTTCATACCTAGAAATACCACAGAGATCCTTGGTTAAACTCTATGTCCCAATGTTGCATTCATAAAATTTTATTTTCATTTCACAATTGAGAGGACTGGAGATCAGAGACATTAGGGGTTTTGCCCAAAACAACACATCCAGAAATACAACCAGAGGTTTGTACCACTCTAGAACTGTGTCTATTGCACCACGCATCTTTTATGGAACCCCTGTGCACGCTGTCCAGTTATAGTGAAAGTCCCTAGTATAAGGCCTTACCCTTAGAAAACTCACGTCAAATATGTACTGAGTGAGCTAAAATGAAGAGAAGCTCTTGGCAGTTTCTCTGAGTCATCTCTAAGAAACAGGAAAGGAAACTCTCCTTCATGGCCTGAGTCTATGGGCCAGCGATTGTGTGGAGCAGATACTGGGAATGCAGCCTAGTGTGGAGTTTACATCCTTATGATCCAGATGGTCCTTGGTGCACTGTGCTGTGGATGCAGATGGGGTCAGGTTATGTGTTAATGTAACACCCCAAATCTGACCTGCCCATGCCCACACTAGTAAAAGCCCTGCATGTCTCCCCTGAATATTTTTGGGAGTCTGATGACCTGCCTTAGGTGTGAGTCTTTAACAATTCATGGGCTCTGGAACTTTCCTTTTTCATGCTCTTACGTCTCTCACCTAGATGACACTTGACAACCATTCCTCAAATCACCTTCAATGCTTCTTGAAATGGGCCCTGATACACCCAACTCTCCCTATAGGGTTGTGCCACAGTGTGCTGTTGTCCCACAGAGTAGGAAGGTCACCCCAGCCCATACACATCACACTAAGTCACTGCAGATCTCTTTGTCCATCCCTTTCACGTTCTTGTAGACTCTGCACCATCTTCAGTTGTACTCCAACATCTCAGAATGAGCATGTGAACATCAGGGAAGTCAGGGATAAAAGAATCTAAGGCTAATACCTCCAACCTCCCCTTCAGCCAAGTGAATTCATGTGCAAATCTACATGGGTCCACAAACTGTTCAATCCTGGGACAAAAACCCAGATAAACCTATTTGGTCCCAACTTCAGTGTTCATCTCAGCCACATTACCCTGAAAATGTTCAGAGGACTGTGTTTCATGTTGTCCTCTGTCCTAGGTAGAAGCTTCCTCCAGAGAGGGACCTGCCCTGTACCAGTAGGCTTTAAACAGATCCATGCCCAACTCTTAACCAAGACTTAGAAAACTTGGAGAACATTTAAAGAGATATTAAAGAATGATTAAATATTTAAAGCACTGGGAAATCATGGAAAGCAAAAGCTATGGGGTCACTGGCAATATTCCAGTAGGGAAAGATGGGGATTTTAGAATCAAGGAGAGCTGCATATAAATCCCAGTTCTGTCCTATGACAGTGTGACCAGGAGGATTTTTATTGTTTTCTGAGTCCTTTGGAGCTAGGAATTGTACCTTATAGATTGCTCATGTTGCCTAATATCTAATAGAGGATGAGAAACAATGGGAATAAAAATGCATTATTATAAACACCCATTTGTTTTGACTAATAATTAAAGGAATGTTGGCCCTTGAAGTCTGAAATGCTTAAGAACTAAAACTCTCCTATTATGGAGTAATGGAAGCAACATCCCATCCTCTACCCAAATATGTCTGTTGCTACATACCAACCCCAGAACTGAAAAGGTCTTGAAATGCAGAAATGTTAAGACTGGTCACATTGTCCTACATCAAACATTTCCTTCCCTCTACCTCTATTACCTTCATGCTGTAAATCCATATGGAAACACATAATTATCCTGCATGACATTTAAAATTAGCAACCTAAGTTTACAGTCAATAAGCATTGGTCCTGGGGATGTAGCTCAGTGATGCTGCCCCCTGTCTGGCAAGCACAAGTCCTGAGTTTGATCCCCTGTACTGGAAAAATAAATAAATAAATAAATAAATAAATAAATAAATAAATAAAAATAAATAAAACAAAATTACAAGCATTTCTTTCTGAATTCTGAGTTGAAGCCTACCTTATTTACACACACACACACACACACACACATTCCAATGTATATAAAAGTGTGTGCATACCTGGGTAGTAATGGTTCATATTAAAATGGAAAGAAAGGCCCATTTTAGGTGATCAATATTTTTCTTCAACTTCCCTTTAAAGTGAGTGGCTTTGTTGAACAAAGTTTATTTTATTTACAAGGTACATTTTGTATATGGAAGATAACATAAAAGAAACTCCTTTGAAGAGGAAAGAGTGTTCTTGCTATATATAACTAAAATATTTTGCTTGAAATATTCCAAGGAAATGGTAATTAATACAAGTATCATTATATTATATGTAAATATATACAGCTACATTTTCTAGAATGAATAATATTCAAAACTAGAAAATTGTCCTGGGTTGTTGATAAATTAATAGGATACACTGCAGTGGTCATATTAACCTCCTGCTTGCTGACAGAAGAGTGGTACCTCCAGCACGTACCCTAGCATGACTCTTCCTCTTACTCTAGAGAATCAATTGATGTATAGCATGCCATACACCATGACCTAGGCACTGAGTGTACTCCTATCCTATACAATTTGAGGTATAATTTGAGGACCATATAAAAATGTGTAAACCAGGATGAATATTTCAGGCATAATAAATATGATTTAAAATGTGTTCTGAATCCAACTGTAAATGCAATTTTATAAATTTATCTCTCTATGTAAAGGGGGAATTTCATGAGGCTAATCACTTTCAGAAATAAATTTAAAGAAAGGAGTGGGTTTTCTTTTTTCCTGAAGGTTTTCAAAACTTTTATGGTTATGATATAAATTTTAAATTGAATTTTGGAAGAATTCACAATCCATAAATGCTCATGACATTTCCAGAAACACTTTTTAAATTGCTAAATATAAGTTGAATATGCATTTATCCATTTTTCAGTGGAGTCTTCTCTCTTGTTACTAGACTGAAAAAAGGCACTAAAATATTCGGCTGCCTGGGAAAGTCTAATAAAGGATGCAGCTGTAACTGCTTCTCAGCCCAGCAAATGTCTTACACAGGGACCTCTCCAAAAATTCTCATCCCATTAAGTATGATAAAACTTTCTCCACTGAAGAATTGCAAATGAATGAAAGCCAAAACACCTCAACTTGCTTTAAATAATCAAAGAGCAGATCTTCATTTTTATTTCACTTCATTGTTATTTCACTTGAAAGTTTACATTAACCAATGCACTTTTTTCTGCATCTACTTTGCATTTTCTCGAGTCATTTTCTTTTGGAAATGTTACTAGTTTAGAGCAATAGAGTTCCAAGAGTGTCATAGGAAGGTGCCATAGGAGGCGGGTAGTATCCACTGATGATCTGGAGTGCATGAATTTTTGAAAGGCACTCTTAGAAGAAGGCTAAGCATCTTACTGAAGCACTGTGGGGAAAAGCCCAATGTTACATTCTAAATTCTTATCTGATGTATTATAGTGAGTCGGGACCCAAACCACAATTATGGATGATCTCAGCTGATCCCAAGAGCATAAGCAATGAAAATCACAAGATAACCTCAAAACTGCACTTAAATCACTGATTTTAAAACTCCAAGGTTTTCATTAAAGCTATTTAACCTATAAAATAAAGTAAAAATTCATCTCTGAGTTGCTAAAAGAGAAGAGGACAATATATATGAAAAGAAGAATAGAAGAACTAGAAAATCTGTATCTGGGAAATCAAGCTCTGAATAATAGAGAAGAAGGTAGATCTGCCCATAGTACTAGGAATATTGTTCTTATTAAAATATTAATATTCAATGATACAATAACATTATATTTGCTAGTCCATTACCCTAAAACTTAAAGGATATGTCAGTGATATTAATTACTGCTTAGTTGAACATAGCTCAAATTTGGATCCCATAGTACCTTGCAAAACAAAACCAAATAGATTAACATTTTGTTCCAATTTATTAAAAAACTATTTTAATAAATAGCCTCACCACAGCTCCTTGTGGCTTTCTGCATCTCTACAAAATGTGGGTGAAAATTTCTCTAATTGGTTTTATTCACAGTTATTTCTCTCCACTTCTGAAGTCATTGGTGACTTCACTTGACACTTTTGGACACATTGTTATGGGGTAACATTTTTAATATTTTTCCTTACATTTTTATTTGATTTTCTTTGTGTATATGCCATGCTTTTCCCATTATATATCAAGTTCGTCAAGATCAGAGGCCAAGTTGGTGTGCCCCAAAGCACACAGACCTAGATCTTTTCTGAGGGCTAGGGGAATGTGTGTGTGTGTGTGTGTGTGTGTGTGTGTGTGTGTGTGTGTAGAGTTGAAAAACTCTTCTGAATTACCAAGGTGGTCTTCCAAGAGGATCCAATTTCAGAGCCCCTGAAAGAATGCCAGTGTGCCATGATGTCCTCAGTTAGGGCTCAATCAATATGAATGGTGAGCCCAGCAAGACTCCAGATGTGACCTGAAACTTGCTCTCATTTTCTTCCAGCAGGTCACTTCTACTATTATTTACCAGGCCATGACTCCTAGGAAAGTCGGATCTCCCTGCATCTTTACTCTACCCACTTCACACACACTCTGGTGTCACAGTGGGTGGACTGGACAGCTTAGGGAATTGAGGGCATATTGTAGGTTTTCCTTGTCTTATCTCACCCAGATTAGCAAACTCCATATCAACAGGCCATGGTATGCTTCTCATAAAATCAGAGTTCAAAAATAGAACTAGAAATGTGAGAATAGATTCATTGATTCAGTCATTTGCTAGTTGTAGAGACCTACTGTATGCTAACTGTTATTCTAAAACTGCAATAAGGAGCAAAATTGACAAGGTTTCTGCTTACCTGGATCTGTCATTATAGCAGGGAGTGCATGACATGGCAAAAAACAGATAAATGAGTACAGAAAAAAATGAATGAACAATAATGTTTAACAGTAATAAATGTTCCAAATAAAACAGAAAGATGTGTTAGATATAAGGAGTGTTAGGAAGTTTCTAATTTAGGCATAGTAGTCTGGTAAGATCTTGCTCAGAAGCAGACTGGCACCAGCTGAAGGGAAGAAGTCAGGTTCTGGGGTTCATGGAACAGAGAATGTGTTGCTGAGGGCCAAATGTCCAACTGAGCCTTGAGTACAAAGAACAGAGAGAAGGCTTATGTGACTGGAGCATGGAGAGCATTGGGCAGAGTGGTACAAGATAAGATCAAAGAAGTAAAAGAAGTGGGGTATGCAGGGTCATGAACCATAAGAATAATTCAGGATTTAATTGGAGCTCAGTAGAAATCCAGTGGAGGGCACAACACGGATGTGATATAATCAGATTTAACTTCAATCACTTTGGCTGATTTATGTTAAATAGCTTAGTTTGGAAAAAGGACATGGAAGCTGTGTGTGACATGCTATCTCAGTAGTCACACTGGCTTAGAATAAAGTGATCATTGAGCTACAGATGAGTAGGTGATTTCAGGATAAGTTTGGAAGAGGTTGCTTAAGAATTAAAAACCAGAATAAATGACAAAAATTATCAAGAGTGGTATGGAGAGTAGGACTAGAAAACTGGTTACAATTATGCCAACTATTGAAATAGGAAAGAAACACTGAGAAGTCAGAGAGAAAAAAAGAAGAAGAAGAAAAAAGAAAGAGAGAAAGAAGGAAGGAAGGAAGAAGGAAGGAAGGAAGGAAGAAAGAAAGAAAGAAAGAAAGAAAGAAAGAAAGAAAGAGAAAAAAGGAAAGAAAGAAAGAGACAAAGAAGGAAAAGGAGAGAGAGAGAAAGATTACTGTTTTGCAATGTCAGCTTTGAGATGATGGTTATACTTCTAGGCTAAAATTTCAAGTAGTCAAGATAGTCAATTCAGAAACTAAAAGAATCAAGGGCAGAGGAGGTGAGCCACTTTCAGTGGCCAGGAGGAGGCTTTCAGGCCACTGTACCACCCGCCCCTACAGCACAGAGGAGGTGAGCTGCTCCCAGCACCCAGGAGGAGGCTTCTGGGCTGCCATACCACCAACCCCAGCATAGAGGAGGTGAGCCACTCCCAGCACACAGGAAGAGGGTTCTTGGCCACTGTACCACCACCCCCAGTGCTGAGGAATTGACCCTCGTGGGTACCAGCAGCACTCCCCTTCCCCTGTCAAAATAAGAAGACACATAAACAAGTCTCAAAGCCACACTTCCAGATCACCTAAAGCAACACCAAAGGGAAACGTGATGGAACGCTCTGATAATCACCTGGACTCCCTGAATGAACTGGCAGTAGCAGAGATTGTGCCCAGAGTGCAAGACATAATTAATAAATGTAGAGAGGACACAAATAAAAAAATAGAGGAACTGAGGAACATGATGGAATCCCAACATAGGAAACAAATGGAATCCATAAAACAGATGAAAACAGATGTCCAGGAGATTAAAAACTCCATTGAAAGCTTATACAGCAGAATGAGTCAATGTGAGGACAGAATTTCAGATATAGAAGATAAGATTGCAATTAGTGACCAGGAAAAGAAAAAATTCTTTAAAATTATAAGGGAACATCCAGCAGCTACTAGATGATGCAAAGAAGAATAACAAGGCTGATCAGAGTCAACGAAGAAACAAGAGAGAGTGAAGATGACATGCAAAAACTGTTCACAGAAATGATGGTAGAAAACTTCCCAAGCAGGGGAAAAGAACTTGACATACAGATAAGTGAGGCATATAGGACACCAAGTAGCCTTGATCAAAAAAAAATCTACACATAGGCATATAATAGTTA
>NW_004624856.1:5447565-5460713 GCF_000247695.1 Heterocephalus glaber | reverse complement strand
TAGGTGCTATTCAAATTTTATATTTCCTCCAGAGTTAGTTTCATTAATTTGTCTTCCAAGGTACTTCTTAGAAGTTGTCAAATTTATTTCAAAAAAGGTGGATTTTTTTGGTACCAGTGATCAAACTCTGGTCCTTGAGCTTGTGCAGCAGGCAGCAAAACCACTGAGCTAAATCCCCAGCCCTCAAAAAAGATTTTTGTAATATGCTTTCGATATCCTTTTAAATTCTGTAAAATCTGTGGTAATGTCCTCTAAATTTTGATATTGTAATAAAAATGTATAATTGATATTGTGTAACAGGAAGAAAAGGTCTAAAGGAGCATGGGAAGTGAGTGGGGTAGGGGAAAGGAAAGAAGGGAAAGAAAAAATATGAAAAAAGGGAAAAAAATGGAAACAAAGTCTTTGCAAATAGAGAAGGGTGGAGGTGGCAAAGGGAAGGCAGGGGAAGGGGAAAAAAATAAGAATCATGATACTCATGTAATGGAACAAGATCCCAATGATGATTGTAACTGTATTTTATACCTAAAATGTACCAATAAACTTAATGGAAAAAAAATTCCAAAAAAAAAAATAAAAGAAAGAAACCACTATGGGAACGTCGAGAAGAGGTGACTAATTCTGCTACATGTCACCTTTGATATCTCGGCTAAGTTATTTTGCTCTTCACTTTAAATATGTCTACTTCCCCACTTTGTTTCCTTTGGGTCACAGTCTGTAACTCTATAACTCATTGTTTTCTAAAGACTGTTAAGGGAAATTGCAATTATCTTTTCCATGGGTAATTTCTTAATGTCATCAACATTTATTGAAGTCGAAGATTACTTTACATTGTTGAACTTTCTCTGAGGTACTTCCTGGTTTCACATTTTAGGGGTACTCCAGTGCTCTTACAGGTCAATTATATCAGCTTTTAACACAACATAAACACTATTATGTTTGAACTGTGAGTGTCAAGGACCATATAATCTTTGGTGCTTAAATTCTCAGAGTATTCACATCCCTGATGGGACATTTTTATGCATAATTTCTAAATATTCAGAAAAGTGACAGGTGGTAAAACCAGTTATGAAATAAGTTTATTCTAATGCAAAATGGTTTTCAATTCGTCATGCTTTTTCTAACAGAAAATTTTTCTATATCTTACTATATACTAACTGCAATCATTAAATATTCCAAAGTTAAGAATTTATAAACTAACAAAAATTTCCACCATGAGTAGAGTAAGATTTAGAAGATTCATATAGGATAGGAAGCAAATTCATAGACATGCAATTTAAACACATGCCAAACTATGGATGGTATTTACTTGTAAATAAGTCCAAAGGAACATGCCTAAGGGATAAGTGAGTGTAAATTCCAATCAAAAATAATGTTATTAAGAAAACTTGGTGTTATAGCTTGTGTCTAGATGTCCCCCCAAAGCCTCATGTGAACATAGATGGGTTTTTTTCAGAGGTGGCTGAACATAGAGTGAGTGACTCTGGGATTAAAGGTGTGTGATTACTAAGTCAGTCCACAGACTGGTTTGGCACCGCCCTAATCCCGGTAGCCTGGACAGAGTATAGAAGGGGCAGAAAGAATGTGAAGGTCCCTTGCTTGCTTTGCTGCCTTCTGCTCACTGTGAACTTTCAACTCTGAGATGCCAGTCTGCTGCGCCACCCTCCCTTGGAGCCAGACAATTATGGAGTGAAACCTCTTCAAATTATGAGCTAAATCCACCATCCTTCTTTTTAATTCAGGTGTTAGGTATTTTGTCTCAGCAACGAGAAAAAGTAACTAAGACACTTGATCTGTGGCAATAGAAAACTCAGTCACAGAAAAGCTCAGCTCGGGGACACTTCCAAGCTCCCTCCTGGCCTAATGTCAGGTGTTCTGCCTCCCTGAAGGACTACCCCCTTCAGTACACCATTGGAATGGATACTGAGAAATGAAGGCTTAAAAAGAAACTTAGGAATCACCTGCCTTGCTCATCATGTCCCCCATAGGCGCACTTACTTTACACACATTATTCTCCTGGAGAGGGTGCTGCTGTGGATCACTGGTGAGCTTATTTCTAGTGTTGTGCATCCCGGGAAACTCTGCCCTGGAAGCTTCCTCTGCTCTTGCTTCATCCTGCGGAAGAACTCTGTGCCTGCTGCCAGGGAGTGGAGGATAAAAAGAGGCTCTGAAAGGCAAACATGGCTGGCTGTTTTCTTCCTTCTACCAAAACAGAACTCCACTGTTCATTTATTTCTCGGGATCTGGTAGTCGGCTTATGGAGCACGGGCATCTGCTCCCATTTAAAAACAAGTTAGAAACTATTAGATTCAGCTTTTAAAAAGAGAGAGAAAAACATTAAATTTGGAGAAAAGCCTTTGTTTAATCACATCAAGTCTGTGTCACAAGCTGAAAAATGCCAGGAAATTCCAAGCTAAAGGCAGATACTTCATGCATAACTCATGCCATTGGGCTTATTTTTATTCTTTCATATGCCTGCAAATAGCAAATGAAGCATCAGAAAAATTCTAAATTTTTTGGTCTTGTCAGTTCATGTCATAACTTTGGCATTCCTCTCACTCACTCATTTTAATTTAATAAGAATATAAGATTACATGGGCCCTGTTCTCCTATTTCTTGTTAGTGCTGAACAAGCACTTTTGGCTCTCACACTTCAGATTCCTTCCATGTCGCTGGGTGCCTTCATCTGTTTGGCTATGAAATAAAGTGTCCTAACCCACCATGGATCTTTAAGGGCTGGGAAAGGGGCCATTTTAGCATTCTTGCTCTCACTCATAAATCTGTGATCAATGGCATGTCTGTAGCTCTGAAGTTAACAGAAAACTATGAACAACAACAATAACAACCAGAATTCAGAGAGGATGTGGTGGGATGGGATGGGGGATGGGAAAAGAAAAACAAAAAAGACCCACAAGCAGAAGAGTATTACATCTTCTGCTTTGTGGCCAGCCATGATTTCTGGATTTCATAAATGGGATGAAGAATGGATGTAACTTCAAAAATATGCAATTCCCTGTTAAATGTGGAAAATGTTCATTTTTCAGAGTGCCCTGATTTCTGTGTTGTTTTTAGAGTTGTATGGTGCATAATAAAAACGTGAAGCCTGCCCCCAGACATAGCACAGTTCACTTCTTCAAAGACGGAAAACTTCCTCACTCTAGTCAGCTGAAAATAAAGAAGAAAAAATTGAAACTAACACTATACATAGCTATTGTAGTCAGGGTTTGCAAGGGAATAGATTTAATACAGGACACATAATCTATAGGATTATTTTATACTATTCACCCAAAAAGTCAAATGCAGAAGAGTGTAAGAGATCTGTCTGCATGCTAGAGATCCAAAGAATCCAGCCCAGGCCTTGGGTCCTCCCACAGCAATGTCCTCCCTGAATCCAACCAGAGGCCTAGAGCCCAGGACAATGTCTCATGCAAAACCCTATCAAGGATCTGCACAGGGAGGGACCAAAGACTAGTGATGCAAGCTAGAAATCTGGCACCAGTGGGTAAAGGATCTGTGCCAGGCTGAGAGATCTGCACTGAAGCCAGGAAGCAACACTCAAGCCAAAATCCAGAGCTCCCCCAAAGAGAACAGCAGTCATTCCCAGCGACAGCAAGGACCTGAGCTCCTCTGACTAGGAGAACAGCCGAGTTTGTATCAGAAAAACCAGCCAGAAAGCTTCTCCAAGAAAACCAACAGCACACAGTCTTCCTCTTAAGTTGTTGGCAACAATCCTCAGCTAGTCTTCTATGCCCAAAACCACACTCACTCAGTTCAGCTGGGTGTTCCCACTCAAGTTGACCATTAGTTAATCCAGTAAATAGCCTTTCCTGATTTCGATTGTCAGTAATTATATCAGAGCAAAGCCAGAATATGGCTTTAATGAACAGACTGAACTTTAAGATCAGTTTCTTATCAGTTAGCCATTCCTACTAAGGAGCAAACACCTATATGCTCTACTTAATTAAAGATAAACTCTAGAACCTACTTTTGATGAGCTTCCACTCCAGTTCTAACACAAAATATAGAATAAAGAGTACTAGTACATATGGATCCCCCAAGGCTTGGAAATCCAAGTGTAGGAACTGGTCATTGAAACCCAGCAACTACTCCTGCAGTGGGTAAATCCATGATTTCAGAGTCACACAGACTTGATTCTGAGTCTCACCTTAACTAGTTCTTTTGGCAGTATTTCCCAGATGCCCATTCTGTGGCTGTGTCACTGGTGTGCACAGGTGATACACCAGGGAGAGTGAAAGAAGTACAGTCCTCTCCCTCATGGAGCTGCAGGATCAGATGTGACATACATAGTAACATTCATAAAAGTACACCATCCCAAAGTGTTGTAAATGCTGAGGGGAAAGTACAGCATTGCTGAGGCTTGGCTAGGATTTAAGTGGGTCTCACAAAGGCTCAGGCATTGGAACATCAATCTCCAGATTGGTAGTGTAGAAGCAGGATATTACTTTTAAGAGGTGGAGCTTCACAAGAGGTCCTTAGACCAGCTGAGGTGTGGCCTTGGAGAGGGCTTTGGAGCCCTGGCACTCTCTGGCCCCTTGCTTCATGACGTGCACATGGAGCCCTTGCAGGTCCGTCACTGTGCTCTGAATTTTCAGCCTCCCAAACCATGAGCCAAGTAAACAGCTTTTCTCTAGGAAGTTAGCCTGCCTCAGCTCTTACACTACAGTTGTGAGAAATGGATGGCTATGAAGGTGATAAAGAGTCTGGAAAGAACCCGCTTTAGACTGGGATTCTGGGTAAGGCTTCTGTGAGGCCATAGCCAAGGAGAAGAATATCATGAGGTCTGCTGAAGGATCACACAGAAAGGAGTGGCCTCAGCAAGGGACACGGCCTGCAGGACCCTCAAGGAAGTGCAGCTTGGGGGACTGAAAGCTTCTTAACCATATATCGACCTTCCTGAAGTTCCATCTTCTCCTTTGTAGAGCTGAATAGATTAATAACTATCACAGATTTATATAGATAGTAATTAATATCTAGTGTCTTTACCAAGACACCAAAATATCCTGGGAAAACTTCTGGACACCCACCAAAGTTCAGTCAAATGCCTATTGAGGGTCACCACGGAGAGAATGGGAGAAAATATATAAAATATTTACAATGCTATAAAGAGGAAACAATAAAGGCAATACATGATGCCTGCAGAGGGAGATAATTAATAGTGGAGTCCTTAGGGGTCAACATTATTTTTTAAGTTCAACAAAGTATTATATTTTTGAAACAGTATGTTCAAAAGTTCATATAACTTAACTACACAAACTGGCTTGTTTGTTTTGGATCATTCTATGAGAGTGAATTATTCATTCAAGCATTAATAAATAAGAATTTTTCTATTTGGCAGCTGAGAATTTACTTAGGATAATAAAAGAGATATCTACCAAGTTTGGACTGGCTCATGCATTTTTTTAAAAGCTGGCTCGAATCTCCAATCTCCAAGAGTAAAAGAAAGTTCAAGGTATTTATTTACTAATGTGTGTCTTTGACTCTTTTGATTTATAGTACATGTAAAAACAAATCCTGAGTTAGGTTAGAACTGAAGTATGAAAACAACAAGAATTTACCTGCATACTACCCTAACTATGGCAGAGATCTGATATTAGAGTCTACATCCATGGAATTTTCTTCTATCAGGAAATAACTTTTAAGACAACCCATTCCCTTTCAATGTCACTTCCATATCTTTTTTTTCCTGGATTAAATATAATTTGTTTACATTCTCTGCTTAAATGTTTTTGATGACTTCAAATTTCTGAAAACAATTACAATTTGGCCTGTCCTTATCTACAGACAATAGGAAAATGTCCATCTATTAATCACTCTGCATAAAAAGTTAACATCCCTAAAAGGTGATATTTTATCAAAGATACATTAGAATTCAATTTTTTCATAGAAGAACAATAAAATATTAATTTGACCCTCCTGTCCCAAATCGTGCCTATTAATTTCACTTTTTTGTTTTATTTATGAATTACTCAAATATTGGTTCCTCAAAAATATGTCTTCTAAATTCATTTTGGTCTACTTTCTTCATTGAGCTTATCAGAAAGTAGAACTCAGAGTGATTTTTCTGTTTACTTACGAGGTGCAGTTGGTGCAGGTGCCCTGCAATCGTCACACTGTATCATAGACACTGCTTCCTGGAATCTGCCACTGTCTCTTCATTTCAACATTGGCAACCTTCCTTTTAGTGAGCATCAATAAATATGTTCATATTCCATTAAATTTACAAAATTGAAGGACAGAAAAAAACTTAAATTACACAATTGCCTCACCTTTTAAATCCATTATCTTTAGTGCTGTTTCCATCTTTGCACTTTCTATAGCTTAACAGAAAATCACATCCTTTCTCCAAATAGTAAAAATTATTTGAAGCATTTTTTCAGGCCGAGGTACATGAAATAATATTTCCCTTTTTTGGTCCATTTTACTTCTCTTGCTGCATCTTTGACATATCATCACTAGACAACTGATTTAAATTGTAGTTGAGTGAAATTTATACATGACTTTCTGGTTAAAATCTATTCAATACATTTCCTTGAGTTTCCTCTGTGGATCTGAGTTCATTTTTCTCTCATTTATAATGTTAAAGTCTAATTTTCTCAATTTACCTTTGCTCATTTCCTGTCTTCCTACTTTTCCTAAGATTTCCTTGCTTTCGTTTCTACCAAAAGTTTTATTTTGGATAAAAGTTCATATTTAGAAGTATATCCTCATCTATCAATGAATGCCCCTGTTACCACTGTGTATTTCCTACTCTGTCAAGCGCCTGCTGGACTCTGTGGGGGTATAAAGGATACATGAAATACAGGCATCTCTGCCAGAATCTGAAGCAATGGATAAACAATTTAACCCTAAAGTCACAATAACTAAACTGAAGAGAATTCAGAGAAAAAATGAGATAATTAATTTGCAAAGCAGACAGAGACTCTGTACTTCATCTTAGAAATAAGATAATTGAGTCTCAGTAAAGAAAATATGCTTTCTAATGTTGAAAAGCACAGTGTCATCTTGGAGACCCTGAGTTTAGGGCACTTTCGCCGGACCAATGAATGTGTAATGACTCTCCACGGATACCTTGCACAAAAGTGAGGCTTATGGAAAGTAAATATTACTTGCCTCTACCTGTTAAAATTTCTACTTATTTGCAGAGGGAAAAAAATCAAACAACTAAAAGTAAGTCATATAATTTTTGGCTTTGCACAGTAAATATTTAATTATTTATATATTCCAGAATAACTATTGAAAGAGAAATACTTTTAATTTCCAATGTCTAGTTTAGGTATGAACATTCATATATTATAAGTCCTGAAGATGTATAGAAATTGTTTTTATTGCCTACCCAGCAAAATAGACTTCCAGTTCAGCTTCTTCAGGCCACCGGATCTGAAAACGCTGTTTACCTGAACACTCTGCCTATGTTTCCACTTTCCCAGGCCTTAAAAGGAGTGTCACTGCCCACGTTTCAGACATGCAGAGTTGATCACATGGTGATAATCAATATGCAAAGATGACTTACTTTTGTCATTTCTGTTATTGGGCTACTTGTACAAAAAAGATAATTAAATGTAACTTCTCTTTCTGTTGCCCCTCCCTCTTACTCCTAAGCTTAGTATTACGTTAGCTCTTTTCTGTCTGCTAACACAGGGTTATGGTGCCATGAGTCCATCACAGCAGCAGATACACAAGTAGACCCAGCACTGTCCTCACTGATACTCATCCTTCTTACTAGTTATGCTCACCTGAGACTAGAAATCTCTAGCAGCACCACAAAAGTGCCCACTGGTTGGTAACATTTTGTTACAGGTGATATACATAAGATCAACCCAAACTAGCTTTGTTCAATTTCCTATGTCCTCACCTTGGTAAACACTGTGAATTCTTTGGTAGCAGAGAAAGTGAGAGAAGCAGGACCCTATCTCTTTTCTGTTGCATAGTATACTGCTGACCTCTTCTTGCATTCCCTCATCCTGAGATGTCCATGCCCTTAGGCTGTAGCATGGGACCAAAGCAACTTAACTGGGTCAGCGTTAATGAGTTGGTTTGAAATATTAGTTCTCTATAAATTGAATACGTTCAATTGCCCTCAGCAAACATTTGTTTGTTCACTAATTATCAAGACTACTTGAATTTTTTAAAGGATCTGCCTTTTATTCAAAATAATAAACATTAAGCATTAACAAATGTGCTAGAGCATCCTCTTCTGGACAGAACCCCTCACTGGAAGCCCTTAAACCCTACCTGAGAGTATCCAATCCATTCACAACTAATCACAGCCCTAATCATTGACCTCAGCTCTCAGAGGAATTCATTCAATTCTCAAGGTTAAATCATGCCTTTGGAACCATCTTCCTAGACTATCAGAATGTAGTGGTATAAGGTGTGAGATACTTGGCTATGCTAAGATTTTTCAAATGACATTCTCAGAGACAAATGCCAGAAGCATGTCTACTCCCTGGTACTTTCCTTATGCATCACCTTTACGTAAACAGTTCTGGGAGTGCGGGAAAAGAGGTAAAGAGCAGGTGAAAATGTAAGACAGCTACTTCCTTCAGAGGAAGTAGTGGTTCATGGTGTCAGGAAAGAGGCAGACATCAATAGACACCTAGAAAAGGGTAAGCAAAGTGAGGAATGATGCTGGATACAAATTAGGAATTAAAATGCTAAAATGCCCCACCTCAAAGGTCCAAATGGAAACACTGGTGTCTCATTTGAAGTCATTGCTCTTCAATACCATTTCCCAAGGCCATTGCAAGAGAGAGATGGATATTTTCTTGCATTTATACCATTTCACTGGTCAGCCATCTTCCTTCCAGTCTTCAGTATTATCTTCTATTTGGAGAGGAGTGTGAAGTACAGCAGGGTTTCTGAAAGTGAATTATATTAACCCAATGCCTGAGAATCACCTTGGACATCTGTTGAAAATATTGCTTTCTCTGCTACTACACTCTAAACACAAGAATCACTGGGACCTTAAACCAGCATTTTAACACAATCTCTAAGGAAAACATAAATTGATAAACTGCATGTAGAGGAGAATGATATTAGAAATCCCAAAGTCCTATTTACCCCACATCTAAAATTGTAAAAGTAAGAATTAGATTAGGCATTCACACATATCCTATGATTCTAGGATATTTTTCATGCCCTGATTTTGAACTATTCTTAATTTTTATCTCCAATCCCTAATTTTATAAAGTTTCATATATTTCATGAATATAAAAAGTAATGTTTTACTTTATGGACTTGGACAAATACACATGAAACTGATTTAAGGAATATGGGAGCACTGGCTTCTGGTGGAAGCAATATTCTTTGTATTTTGGAGTTTTTTCTCTTTCAATTTTTTTTTCCACTAAGTTTATTGGTACATTTTAGGTATACAGTACAGTTACATTCATCATTGGGATCTTGTACCTTTACATAATGTATCTTCATTCTTATTTTTTCCCCACTCCCCTGCCCTCCCTTCACCCCCTCCACCCTTCCCTATTTGCAAAGACTTTGTTTCCATTTTTTCCCTTTCTCATATTTTTTCTTTTTCCCTTCTTTCCTTTCTCCTACCCCTACCACTTCCCCTACTCCTTTAGACCTTTGCTTCCTATTTCACAATATCAATTATACATTTTGATCCTTATTTACACTTTTAGTTTTTCACATCGGAGAAACTGTTTGGTATTTACACATGTGTGTCCTATTTATTTCACTTAAGAGGATGGCCTCAATATGCATCCATTTAGCTATAAATGTCTCTAGTTTCTCTAGTTTTTATGGCTGAGTAGTACTCTATTTTATAGAAAAACCACATCTTCTTTATCCAGTCTCCAGTTGATGGGCAACTGAACTGTTTCCAAGTTTTAGCTATTAAAAACTGTGCCATTATAAACATGGGTGAGCCTATATCACTGTACTGTGATTCTTTTAATTCTTTTGGGCAGATACCCTGCAGAGGAATAGCTGGGTCAAATGGGATCTCTAATCCTAGTTGTTTGAGGTATATCCATACTGATTTCCACAGTGGCTGCACCAGTCTGCATTCCCACCAACAATGGAGAAGGGTTCCTTTTTCCCCACAGTGCAGCCAGCATTTTTTATCGGTTGATTTCTTGATAGCAGCCATTCTTTGAGGGGTGAGGTGGAATCTCAGTGTTGTTTTCATCTGCATCTGTGGAATGACCAGTGATGTTGAACATTTTTTCATGTATTTATTTTCTGCTTTTACTTGTTTGTCTGAGAAATGTCTGTTCATTTCAGATGCCCATTTTTGAATTGGGTCTTTATATTTGGGGGGGAGTCTGATTTTTTTTTTAGTTCTTTATATATTGTAGATAGTAGACCTTTGTCTGAGGAACAGCTGGTAAAATTTTTTTCTCACATTCTAGGTTGTCTCTTAGCTCTGTTGGTGGTTTCTCTTGCAGTGCAGAAATGGAAGCAATATTCTTGAGAAATTCATTTGGCTTAAACCAAAATTCATAAATTTTTAAATGTAGAATGGAAGAGTTTATGCTTATGCTGTATTTATTTTTAATTGAACCCTCTAGGACTTGTACTTTACTTGCCCTTTATTCAAAATGTAGATGCTAAGTATATAATTAATAAATGAGATGTTCTTAAAACAGGTATTTTAAAATTTCTAACTGGAACTATCTCTGATCTTGCTAAGCTGCAAGCCTGCACATTCCACTAGACAGGATGTGCAATTTAAACAATTACAGGTGTTCTGAATGAGTGTTCATTAATTAAGCTACAGCATTACAGTGGAGCCCTTTCCACTGCCTCTCATCAAATGTATCAAGGATGAAACACAGAGCAGTTTGGCGGTGGCCATACTGGAAAGCAGCAGGGTGCACATGGCAGATGCATATTGTACCTTGCCAGACTTCCACCATTTGGCTTCCTAGCATGTTTCTCTATTTTCAATCCTTCAATATAAAAAATATATTTTTGTCAGTAGAATAACAATCCCAAGCTAAAAATGTCATCATATTAATTAACAATAATTGTGAAACATATCTTCAAGCCATATTTTGCAGAGCAATATTTTCAGGACTTTCTCAAGATCACATACAATCATTTTTATTGAGAAGATGATTGATTGGTATTGATCTATAATCTCTATCAGAGTCTACGTTCTTTATACGAATCCTATAGATAAAAATTTTAACCTGTACTTAGATTAATACAAATTATATATGCCTAAAAACAAGATGAAACTTTTTTTTCTTCTTTTAAAGAAATCAAAGCTTGAATTTAACATTTTCCATCATGAAAATATGCCTTGACTGGATATAGTTCTAGGTTGAATTCCCAAAATGATTTCTTAAGCTTTTATCATCACATAATAAAAAAATCCTGCCCGAAACCTGAGGGAGAGAGAGCCCTTACCTTGGGTCCTGTATTCTGAAGAACCTACATATGATCAAGGGAAGAGTGATCCACTAAAGAAGAATGCCTGTGTGCCATCAGGAGGTAGAGCTCAGTTCTGTCTCCTGAAACTGGAAATGCAGTACTGCTTCCCTGACCACAGTATTCACACTGTAGAACACTTTGCCACATCTCTTGTCCTATGTCCTCAAAACAAAGGGCAAGGGCAAGAGGGGTAGCTTAGCTGTAGAGCATTTGCCAAGCATGTTTGTGGCCCTAGATTCAATTCCCATCACTACCAAGAACAAAGAAAGAAAGAAAAAGGAAGGCAACTGTGCTAAAAGTCTATGGATTTCATCATTGTCTTTCATCTCAATCTGTTTGTGCTGCTCTGAACAATATTACAGAAGAATTTATGAGGAACAGAAATTTGTTTCCTCACAATTCTGTAAGCTGAAAATCCAAGATCAAGACACCAGCATTTGGGACTGGCAAGGGCCACTTTGCTGTGTTCTCTGGAGAGGAGGGATGTGGCGTAGTCACATGGTGGGAGGCAGAGAGCCCAGCATCCAAGTCCTGTGAGAAGCCCCTTCTGGGAGGAACCTAATTCCACGCATGAGGGAGGAGCCACCATGGCCTGAGCATCTGTTAGAGGCCTCATCTCTTGGCACCGGCAGTCATCTTGGCCTTGTCTGAGAACCTGAATTTTGGAGGGGTGCATTCAAATAATAGCACCAGGAGTGGAGACATAAAACATGGCTTCAAAGTGCAGGACAGATTTGTCAGGTGAGGAAGTTCACAGAGAAAATAAATGAATGAACTTGACAGATCCATTCTCTCAGCATGGACCCAGAAGATCCTTGCACAGTGAAATATGTTTTCCTGGCATATTGAGAGCAATCATTTTTATGCTTTTATTTTGGTCTTAGTTTGTCATTCTACAGGTACTCAAACATTAGTATGGCATATGTGACAATTAATGAATACTTTGTAATATTATACTATTCTTGTTACTTTCAAATAGTGTATTTGTGATTGTATACACATATACAATTGTATATATACAATATACTTGTACATATGCTTGTCAGATGACATACCTAAGACATAACACCATCTTCTCAGGTCATCAACTAGAAGGGTATGGAGAGTTAGAATAATTTTTAACCAAATATATTTAATTGTAAATTAATTTTGAAAAAACAATTGTTAAAAATAAAATTTATCTGTGTCCCCTCTATATTTATTAATCATGTCTTGCACCATGAGCACAATCTTTGCTGTTATGTGAGTAATTATTTCTGATTTCATTTTTCACAGATTCTCTCTTGTTGCCAGTTTAGAGAGTCCAGGTGATGGAGTATCAGATTGTTCCATCTCATTTCCCTTTGGGGTTGCTGTAGGTGATCCAGAAGTCTGTTTTTGAGGTTTGTTTATGTGTCTTCTCATTTCCATGTGGTGGGTGTGCTTCTGGTGCCTGTGTGGCTCAGCTTCTCTGCCGTAGGAGCATGGGATGGCAGCAGGGGAGCTTCCTTCTGGGTTCTAGGTACCACGCTTTAAAGGTCAGGTCAGACTGTGGGAGATTAGGGGAGAATTAAGACCTAATTGGCCTCTTTGAGGTCCCCATAAATCTAGAGAGGACACAGATAAAAAAAAATAGAGGATCTGAGGAACATGATGGAATCCCAACACAGGAAACAAATGGAATCCATAAAACAGATGCAAACAGGTTTCCAGGAGATTAAAAACTCCATCAAAAGTCTGCACAGCAGAAT
>NW_004624856.1:5421131-5444530 GCF_000247695.1 Heterocephalus glaber | reverse complement strand
AATAGTGTAAAAATTTTTATTATACCAACATAATTACTGCTGAAATGGTCTAAAATAATTTATTTTTTATGTTATTACTCACCAAAGATACCTCATTAACAAAGTACCCACACATGTATGATAATGATTGAACTCAATTGCCTTTCACATATTCTCAATTTTTAATATATAAAAACTTTAGCTTGGGCCAGGTATTTAGCTCAGTGGTTCTGCCGCCTGCCTCACAAGTGCAAGGTCTTGAGTTCGATCCCTGGTACCAAAAAAAAAGAAAAAACTTTAGCTTTACAAGAATTTTCTTTTGGTATAGAGATATATCTGATAAAACAGAAAGCTTGAACAAATTTAACAACTTGATACCTCAATTTTTATCTTTTCAATATTGAGACGTATGGGACATTGGTAATATGCAATTTTATTCTTGCACTCTCTTTCAAATTTTGGTCATGTTCAAAACCATTATAACTTCAAATTAAGGTAGTCTATGTAAGTGAAATGTTTATTTGTACCAGTATAGCACACTACAGAGCAGCTAAAAAATATTAAACTATGAAAAATATTACAATGCATAGTAATAGTTGGTCCAATTTATTTCATTAGCACATATTTTAAGGCAAAGATTTATAAATAGCAGAGAAGTATTTATCACCAATTGGCACAAATACTATTGAAGGTCATGAAATTAGCAAAAAGTTGGGTTTCAGAGCTATTTCCACTAAATTTATATTTGAACATCTATTCTAAATTAGCTTCAGATCCACTTAATAAAAAGACCCATTACCTGGTGAATTAGATTTTTGTTGGTATATTCAAACATTATAGGAGACATTTTTTTCCCACACAATTATTTATCTTAATTATGCTCAGTGGTCCTTTTCTGGCCATCTTTTCATTGAATTAAAGGGCACTAGATTTACAGGAAAAGGGGTCTTGAGGTGGAAAAACCTTGAGAGTCAAAAGACAACATCATTTCATAATGACACTTTTACAAAGCTGTCCCGACTTCTCCTATTAAAAAAAAGAGTTGCACATGCAATGACTTAATGACTTAGTCCAACAGTGGACCAAAACAGATATAAATTGATAAGAGGCACAATGATCTGAATTGGATCACTGCCAATGAGAAAAATTCCTTTTAGAAATCAAGGATAATTTCACCACCTGCTGTGCAAGTGCAAGGACCGGAGTTCGATCCCCAGTACCAACAAAAAAAAAAAGAAAAGAAAAGAAATCAAGGATAAAACTTAACAAAAAGAGCTATTTATGAAAGTTATATTTTAATATTAAACCCTGAAAATACCTACAGGCTGCCTAAAAAAGGGATGTGATTATTCAACTACATGTGAGTGTGTGTGCCCACATGCACACGCACACACACACACACACAGAGGCACACACATGGGCATGAAAGTAGTATACAGTTGGTTATATATAAAAATAACTTACTTTGATTATCCATTCAGTCCAAGAAATTATTTTTTTCTTTAGATGATAGAAAATTCTAGACCAAAATAAGTTGTAATATTGCTGGCTTTTACTTTGCTTTGTGTTTTATTTCAAATTATTATAAAAGTTTTCAAGGTATTTTCTTCATGTATTTACAACTCCAATTTTTTATCTTCTATTTCAAAATACTTTTGTAAATATCTAACATAAGTTAAGAAAATGACAGTTTTGTCTTATTTATTCATTATCTCTGCCTCTTCCTAATTCCCTGTATGAATCCCTGACAGCTGGTTGCCAGAGAACAGTCTATTGCTTTTAGTAATAATCAGATTTCACAGATGTACTGTTGGAAAGAATAGGCAAAATGGGGGCTAGAGTTTTCATTTTAAACATTTTGAAACAAAATAAAACTTCAAGTGACATCAGAGGAAAGCTGGAACAACAATGTCATCTTGGAAATTTTAATGTGTAACACTGTTCAAATGGGGATTCTCTTTTTTCTTTCTTTTTTTCCTTTTCCCTGGGTTCTGGCAACTGAACCCAGAGCTTCAGCCAGACTAGGCAAGCATTGTATCGCTGAGCTACATCCTGGTGCTAGAACCATGCCATGTTAGGATGCCTTTTACATTTTCATTTACTACTTTGTTCACACTCAAAGCCATGATCTGTACACACTATGCTCATCTTGTGCACTATGCCTGCAATCAGTTGACACTATTTTTAAACTATCAGATTGCAGGCTTTGTAGAATTCTGCTTTCATTTCTTTCCAATTCTGAGAATCTTGGTTGTATTTCTGCATTTAACTGAAAATATTTAATAGGAACTTTGCATACCCTACAAAGTATCTAGAACTTAGACATGTTTATATTATTTTAATAGTGTAGTCTTATCCATACTCATTAGGTGATATACTGTTTATGAAGAAGCCAGTGTATGAGGGGTTATAATTCCAAGTAAAAGAAGTACAATTCCTTTTATTTATTATTTATTTAGAATTACTATCATTATTTCATTTATTTTGATATGTATATTTAGTAAAATGTTTCTTTTTTGACCAAAAACAACCCATCCTGTGAAGTTCATTTACATGTATTCATTAGAAATGTAAAACAAATAATATAATTCTCATGTATTACTTACCTACTATTAAATTGCAAACTTAATTTTATTATAAATATGATTGAAAATGTGTGATAAGAATAAACAAATGCTCATGTTTCTTATATTTCTGTACGTTTCATTTACAGCTGTCTGACCTGACACTCAAATGTCGTGATGTGCTCTTAGTGCCTTTAATGATTCTGCATCTCATGCCACCTATGACTCGCCATACAAGATCAAGAGTAGTCAAACTTGTCCACACTCTGTTTAATGAGATGACTCATGAGCTTGAATACCATGACAGTGTTAAATTGTAATAAAACTTTCTAAATGCCTGCTCTAGTCTGTATTCTCATTGCAGAGCCACACAATTTGCCTTGGAGTACCAATTTGTAGACACATTTTAACTGGCATTGATCAACTCTAGCTTTCAGTTCTTTTGGAGCTTATTTTGCCAGATGTATCAAGCTAGGAGGAGATGGAGGCAATTGAAGCACCACCAGGTAATATGAGCACAAGCACACACTTGTACTGGAGATGCTAATAAGCTGCTTAAGGAGGCTGACGAGGCTGTGATGGTATTTTTATGTTGTAGGTGCACTGGCTTTTAGTGAGGGTACCCAGAGGTGTAATTAACTCCAAATGGGAATCAGAGAAGCTTTCCCAAAGCAGAGAATGCCTGAAATGCATAGATTAAAAGATCAATACAGGGCAGTGACTTATAGAAAATTTTTCCATGGGAAGAGAGTTTCTTGAGAAACAGCATGACATATGTTCCTGCTGAAGGAAGGGGATACAAGGGAATTAGTGAACCTCAAACACTTTGGTGCCTCTGAAGGGTGAAGTGCATGGTGCATATGGCAGGTGAGCCTGGAGAAGCAGGAAGTCTGCATGAGATGGGGAACTAGACTGTGATGCCCCTGGCAGGGAAAGCGGTGGGTTTCCTTCTGTGTGCGGTGCTGGACTTAGGAGCACGTGGGCAACAGGCACAAAACCCCCATTTCCTTCACATCTGATCTACTTGGAGAACTCCGCCGCTGTGCATTAGCCTCTTCTTGCAGTTCTTAAAATTCTCTGTGCTTCCCATCACTCTAATTTCTCTCTGGTATCTACGTACAATTATTGCTTGATTTTTCAAGAACTGATCATCCAGTTAGGAGCTATTTCAGATTTCAAACTAGATCCTTCTCTGTGGTGTATGGCTATATTCATCAGACTAATAAGTTGAAAAGAATGGATTGTATTTGTTTTTTTATTACAGGCAAATAGGATTTTTTAAAAAATGTGATGGCAAGCTATGTTAAAAGTTACTAGAAAAAGAAATGTTGGCCCTTTTTAATATTCTTTTAAATGTTGTACATGCTGTTATTTACCCTATCCCTCAGTACTATAAATTATCAAAATCACTATATTGCTAAGTTAATTCCCATTCTAATTTCCTCTCCTAAGCCTACTAGTCATAAATACATAGCTGCTATTTTCCTGTGTTCTGTATCTCCTTTTTAATTAATTTTATTAGTGAACCCATCTACTCACTGGGAAAACAATTTAATCTCTCTGAAGTGCTATTGATTTGCTTATAGTTTATGACCTTCTTAAATTTATCAAAGGTGGAAGCTGAATATTATCCTTTCCAATTAATTAATGTATTTATCAATGAATCTGTACTACTTAAAGACAAAAGCATACCATATGCCATAGTTTGTTTTGTGGAAGCTGTGTTACAAAACAGATTATTTTTAATGTAACTTACTTTTTTATAGTAATAAATTAATTTTAAAAAATACTAGTTTTTGGTTCTTTATTTGGGTATAGTATCACTTTACTTGACTTAGGCCTTTATAATAAGATAAAAAATAATTATCTTCAATTGTGAAGCTTAGCTTTGCGCAAATAAAATTTTAAGAGAAATTCTTAAATTATTTAATCTCATAAGACAATGCCTGTCTTAATAAACTTAGTGTGAATACCCACAACCGAAAAGAAATTCAGTGCATAAAAATATAATTCAAATGACTTATATAAAAAGCTAATTGAAATTTACTTGTTATCTGAACATTTAAGAATAAATCATTTGTTTTCTGATTTAGAATTTGGAGTGGCGTTTAGACTTCCATTAGTTGCACCAATCACTTAAATGCATTTGGCAGGAAAATTTAAATGATAGCTCTTTTCTTCATAGATGTATAGTGAACTACAGCCTTTTTTTTCCTTACACAAATATCCTTACCAAAAAAAGGAAACAAAATTATTTCACAGGTCTTGCAAGGTTTTCAAGGTCTTAAAATAAATAGTATCTATTATTATTTATCTAGTTGATATTTCTTAAAAATGAAAAAAAAGCTTTTAAAGTAAAGACAAACCTAATACTTTCCTACATTTTCCCCATTACCTCAGTTTATAGAAAGCTGAAGATAAAGTTTTTCACTTGAAGTTTCCTGATACCTGATTAATGACCGACCATTAGAAAACAATAAATACCATTATACTTTTTATAGTTCATTGTTTTAAGGCTCTAGGGCCATTTAAAGATTTACTTGCCTCTTGTCACTGGCCTTGACACTTCATTAGAAAACTGTAAGCAAGTATACAATAATCACTTTTTACACAAAAACCTCCAAATTTCACCCAAAGAATTTTGAAGGCTGGACTAAGTAGTACTAATTCATGAATACTTACTTGGGGTTAGGAAGGCCAAATAACAAATAAAGACCAATGTGACTTGAGGTCTTATCCTTAATTGGTCCAAAAGGAAGTAGGAATGTGGTCAAGTTCAGAGCTGCAGGAAGTAAGTATAAGTAGCCATCCAGTAAAATGCTGAAAATCACAAGCTCCAAACTCACTGTGGTCTCCACTGTTTTCTCAAAGAATTGTCTCTGGCTTTCTGGCACAAAACAAAAATAAGTCACAAAAGCCAAAAATTAGTTGCGGTGTTTCCAAATGATTTCAGTTCTTGTGCAATGGCTATCCTTTATTCAGAAAGTTTTTATGTAATTATGTAAACAATTCAAACTTTTTGCAGAGACTATCAATGGCTTTTATCAACAAATATAACACATGATTTGACTTGGTATGTTTGAATTCTGAAATCTCTCTTGAAGTACAGTTATTTCAAAATTTGAAATTCTTAGGTTAGAGATCTTGGCACGTTGTAGTACTGTTTGAATTCTCAGCAACCCCACCAGTGCCTGCATAAATAAGATGCTTAAAAATGTGTGTGAAATCACCTTCTTTTAAATCCCGTTCCATTCCATGGGTACAACCTTTTTCTTATCCATACTTGCCTACTCCCTCATTTATTTTATTTTTCAGTGTTATTTCCTCCTCCACCCAGAAAGTTGCATTGATGAAAGTTTAAAATAACAAAAACCTACATACTTTGTGTTTGCAAATACCATCACAGATGGAGTTCACATCTTTGATCTATTTCTTTTCTTTGTGAACATCTGTTGTCCATTTTAATAGAAAGTGTCTTTCAGGGCTTGAACTGCAACTTTGATTCACCCTCCTGCTTTTGTTAAAGGTCCCTAGTATGAGACAGTAGTCACCAGAGGTTTTCATTAGATGAGAAAATAAAGAATAAACTTCAGATGACCTCCTAAAGGATGGATGATATAGTTTGAACATATTTTCCTTTGGAGTAGAAGGATATTCCTGGTGTAGGAATACCTTGGTCTTTGGAACTGTGGTTTGAAAGATTACACTGGGATTCGTTCCTACCTCCTAAAAAGGAAATGGTTAAACCACAGACAGATACAATGCCTGTGTCCAAAAAAAGAAAAAAATCCTCAGATTAAGATCTCACTCATGATCAGATTACAAAATGATTGCCAAAATTAGCTATTAAAGCTCCATATGATATCAACACCTACCAAACAATGTGTGACATGTATTTGTGTTTGCATATGTGCATAAAACATGCATGATAAAAGAAGAGAAACTAAGTAATTAAACATTCAAGTAAAAAAAAAATCTATCTGTGGTTTTACAAACAAAATGGCCACCTAACCAGGTAAAGTTTTTACTTTTCAGATAATTGGGAAAGTATTGTATAAACGTACCTTGAGAGTCTGATTGTATGCTTTTGAAACCATTTAGACTTGGCTTTCTCGATCCCTAAGGTGATTTTTCGCTGAGAAAATTCTGTCAGTTGGATTTTTACCAGGTTTAGTAGAATATATGCTTTTGTAATTCTCACTAGTAATGTATCCTTATTAATTTATTTTCAAAACAAGAGCAAATGGCCCCAGTGGTCTTCATTAATCTTTCTTATTAATCAAGGACTGTTAATTCATTTGAATAATGTATCAATTTCTTCCCCTACTAACAAGAGACTGCTCTAGCACTATTGTGTGTATGCAAGATGGGAGGAAGAAGGGAAGAGGAGGATATAGGATATTCGTAAGTAAATTGAAGGAGCAATTCTATAAATAATGTATTATTTTTTAGAAACTTCATGTTGAAGTTTTTTGTCTAGAGAACTTCAGGGGCAGGAAAACCTTCACTTGCTATATTCTCACTCCTTGTTCTCATCAGGTAAAGATAACCTACTGAGAGAAACAGCCTTCCATTTCACACAAAGTAAGATGGAAGGGACCAGGTTTCTGTTCAATGTAAAGGGGTAGAGAAATAGACTCCTTAGTTTCTTCACCAATACTGCCTTGGACTCTGTCTTCGTAGACAAAGACGAACTGAGCTTTACCCAAAACAGTCTTTGTTGGCTCTAGTAGTTAGCATTTCAAAGCAGAAAATTCTGTGCGAAATTTAGTTGAATTTTTTTCTCAAAGAGGATTGTGAAAAATCCAAATAAATGTAAGTATTTCGATTTAGATTGATTCCTATGGTTGAGCAAAACATAACGCTAGTGTGAACATTCTGTAGGTACATGCACATAGGGGCTTGTTGCTTTTGCATGAATAAGAATTCTTTCACCCTGTCCAGCTGTCTCAGAAATGTGTGCTATCATTCACGGAACCATTAGGCACAGGTATTGAGGAAAATCCATCCCGTGACCATGACCACTATCAAAAAGCCAACTCAAAACATATGCAACATTTTGAAAATTTACATAAGTCATATTCTCTTAGAAAATTAATAACAAAAAATTAAAACATCAGTGTAGTTTTTTTAACTTCTATTGCTCTTGAAATTACATTAAAAATTGCTTCTATTTCATCTGGAAAATTGTGAACCTTAACATCGCCGATTTAATAGTAGTATCATTCAGTACATGTGTTTAGATTTAAGTGTAGCATGGTATGTTTCTTCCAGCTGGTATGTATGAATACTTCAAAGTAATTGGGCTCTTGCCTGCTGAAGATTCCATGTCTTATTGATTTGGTTTCTAGAAAACTAAACGATCTTTTTATGAACTAGTAGCATTTGAGAGACACATGTGTAAAAGACTTGCAAGATTTATACACAGGCAAGTGAGGGCCTATTTATTTATCTCATATGAAGGGGGCTCTCCAGGTTGGTTTTTTCCTCTGGAATAAATCATATTATAACTCTTTCATTTACTGCTTATAACACAGTACAGAATGAAAGTACATTGTGTTTGTTTTCAAAACCAGATGGGAAATTGTCCTGGCTTGATAATACCATAACTTCTAGAAACAGGAAAAACTACATCAAAATCCTTCCTTCTATTTTTCTGAAATCTTTTTACAAAAGAAATTATCTTTGAAGGCTCAGAATTATTTTGCTTTCTTTTCTTTCTTTGTCCATTTAAGAGAGAGAGGAGAGCTTGTCAAAGACAGAAAATAGCCCTGTGTGGTAGGAAGTGATGCCTGCTGGCCCACAGTGAGATGGAAGCAAAGTTCAAGACTGAAAAAATGTCTAACTGCAAGGTATACAAGGTTTCTTTCACCAGTGCTGTGTTTTAATCTGAATATTGAAGTCTTTTCTGCATTTTTTGGCTTCTGCTTTTTATAAAAATAAAAGCCCTAGATATGATGGCAGGGATAATTTCTGAAGCCACTAATTTTTTTCCTCAGAGTCAGCACAAATTAGTGTTATTGGCATTGTTTCCTTCATTGTGTGTTTCCACACTCTCTACCCTAAATCTGAAACTTTTAAATTGTTTCTCATCTTTTGGTACACTAAATAGAAACCTCATCATCAAACAACTTGCTTCTTGTTTCTAAAAGGCTGGAATTTTCAAAGCAGGATAAATTCTTTACAGTCTAAGAGGTAGGGCTTGTCCTTCTCGAAGTCTGGTCGGAGGATGTATTATGACTCTCAGTCATTTGGTACACGCTCCTGTTTGGGTGTGCACAGGAGCTAGCCAGGACCCACAGGCTCTCTTATTGCAAACCACCTATGTACCTGTGGTGCTGATGACAATAAAAGCCTACATGTAGCTTACTGTGTGCAAGATGCTCTTCTGTACTTTAAGTGAATTTATTTGTGTACTCTTTGTGTTAGGTTCTCTCACTATATCCTTGTTTGGGATGAGAAAAATGAAACACAAATGCTTTAGTTAAGAAACATATTTAAGGTCACTGAACAGTAGTGTCAGAGCAAGAATTCTAACCTAGCATGCCGGTTCAGTTTCCTAACACTCACCTCAGTCTCTACATATATGGGAAAATGTGCTGATTTTCTCATGACTCCTTCATCCAGCCTTGTCAAATGGGCCTGCTGGGACCACCTGGTTCAGTGTGGCAGGGAGTATTTAATGGAACGACCAACGCTACATGTATACTGAACCTATGACTTTACACTGTTGCTTCTCCCTTAGGTCAAACACAGAGATCTATGAGCCAAACAACAGAAGTTTGGGTGGTACTTTTCACAGCTGGAAAAGTGGCTCCTGGGAAAAATGTGATAAATAATCCCAAAACAACAAGATCTGATAGATCAGTGCTATATTATCTAATAGGGTAACTAATAGCTAAATTTAAGTTCATTTTAATTAAAATTAAATAAAATTTAAAATTCAGTTCTCTGAGCACATTTCAAATGATCAGTAGCCACATGTGGTTAGTGGCCACTGTGTTAGACACAAAGGTAAAAGTTCACCATTGTGAAAACTGCTTTTGAACAACACCAGTGTGGAGTCTGAGGGGAGGGAAGCGTGGAGTCTGCCATTGTGCCTGGCAGAGCTGGCAGGGCCCATGGCAGCTTCCCCTCAGGCCCTGCCCCGCCGGCCTGAGCTGCTCACTGCAGACAGCCTCTAGGTCCCTGCCTGTTTTCCAAGCCGGATTCTAGGAGCTGCCTAATTTTCTTCTAATAAATTTCTTTTCTGTTTATGTTAGCCACAGTTGTTTTCTATTAGTTAAAACACAAACCTTCCCTAAGAGAATGTCCTTTACCTAGTATTACCCCAAACTGTACAAACCACACTAAGAAATTGCTGATGTCAGAATAGTACATACTAATATGACTTTTCTTGGATCTCATAGGATAATTCCCAAGAAAACAGTCTGTGGATAGAACTTTATAGTATGTCAAACTGAAATTGATGGAAAAGGTAAATATTTTTCCCTTACATGGCCTAGCAATTACGGGGACAAATGACACTGTCCAATGGAAGGAAATTGACTGCCACAAGGGACAAAACCGCAGGGTTGTTCAGGAGGGCCCCATGGCTTACATGTTTTCAGGGAAACCATTTCTTGTGACAAATAATCCCAACCTTTTAATAAACTTCTATGAAAGTTACAGCCTGTGTTATGGAAAATTTTATGCAGATTTCTACAAAAATGAGGCCAAAGGAAAGCAATAGGCCCAAAGTAGCAGCCATCAGTAAGAGCCAGCTTAGGAGGCAGCACAGCATCTTGCAGGGTGTCTGTCTGTATGAGGCAGGACCTGGCGGGTTGTCCAGGGAACAGTGTGAAGACTTGGGTTGGATCTGTATGAAAACATGTGTGACCCAGCACTGTGGGCCAGGGAAGACTCGGAAGTGTTCTAAAAAAAGATACTTTCTCTCAGGGTGCATAGGGGCTGCAAGTCACCATAATTTGAACTTTCATAGAAACACAATCTTACAAATATTCACAGACTGAAAATGCATATGGCATCCATCTGAACTATGTAAGGAAGAACTTTTCAGCCATCCAATGTATTCAACAATGGAATGAGCTGACTTGGTCAGTAATGATTTACTTTCCAATGGAGGGCTTGGCTAGAGATTGGATGAGAACCAGCAGCCAAGCTATGGAAAAGATTTCTGTGTGGGTGAGATTTCTCTTGTTTCTTCTCACCTAAAGGCTTACTGAACTTCGAATTATCAACACACCTGGTTTTACAAACTAATCTGATTTGAATTGCAAAGGAAACTATTTTTTTTTCTTAAAACCCAGAGAAAACCAAGAATATTCATTAAAATATTGGAATTTTGTGGCTAGATTCTCTAGTTTAACTCCCTTATTGTCTAACTCTTCATTTTTTTTCCTGGCTCTTCTGCACATAAACTGTGATTTTGAGTAAGGTGGAAGTTATTAAAAATGCTTTACAGAAAAAATAAATGATTCTTCATACTATTAGAATTTTAATCAGAATTTGGTGAATAATTCTTGGGGTGTAATGATCCTATATGCTACAAAGTTGAAACATCTCCCTATAAAAAAATCATCTAAATTGTTCTGATTTCTACCATGTTCTGCATATTTATATTTCTGCATATTTATATTTCAGTCAGAGGCTGAGCAACTTGGGAAAATAGAATCATGACTGGATTTTCCAGGATATTCACATGTGCAAACTGCTCTGTGGCTATGCTTGGAATCTATCCCTGGCTCAGGATCAGACACATACATAAACCTATACCACATTTTCATGCTATCTGCTTCCAAGAGTAATTCTTCACAAATGCTGGAAGTCTGCTTTACTCGTTTATTAATGACTCACATAATCTGTAATTTTTCAGACCTCGGGAAATAGTAGGTCTAGCTTAACCTCTGCCTGTTTTGCTTTTTCCCTTTGGTTTTTCTTTTGTCTCCTCTCTTACCACGTACAATAATAGATTATCAAAATAGTCATTCTTAAGCTTTATCTTTTTCCAAAATTTATTCAGCAAATATTTATTTAAAATTCATTGTTTAGAGAGATATGACAGGCACACATCATTTGCTAAACAATAAATTGCCACTATCTGATATTGCTTGTAGTGTTGTTCAGATTTCTATTTTAGTTTCATTTGTTCCTATTTCTAGTGAGATTTGTATTGCTCCTTGTTACTAGACTAAAAAGCTCTCTGAGGAGGATCAAGAGTGCTCTCTTACTCAAGTAAGATGTGTGCAGTAACCATTGAAAAATTCACTTAATCATTTATTCATTCAGTGAAAACCTACTAAGAACATTCATACAGTGCTGTACAATTGGTAACTATTCTTTGTCAAACACACTCCTGAGAACTGAATGTACTTGACCACTACAGAGAGCAGGATTATTAGCCTGTCTTGCTCCAAACTCAGAGAAAACTTTATGAGTTGTACTTGACATTATATCCTCATTGTACACTGAGGGATAGTTTGAGAAATACTACAAACCTACCCTCAGGCTTAGTGTAGATATACTTATATGAAAATAATTCTGAGGATTTGGGGATTTTTTTTCTAGTTGCAGATCATGTAAGTAACTGGCTTGCTTTACTCATGGATACACTGCATGTATTTATGAAATTCTATTTCTTGTAAATTGGCATTTACTCCTTTTCACTTATTAATTCCCTTTCTCATTTAACTGCACCCACTGGTCCACCCAAGCAGGTCTACAGGATTTCATGCCAGGCATGTTTCATACATGGCTCCTCTTATTATTTTTTGTTAATTTTCTCTGCTTCAATTTTTATTTTGCATTCATTTCATTTTATTATTACAATGCTTATTCATGAATTACTAATATCATCTTATAACCAAGATTGGATAAAGAAGATGTTAATAATTTGAAATCTAGTGAACTAGATAGATAGGTAGATCACATAAGATAGTTGATAGGCAATTATCCCTTAAAATTCCTTGAATTTAATGCTATACTTCTCTTACTATTAACTAAATTTTCACCTACACACACATACAGTCATTACTGTCCTCTACTTAAAAGTCATCCTCAACACTAAGCCACTATATACTGTATCTAAGAAGAATGAAGCCTCTTGGGTTTTCACTCTTGAATGACTCTCATGCACTTCTCTCTAGTTCCAGTCCCCTTATCTTTGTCTAGAACCCATAGCTTCACTGAGGCAATGGGTGTTCCAAATATCTCAGCAATAAATTCATATTGGGGTTTATACCCCAAGTAGTATGATTCCAGCAGATACTACCTCTACACTAGACCCACTTACTTCCTTGAAGGCAGCTTACCCATCTCTGCATGTAACTGGACATATGTCCTGAATAGCAGCTATTAGTTTCTTGCTTGCCTTTACCTCTGCAGCCACATTGTTTTTGCTAAAGGTGTTACAATACTTACAAATATATATGGTTGCAAGTAACCAAAAATGTCTAATAGTAATAAGCTTAAGCAAAGTAGGATGTATTTTTCAAACGTATTAAGAGTTCTGGGGCAGACATTTGCTCTCATTGGATAATGGCTCAAAATATTAAGGCCCATGTCCTTTCAATTCTATTGGAATTTCCTACATATATTTTAACTCATGGTCATTGTGTTAGTCAGCTTTCTCATCACTGAGATGGAGTGCACTACACTAAAAGGTAAAGGAAGAGAGGTATAATTTAGCTCACAGTTTGGAAGGATTCAGTCAATGGTGAGCTGGCTCCATGGCAAGAAAACCATGGTAGGAGGACACAATGGAGCAAAGCTGCTTATTTCTTGGAGGTTGGGAAGGAGGTAGGGAATGCCAGAGAAGGGAGCTGTGAGGGACCAAGCTACTACAGGGTCACATCTCCATGACTTACCCAGAGGTGTATTCAACCAATTACCTACATGGAGCTCAGTCGAGTTGAAACTCCACCCTAACCACCACAGTCACTATTTGGCAACTGCAGCTAAAAACAGCTAAAAACATTGCATCTGTTCTAAGAGAATAAAGAAAAACAGAAGTAGAAAAGATGGCCTCAACAAATTTCAATCACCCTCCTTTTATCAAAAGAAAAAAGGGCTTTATAGAAATTTCTGCCAGCATACTTTCTTTGTCATCTCACTGGAATTAAATAGGTTTCAAGGATATCTCCAGTTGTAAAACTAAATTGGAAGATATAGAACAAGACTGCAATGTTTGTCTTAAACTAATCAGAATCAATTGTATGAGGTTGGGCCCACAACATCCCCAAACAAACTCAAGGTTCTGTTATCAATCATGAAGTTGGAGATGGTTATTTAAAAGGTGAGAAACTGAAAGTGTAAATGAGTACCAAAATGTATAATAGATATTGTGAAATAGGAAGAAAATGTTCAAAGCAGAAGGGGAACCAGGGAGGGGGGTGAGGGAAAGGAAGGAAGGAAAGAAGAGAAAGAAAAAAGTGATGAAAGAAGGAAAAAATGGAAACAAAGCTTTTGTAAATACGGAGGGACGGAGAGGTTGAGGGGAGGGAAGGGGAATGGAAAAAAATAAGAACCAAGATACATCATGTACAGATACAAATTCCTTATGATGAATGTGATTATTATGTATACCTAAAATGTACCAATGAACTTAATTAATAAAAAAATAAAATAAAAGGTAGCTGAGCTCCAAACTTATCAAATCCTTGAATTAAATGATTTGTCAATGTATTGACACATGACTCATGTCTGGCTGCAGAGTCTGCACCTAAAATTGTTTGAGTTCTCTGGCTAAACAGTTATTTATGGTCACAGATTTATCCTAATAATCTTGCATCACAGACAGAAAGTAAAATAGAGCAAAGTAGAGACAAAAGATAGAAAAAAGAAAAACATATCGCTACGGATATTTGTAGGATCGTTGTTAAGGCTATTGGAACTCCGACTCTTGGTTATAGGATTCAATCAATTCTGTATCATGATAAAACAAGATCAATTTAGATTCTATTACTTGCCACCAAAGACTCCTGATTCACTGTTTCTTGCTATATCTCCCTGCTTCTAGCCTTGTCCAATTTCAATCAATGCAGCACTGAGCCCTTAGAATTGTTTATCTCAAACAAAAGCCTAATGATGCCACTAATTTAAATTCTGTGATTATTTTCTCCATCACTTGCAGGATAAAGTTCAAACAATTTACCATATTAAAAACTTTTCATAACCTGGCACAGACATCACTATGTACAATTTCTTAATGCTTTTCAAATGTGTCATGTACTTCCATGCCCTGACTTTATCTGGGGTGAACTTCTTCATCTTGTTCAACTAGATAATTCCAGGAAGTTCCTCAGTACCCAACTATGCAAGATTATACCTCAACAACTTTCATTGATCTAGAAAGCTATACTCAGACTTACACATATACACATCTGAAAGCTGTCCCCTTCATTGTACTTTTTCAACTCCAACAGTGCTCCTTATAGCATGTGGTTATCACAGCCTAGACTACATGGGAGTATAGTTACTCTTAGCCATGTATGACCCCCTTTGAGGTAGAGACTGACAAAATTCAATGAATGTGTTTAATTGAAATAAGCAAAATACTTCAATAAGAAAGAATTTTTCAAATCTTCACAATTTGTCTCCCACTTGATTGATATTGAATTCTTTAGTGCTTTTACCTTTGAAGTGCTATTATGGCCAGCTCCCCATCCCATCATAATATTACTAATATTTTGTAATTTAAAGGTAAAATTTTATGGCCATGTGTCATAAATCTGACATTGTTTTGGCCTAGCTTTACTACTATAAAACAAGTGATAATTTGAAACTATAATTAGGAGCTACCTCCCATGCTTAGATATAACTTTAATAATTAGCACTTTTATATTTCTACCAAATGTATCGATATGTTAAACATGATAGGATTCACTCAGGACACTCACTGGGACTGTCTCATAAAAGTGACATTTATCCATTGGCAAATAGTCATCAAGGCTACTTAGTTTTTTGTTGTTTTTTTTTTTGTCTTTGAGTTCATTTAACTGGGTTTTTATTCAGGCTTCAGTTCATATTACTGTCAAGTATTCAGTAATTTTAGAATGAAGTGAAAAATACTGAAATAAATGTGCCTATTTTATATAGTACTCAAAGAAACTTAGTTTCTGAAAATCTACATGACTTGTGGGAGAGTCAGATAGGTTTTCTGATTCTAGGTCCAGTGATCTGATTGGATAATTACCCAACAGTTTCCTTAACTGAGACTTTAGCAAATGCCCTACTGAAATGAAAGGTGACATCTGCAGCTTTCTTATCTACCTCCCTATAGAGTGCACTTAAATGGGAAATTATATCTCTTTGGAATGATTTGTTTTCAACTAATTCTTGCAATAATTTCTAATAATTTCTAACAATAATTCTAATAATTTCTAAACAAACACTGCTGCTTTTTCTACATGCATACCAACCATCTGTTAATAATCTACTATAATCCTAAATACAATGGGACTTTTGTTCACACTAAAGTGGCACCTTGGTTCACGAGCTTAATTCATTTCCCAATTCTGGGGAAGAGGGCCACATTTGTGTTTGTTCAGGGAAGATGGTCTCAGTCATGTTACTCACCAAATGCAGGCTGCATGGGAATGAAAGCAAAAATTTTACTGAATGCTTCTGTTTGTGAACCAAATTTTTCATGAACAGAAGCATTCGTGAACCAAGGTATTACTGTATGTCTTCATTTATCCAAGATACTTCTAGTCAGAGTATTTGGTCAGTTTCTTATAATCCTAGATATTATAAATTTCTATAGATTTTTTTGAAAATTTCATTAAAGTTTTTTCATGAGTTCTCAATTCAAGGATGCTAAATGTCACTACAGAAATAGCAGTGAACAAATATAACACCAATAATTTTTTTTTTAATTCGAAGACTATTTTCCCATAAGCTATAGGCAGTGAAAGTTTTAGCCTTTCTTTTTTTCCTTCAATTGTTTTGTTGGTACATGTCTACCATAGATAATGATTAATTGTGGGTATGCCTGTATCACTGTAATCAGTGTCTAACTCTTTAGGGTAGACACCTAGAAAGGGAAGAGCTGGGAAGAATTAAATTTCCAGATTTAGTTTCTTGAGGAATCTCTGTGCTGATTTCCATAGTGGTTGTACTAGTTTACATTTCCAGCATCAATGTAGAAGGAATCCTTTCTCCCTGTGGCCTTGCCAGCATTTGTTATTATTTGATTTTTTTGATGGCAGCCATTTCTTTATGGAGTAAGATGGAATCTCAGTGTAGTTTGAATTTGTATTTCTCTAATGGCCAAAGATATGGACATTTTCTTTCATGTATTTATTGACCATTTGTATTTCTTTTTCTGAAAAGTGGTTATCAATTTCAGTTGCCCATTTTTTATTGGGTCTTTTATTTGGAGGGGGCCTAAATTGTTTGAGTTCTTTATATATTCTAGATATTAGTCCTCTGTCCAAGGTGTAGCTGACAAATTATTTTTCCATTATGTAAAGTGGCTCTTCATTCTTTTGGTTGTTTCCTTAGCTGGGCAGAAGCTTTAAAATTTGAAATGCTCCCATTTATTGACATTTGATGTTATTTCTTGTGCAGCGGAGGTTCAGTTCAAAAGACCTTGCATAACCTACATTTTAAAGGATTGTGATGCCTCCTGCTTTGTTCTTGTTACTTGGGATTGTCTTTGCTATTCTGGGTCTCTTGTGGTTCTTTGTAAATTTTAGAATCATTTTCTCTAGTTCTGTGAGCCATGTTGTTGGTATTTTCATTGGGATTACATTAAAATTATATATCAATTTTGGGAATACGGCCATTTTGACAATATTGGTTCTGCCTATCCAGAAACAGGGGACATATTTCCATTTTCTGATGTCCTTTTTGATGTCATTTTTCATAGTACTGTAGTTTTCATTGTAGAGGTCTTTTACTTCCTTTGTTACGTTAATTCCTAAGCACTTAATTTTTCTTGAACTATTGCAAATCATTTTGTCTTCCTAAATTTTTTCTTGGTGAATTCATTATTGGTGTACAGGAATACTACTGATTTTCGTGATGTTGATTTTCTAACCTATTACAGTGCCAAATTTGGTTAAAAATTCTGGGACTCTTTTGGTGGAATATCTTGGTTCTCCTGTGTAAGGGATAACATCATCTGCAAATTATGACAGTTTGACTTCTTCCTTATATATCCTTTTTCTATTTATCTCTTGTTTAGTTGCTATGACTAATATTTCAAGTACTACATCAACAGGCATTGTGATAGACGACATCCTTGTCTTGTTTCTGATTTTAGAGGGAAAGCTTTTAGCTTTTTCCAATTTAATAAGATATTGTTAGTAGGTTTGTCATAAATGCTTTTTATCAGATTGCAATAAGATCTTTCCTATTTTCATCAGTGTTTTTTATGAAAAGATGTTAGATTTTGTCAAAGGCTTTTTCTGCATCTGTTGAGAAGATCATATGATTTTTGTCTTTGTTTCTGTTTATGTGGTACATTGCATTTGACTTGTACCATGGCAAACCACCCTGCATCCCTTGGATGGAGCCTACTTGGACATGATGTACAATCTTTTTGATGATTTGCTGCATTCCATTTGTCAGTATCTGGTTGGGGATCTTTGTGTCTGCGTTTGTTAAAGAGAATGGCTTGTAGTTTGTTTTTCTGGTTGGTCCCTCTCTGATTTTGAATCAAGGTAATGCTAGCTTCCAGTAAAAAATTTCAGAGTTCTTCTTTTAATTTTATTAGATTTTCAAGAGTATTGCCATTAAATCTTTCATGAAGTTTTTGTAGAATTCAGCAGTGAATCCATTAGGACCTGGGCTTTTCTTAGTTGGTAGGGTTTTTTTTATTACAGCTTTAATTTAATTGTCTATTATTGGATTATTAGGGTTTTTATATCTTCTTTTTTCAGTTTTGGTAATTAATATGTATCTAGAAATCTATTTTTTCTGAATTCTACACTTTATTGTAGTACAAGTTTTCAAAGTAATTAATAATCTTCTGGATTTTGGTGGTGTCTGTTGTGATTTTATCTTTTTAAGTGTAATTGCACTGATACAGATTTTTTATTTCCTTTTGTTGGAAACATTTTGTCTAAGAGTTTGTCTATTTTATTATTTTTTGAAGCACCAGCTCTTCAATTCATTGATTCTTTGTACTGTATTTTTTAGTCTCAACTTCAGTAACTTTTGCTCTGATCTTTATAATTTCTTACCTTGTACTAATTTATATTTGTTTACTTCTTGTTTTTCTAGGACTTTGATGTGCATCATTAGGTTATTTATTTGTACTTGATCTGTTTTTGTGATGTGAATATTCACAGTTATAAACTTTTTTCTTAAGACTGCTTTCATTGTATCTCATAGGTTCTAATATGTGTGGCTGGTATTATCATTTGAGTCTGGGATCTGTCTAATTTTTTTCTTTATTTCTTCTGTAAACTATTGATTATTCAAGAGTATATTATTTAATTCCATTTATTTGAATAATTTCTGTGGTTTCTTTTGCCACTGATTTCTAGATTCATTGCACTATGGACTGGTAATACATGTGGAATAATTTTGATTCTTTAGTATTACTTAAGCCTGCTTTATGAGATAGTACATGGTGTATTTTGGAGAAACTTCCATGTGCTGCTGAGAAGAATATGCATTTTGTTGTTATTGGGTGGAACACTCTATAGATATTTATTAAGTTTGTTCATTCATAGGAACAGTTCAACTCTGGTATTCTTTGTTGGTTGTTTTATCTAGTTGATCTATTTGTGATAGTGAGGTGTTGGGAGTTGCCCCGCTATAATTGTGTTCATGGCTATCTGATCTTTTATGTCCAGTAGTTTTTGTTTTGTAAAAATGGGTGCACCAATGTTTAGTGCATATATATTTATAATTGTTATTTATTCCTATTGAATTGTTCCTTTAATCAATACGTAGTGACATTCTTGGCCTCTTCTCATTAGTTTTGGTTTGTAGTCCACTTTGTCTGAAAGCAGGATAGTTATTCCTGCTTGTTTTCAGGTTCCTGTTGCATAAAATATTGTTTTCTATCCTTTAATATTTTTTTTAGTCTACAAATGTCTTTTTGACTTAAATGTGTTTCTTGAACACAGCATACCATTGAGTTTTGTTTATTGATCTAGTCTTCTGATTTGTACTTTTTATTTGATGAATTGAGTATTACTGAACATTATCAGCTTACTTCTATCATCTAATTATTTCCTGTTGCTGATACCTTTCTTTCCCTTCTGCTTAAATACTCACCATGCCTGGTACAGTAATTCCATTTGGTGGTTTGGCATTGTTAGCTTCATTTTCTCTTTCGAGTATATCCTTGAGAAATTTTTGGAGCACTGGTTTGGTGATCATGAATTTCTAAGAATGCTCTTTGTCATAGAAATATCTTATTTCTCTGTCAGGTTTGAAAGGTAGCTGTTTGTAGGACATGTCAGTGTGGGTTGGAAGTTACTCTCTTTTAGGGCTTGAAATACTGCACTCCAATCTTTCCTGGACTTTTTGGTTTGTATCGAGAAGTATCTGTAATTCTAATGGGTTTAGATTTATAAGCAGTTTTCTTTTCCTCTAATAGTTTCTAAGATTCTGTCCTTTAGACTTCAGAGATTTTGACTATGATGTGTCATGGAGAAGTTCTTTTCTGATCATACCTATTTACAGTTCTATATTTCTTTTATGGTTTGTGTCTAGGTGTCTCCCCAAAGCCTCATGAGGTCATAGGTGAGGCTTTCTGGAATGGCTGGATCTATAGTGTGTGATGCTGGGATCAAGGGTGTGTGATTATTAAATTAGTCCATTAATTGGTTTGGCATAGTTCTGGAGAGCATTAAGGGTGCCTCACCCTGGGTGTGAGTGCTACCCACCCCAAGGGTGGGTAGACTGGATAGAATATAAGGGATAGAAAGAGGATTGCTGGTTGCTTGTTGCTGCTCGCCACTTGCTACTTCACTACCATGCTGCCTTCTTCCTCCCATGAACTGTTTCTCCTCTTCAATGCCCCTCTGCCATGCCACTTTGCCTTGCAGCCAGCCAACTATGAACTGAAACCTCTACAAATGGTAAAGACAATTAAACCTTTCTTCCTTTAACTTTGAACATTGAATATTTTGTCTCAGCAATTAGAAAGGTAACTAAGACAATGCCTCACTTGTCTGTATTTAAATTCTTTCCCTGTATTTGGAAGAATTTCCTGTATTATTTCTGTGAGCATGTTTTTTATGCCATTATTGCTGTTTCCAGACATATCACTGATTTCAATCAATCTTATATTAGTCTTCTTTATGTCATCTACCTCCTGTGGTATACATTTTCCATGTTGTCTTATTGTTTTTTGGGTATCTCTGAACATATAGTACCTGAAGTAGCTGCACCTTCTAGTTCTGATACTTTGTCCTCACATTTGTCACTTCTGCCCACACCTTCAATAGAATCGTTTGTCTCCTAGACTTATATTTGGCACCTTTTCATGGACTCTAATTCTTGGCTAAACTGGTCATTCATGTTTCGTATCATTTTATTTAGCTCAGTTAGCTTTTTATTAGTTTTTTCTACAAGCTCACTGATTATTTTGATTTTTTATGTCCATTATCTGTTTAGTGATATCATCTTTGACCTTGCTGAGCACCCTACTGATCTTTTTTGTCCTCCTCCTTCAACATTTCATGTCATTCAGCTGTTTGGTTTTTTATTTCCTCCCCATTGGTGCCCTATGGATCAGATTTGAGGGAGTTGGGAGTTTGTGTGTGTGTGCTGAAGTTTGTAGGTCACTTACTGTGGAAAGACTTTATTGGCAATAAGGAGACCTCTTTAGTTGCTGTCTGCTTTTCAGTGGTGCACTTTAAGTATAGCTAACTATATGTCTTCTCTCTGTTCCAAGATCTAATCCTCTCTGTTAATTTGAGACAGGAGGATGCAGTGAAATTTTCCCACCTTCTACTTCTCAGAAAATGAACTACAGTATTATTCATGACACAAAGACAAACCAGATATTGACATACAATAAAAACTAACTAATAGGAACAATGATGCATCCCTGACAATAGCAAGAAAATCAGCAACAATAATAAAACAAAGACAGACTGGATTTTGACATACTCTAAGAACTAATAGAAGTTAGCACTGCACTACCCTTAATCATAGAAAAGAGATTTATAATTATAATTTAGACACAAAGCTAAACCAAATATTGATATACAGTAAATACCTGCTAAATGCAATTACTATATTATAATTAACAACAGAAAATAATTCAACAGTAATAGTATAGAGTTAATGAAATACCTAAAGATTAATAAAACTTAATAGTAATACTAGTAAAGATAGAGTGGGTGGGGAAGATAAGAATAAAAGAAGTAAAAGTTTTTAAATGAAGAAAAGATAGAAGGAAGAGGGCCAGGGATTTAGCTCAGTGGTTCTGGCACCTGCCTCAAAAGTGCAAGGTCCTGAGTTTGAACCCCAGCACCAAAAAAAAATAAAAAGAAGGAGATAAAGGATCTTAGTAAAGAGTAAAAGAAATTTAATAGATAAAAATAACAGAAAAGAACAAACCAGGAAAAGTATAGAAAGGAACAAAAAAACAGAAAGCAAAATGAAAAGAAAAATTTTAAAAATAAAGAGAAAAACAGAAGGGGCCAGGGATTTAGCTCAGTGGTTTCGCCACCTGCTGTGCAAGTGCAAGGACCTGAGTTTGATCCCCAGTACCAAAAAAAAAAAGTGTATTTTGGCTGGGGATTTAGCTCAGTGGTTTCACCGCCTGCTGCACAAGTGCAAGGACCCGAGTTCAATCCCTGGTACCAAAAAAACAAAAACAAAAACAAAAAAAAACAGAAGAAAAACCCAGACTTCCCAAAACTAATGAAGAAAGGAAAAAAAGAAAGCGAGTTATCCAAAAAGCATTCTTCTGTGTTTTTGAATGAGAGATTTCTTTCTGGAGTTTGCAGTACTGTAATCCTCCAGATATGGGGCAGAAGCAGTGAGTCACTGCTAAGACCTGTTTTGTTTCCACACTCACACTTTCCTGTGTGAATGCTTGATCCTGCCCTGCCCTTCCCACTGGGCTTGGAGAATCAATGATGTCCACCCTAGGGATGTAGTAACTGTGGCAGCCCCAGTTTTTGTGTCCTTTGGTCACCCCAAGTTATGACTTTCTCCACCTACCTTTAGAGCCTGTGGTTTTGTGAGATGCCACACCCTGCTTGAGTCCCTGGGGTCCATATCCCACAGGCTGAGGTATATTCCTCCCCACCTTGATAAATAGGGAGAGAACAGAGACCACTGAGTTATCTGTTGGATGTAGGCAGTGGGGCAGGGATTTAAGCAGAAAACTGCACTTAATGTCATCTCTTTCAGACTATATCCCTCTGAATGCCACTCACAGCCAAACTTGGTTTTTACCATGGAGCATGGGGCCCAGCATCCATCCCAGACTGAGCTTAATTTTCTCAGGGTGGTTTATGTCTAGTCCACACACTGTCTGTGACTTTCTCGTATGACTGTCTTTCACCCAGTCACAGTGGTGGGTGACACCAGAAACTCTGAAGGGCAGTCACTCTAGTTGTTGTGTGGCTCAGTCTTAAAATATTAACCTCGAGAGAAGGTGACCCAGTCCTAGCACCCGGAAGGAGGCTCTCCCGCCACCATTCCATGCTCCTAGGGCACAGAAGGTGAGCTGTGTGGGTGCCAGAAGCACCACCCCCATCATGGAAATAAGAAGACACTTAAATAAGCCTCAAAAACAGACTTCCAGATCACCTTCAGCAAGCAGATCACCTACAGAAATGAGATGGAACAATCTGATATTCAACCACCTGGACTCTCTGAACTGGCAACAAAAGAGGATCTGGGAAAAATGAAATCAGAAATAATTTCTCAGAT
>NW_004624856.1:5401594-5418379 GCF_000247695.1 Heterocephalus glaber | reverse complement strand
AATATGCTTTCTATATCCTTTTAAATTCTGTAAAATCTGTGGTAATGTCTCCTAGGTCTTGATTGTTTAATTTTAAAAATGTATAATTGATATTGTGTAATAGGAAGTAAAGGTCTAAAGGACCAGGGGAAGTGGGAGGGGAAGGGGAAAGGAAAGAAGGGAAAAGAAAAAATATGAGAAAAGGAAAAAAATGGAAACAAGTTTTTGCAAATAGGGAAGGCTGGAGGGGGTGAAGAGAGGGCAGAGGAAGGGGAAAAAAATAAGAACCAAGATACTCATTTAATGGTACAAGATCCCAGTGATATATGTAAATGTATTTTATACCTAAAATGTACCAATAAACTTAATGGGGAAAAAAATTAAAAAAAATAAAAAATTAACCTCTTCCCCAAATGGCTCCTGATTAAATGCTCTGAGATATGGCAGGCGCTGCACTGGATTTATTCTCCAAATCCACCCTGAATTGTGGAAGGAGGTACTTTCAAAATAAAACTGCACCCTGTTTTCGAAGTTTCCTGGAGCTAGTAGTGCTAGCCTGGTCTTTTGATTCTCCCTGGTACTGCCCATGCTATCTGGGCTTCATTGTGTCCATAGAAACAGCACAGGTCTCCCAAACAGGGAGTCAGGGTGAGCTTTCCAGACAGCTTTGTTCTCTTCTGGGCATTGTGTTCCATTTCTCCAGCTTCTCTATAATTTTTCATTTTCTATCAGCTCCTTCCTGATTTCTAGTGATCTACACCTTCTGTTCCCTTCACCGAGTTGTTCTTTTTTTTCCCAAGTGTCTCAATTCCAGGTTGCAACAAGGCTGCATTTTATTACCAATCTCCACTCCTCCATTTTTAATCTCTGTAAATTTCAGCATTTCTGTATATGAAAGGCTCACAGGCAAAACTCCATTTGAAAGAGGAGTACATATTTGTCTGGAATTAACAACCATAGCAAGCCCACTGTTTGTTTGACTTAGGCTATATGTATATTTATATGTTTGGAGGATATGGAGATGTGAGGTAGAGGACTAAAGGCTTCAGGTACTCTTGATGTTCCCCCTGGATCTTAGCCAATGACTTTACATGTCCAAATTTATGTCTCATCCAGTTAGCATCTTCGTTCTCTAATCACAATACTCAAGAGCAAGGAGAGAACAGAAGCCTGCTAATTGACCAGGCCATACATGTCTGGCTGCCAGCTGTCAGTTTTTCCTGGAGGCATGGTGTACTGCTCAGTGAGGAAAGTCACTCTAGACCAACTGAGACACTTCCATCCCCCAAGATGAGCACAGCAAAAGTCTCAAAGACTTTGCCAACCAGAGGTCTGAAGACTTAATTTCTCCAGGGCAGACCAGCACACTTTATAAAACAATAAAAATCATGAACCAAGAAATCTAGATTATAAAATACCTCTATAAAATTTAAAATGTGATGAGATGGAAGGATTAAGTTTATGCTTAAACCACCTCCTTTTGATTACAGATGAAACAAACAAGGAGAAAGAAAGAAATTTTAAAAGCACACTGAGAAAGTTAATAGCTTTTAATTGAGAAATTAGTTCCTTAGAGAAGAGATGAATAAATCTAGCCCTGGAATTCTTGTTTGAGTTGTATAATAATTTAGTATACATTTTATAGACACATTTATGCATTATACAATTGATTATATATTCATAGTTACTTTGATTTTCTGATGAAAATACTATGAATGTAAGAACTCTGTTCTTCAGTTCTGAGTTAATCGGATCAAAAAAGATTGGGCTGGGGATGTAGTTCAGTGGCACCACCACCTGCCTTGCAAGTGCAAGGTCCTGAGTTCAATCCTTGATACCACAAAAAAAAAAAAATATTCCTCCTCAGTCTAAGTCAACCTCCTTCCAAGCTTATTAACATAAAGCCATTTCTTTCATTTGATGGTGTTAAGGCTAAGTTTGGGGCAAAGCCATAGGGACATATTGTTCTGTGTGCCTCTTAATAATAACACCAAGTTAATATTTCTTGAGCTCTTGAATACTTTTTCAAGATACAAAACATGGCTTGAAAATGAAGACAGGGAAAAATCTCAATTTCATTATTTTTTTCTGATTTGGATGAAGGTAAGATGACTCTTGGATTATGTTAAGCACTTTTATGTTGCTTGGTAAACCAGTTTCCTTCTGCTATATAATGTAGTTCTCATATAGAAATACTCCTAAAATGTTAAGTCTAGAACCTGGGGGTGTTCTTAGGGGTGAATTAAAATTCAAATAATCAGACACACTCATACTTTTCCAGAACATAGAAATGATAATGTAACTTATTAAATTGGTCACTAAATAACACAATATAATAATTGATGTTTGTCTCCAATAAAATTTATAATTTAATTATGTCTATTTTCTCTGATTTTTTTCAAGTTCCAAGATTGTTAATACAGTAAAAGATAATTACAATTAAGTACTCAGAGATATATTAGGTTAAAAATCATTCCACTTTCTGAGTAATTACCCAAGAAGAACGTCATTCACTTGTCTTGAAGGGAAACCATAGCCACGATGTTAAATAAGGACTGCTCTTAGAGGCAGGGGACTTTCTCTAAATGTGAAAACTAAAGAATTAGCTTTTCAATTCAACTCTCACAACATCCTTTTTCTTTTTTTTTTTTGCCTTATTTTTTTGTCTTCTCGGTAGGTTTGTCCATAGAATTAAATACTTGTAAAAACAATTTGTAACAAAAAATGTGAAATGCTTGTTCATAGGAAATCTTTACTTCACTCAGGAAAATATAAATGGTACTTAAGCACTACTCTTTAAGAGTAAGCTGTTTATTGAAATAAGGGAGGCTAATTGTCAAAAATGATGAAAAACAAATGTGAAAAGCCCTGTGTTTGGAATTCTGGCCACATGGAATGTTTAAACAAACATATGTTGCGTTTCAAAAGAAGAGGCACAGTTTTGGAAGTTGCCATTTAAAAAAAAATATTCAGTGTATGAAAAAAAAAGAAGAAAAGAACAAAACAAAACATGGCCACTAACAGCAGTCATAGAAAATGGAAGATGACTGCCAATGTCACATTCTCTGAAAGGTGAGTGCTCCATTTTATACCATTTAGCTATTTTCATGTTCAAAACTCTCACGGACCTTACAGACCATCTCTGTTGAAGATGTGCATACTAAAAGGATTGGTATGTGAGATTGCTAGAGCTATGACAGAAGCTCTGTACATACAAGATGTATAGCTCGTCTGGCCCAAGTTCTTGTTCTTGGTCTTTCCAAGGTTTTGACATTAATTCCCAGAACATTCTAGAACAGTTTGTTAGAGTTGGCACTATTGACATTTTGGGCCAATAATTCTTTGTTGAGAGAGGGCTGCCCTCTATTTTGTAGAACATTTAGCAGCGTCCTTGAGCTCTACACATGAGATGCCAGTAGTATGTCCCAACTCGCAGTAGTAATCAAAAATGTCTCCAAACACATCTACATGTTCTCTGGGAAGGTGTGAAGAGAGGGGTGGTAGAGGAAACTCCTCTTGATTTACAACAAGTGCCTAGAGAAGGAAATATTGGTATAAGATACTCAGATAAATTGTTCTAGCATATTTACAAATATATTTAGGGGTTTTGTTTTGTTCCGTTTTGTTTTGATACTGGAGATCAAACTCAGGACCTTGTGCTTTCGAGGCAGAAGGAAGAACCACTGAGCTAAATCCCCAGCCCTACAAATATATTTAGTACAAGTGCAAACTTCATGGTACTAGGACAAAGTAACTCTGGTCTTTGAAGGATCCCACTAAGGCTGGCCAGAAAATTTACGCTCCTTCCTTTCAAAAACAGCAGTGTTACTAGGAAAGTGCAGGGACTTTGAAGTTAAACCCATCTGGATTTTGGCTCTGGTTCTATCTATTCCCACCAGTGTGACTGAGAGCTGATTACAAGATCTCACAGAGCCTGTTTTTCTCATAACAAAATGGGTTCAAATACTGCTTCAAGGGATTGGTATTAAGCATGAATTAAAATAATGTATCTTACTACTGACAATTGATAATCCCCTCATAAGTCATCATTTGTTTTGTGGCATGATAGTATTCAGGTGCAGTGAGGTGGGTATGCCATCCTCTTTGTTTAACCACAAAACCAATCATGACTGACAGATCTCATTAACTGGAACACATTTAAATAATCATACAGTAGGATCTACAAATAATTCGAGTTCTTTCCAGCTTTTATTTTGACTTGCCTTTAGTTCCCCTCATGTTGGATTCTGGATGCACATTAGTCACTTGTTTCTATGCCATCAACCCACAGTTTTTGTTTGAGTGGGAGTGCCCTGTGAAATAGTCAACATCAACTTCACTGCAGTTTGACAAACCACAGAGCTGTTTCAATAAACATTCAACATGCTGAGCTGTGTGCATTTAGGAATGGGCAATTGTTGTCTAGAATATCATAAATGGAAGCCCATCCAGTCCCCATCCCCCAGATTTTTCTCTGATTATGAAGAAATTCATGTTGCTTGGAGCTTCATTTTAAACAAAAATTTACCAGCTGCAGGAGAGAAAATGAGTATGTCTCTCACAGTAGTCAAAACCAGTGATTCAAGTGACAAGAAAAATGGGCTCCTTAGGATGTCTTCTGCTAATTTTTGCTGAAATTTTTCCAAAGTTCATGCTGTTTAGAATTATAAAAGGGGAATCAATGATTTCTATGAGAAACAAATATTATTTACAAAGGTGTCCTAGAGGGATCAGGACAGTGATGGCAAACTTTTTAGAGACCAACTGCCAATTACAATCCAAAACCCACTTATTTATCACAAAGTGCCAACACTGCAATTAAAGCTGAATAGTGAGGTTTTAGTTTAGAAAAAAAAAAAACAATTGTTGATCAATGCTTAGCTGCTGGGGCAACTTGGCTCCCCTGCCAAAAGAGAGGGCTCTGACCACAGATTCACCACCACTGGATTAGGACATTTACAACACTTGGGAATGGCCAGGCTATCATGTCTTCTAGCATGGCATGAAGAAGTGATCAAGCCCAATTTATAACCTATGTTTCTCTGTATAGAAACATGCAAAATATCTCCTGAGCATGGTGCTGCCTCAAGAGCTTCCCAAAGGTTGTACAACGAGAAGACAATTGCCTGTCTTCATTTACTTGCACTTGGGACCATCATGTGCTTCGACCTGTTGTGCATGATCAGGGTTCACTTGGGGGCCTGAGGAAACCATTTGAATTATTCAGTCAGCACAGCCAAGAAAGCCGAAGGGTAGCCACCCAGTCTCAGCTCATCTTCACTCAGTGGTGTGACTGACATTTACTTGTAGTACCTTCTTGGCTTATCTTTGGCCAGCTTAGGCCAAAGACAAATAATGACTCCCTTAATGAAGAGTAGAACTAATTGAGGAGGGGAAGACTTTAGCAAAGGAAAAAGGAAGTTCAAGCCCCAACATTCCAGTGTGAGTGGAGAGCAAGCATTTCTTAGAAGGAGATGGCTGCTCCAGGCACATACATCAGATGCCCCTTCCTCCTTCCAGCCTTCTCTTTCAGGTAATCTTGACTTGTAGCAGTTTTTAAATCTGGCCCACCTGATGCTTTTGTAAATAAAGTTTTATTGGAAACAATCAGGACCATATGCTTATGTACAATTTATGGCTGACTGTGCTAGAATGGCAGAGCTAAGCAGTTATAAGACTATGTGCTTCTAAATCCTACGTATACTATCTGGCTTGTCATTAAAAGTAATGTTAATAGTCTAAAAATCATTCTTGGAAGGAACTTCTAGACTTAAAATCTGGCTAAAGTAGTCCAAAATGGTTACCAAAAAGCTGGTCAATTTTCCAATCTAATTTTCTTTAAAAGAAAATTGATTATGCATTTATTGCTATACTTATCCTGTGACACTTAGTTGTTTATATCTCTACTTTTTAAAGGCTAAAATATATGAGGCAATATATTTGCATTTTAAAACCATGTGGACTTGATAATTTATGAAAAATGACTAGGCTTTCCAGTCACTCTGCACGTTCAAGAACCATATATGTCATGCCTACATTTCTCTAACTGATTTTGTTTATTTTTTAACTTAATCAACTAATCTAAAAACACAGTTAACCAAGGACTTTTTGTACATTCAAGTATCTTACCAAGTTAGACAAGATTTGACAGAGGTATCTGTATTGTTTTTTATTTAATCATTACTGATTAAACTAATTATATTTTTTTCAGGCTTCATTTAGAAGCCTCTGAGCCTTTCTGTAAGTCATGTTCTCACAAAGTCCAGTAGTAACAGACTAGGGGGCTCCTTCCAGTCTTAAAGATTTGCTGAAATTGCCTGCATTCATGGGAAGGCTTTGTGAGTTCCCTAATCTAGACAGTCCATGCTCAATTCCTCTGACTTTTCTTAATATTCTTTAACTTAATGAGAAAAGAGCAGGAGGTGAAAGAAAGAAAGAAAGAAAGAAAGAAAGAAAGAAAGAAAGAAAGAAAGAAAGAAAGAAAGAAAGAAAGGGAAAGAAAGAAGGAAAGAATCAATGTAAAACAAGAGTCCCAGGAGTTCATTCTAACCTTCTTTTTTATCTTTTCAGTACCAGGGATTATTGAAGTAAGTGATTATTATCACTGAGCTACATCCTCAGCCAATTAAAAAAAAATTTTCTTTAACATTAACACAGGGTTTCACTAAATTGCTACATTACCCAGGCTAGGCTTGGACTTGGAATTCTCCTACCTCAGCTTCCCAGAGTGCTGAGATTATGAAGCTTGAGTCACCACACCAGGTTTATTCTATCCTTCTTTATATTTAAGCATTTTCTTGTCATTACAGTTCAAATTACTAATGATTTTAAAATAATAGAAGCATCTGTAAATATTTATTTTATTTCAAAAACAACCAAGCAATCAATCAGACAACAAAAACAGGTAGCGCTGGCCTGCTCTATTCGACAGAGCATGGTTGGGAGTGGTGAGAAGAATGCCCAAGACAAAGTTATCCTTCAGGAAGCTCCCAGTCCTGGGGTCCAGATAAACAGATGGGCCACAAACCATAATGCAAATAAGACTTTGAAAATAGAAGTAGTGGTGGAAGAAAAGCAAAGAGCTGTGGGAACACAGGATAGACAGCAATTAATTCCAAAGGAGAAAGGAAGTTGGGATGTCTCGGAAATAGTTCCCAAGGAACACACACTGGAATTTAGTCTTGAAGCTTCTTATCTATGTAAAATGGTAGGTATGTGTGTTCCAACTTACTGTATTTCAAAGAAAGGAAACATCTTAAATAAAAGAGATTTTGTGTTTCCCTTAAGCACATACTATATAGCACAGAAATGTCTTTCTCTTGGATCTGTTTTCCCACCAAATTTTAAATTCCCAAGAAGAGGTCATCTCTTCATTGCAACCCCAGAGCCTTACACATAAGTGTGCCTGTTATTATGCCTCCAGCATGGGAGGAAATCCTTGTTATTTAACTTGTTTTCAATTGCAATTCATGTTTTCCAAAATAAAAGCTTTTAAAGAGCTATGAATCTTTTTAATCACAGCCTAAGTCTTACCAGTTTACTAGAACAATATCTCAGATCTTAGGATTTCTGATCTACAAATTGGAAATGGGGAGGTGGGGTGGAGGGAACAAGATAGGGAAGGAGTAATAATGATACATTAAGGAGAGGTTACGCATGTCAAGTGCCTGACCCCATGTTGGACCCATGGGAGAAACACAATTTGACTTCAATACTTCTTTTTAGATAAATAACAGTACTTCCGTTTCTTATATGGTCAATGTAAGCATAGGATTTTCAAAACCTGTATCCCAAGAACGTGTTTGCCCTGTGCACTCTTTCCAAAGAGTTCCAAAGCTTAAAGCACTTGTGTTCCCCTGTCCCTTCTAAGTTAGTTACACTACATCCTGCAGTAGCCAAGTCTGCCCAGCCTTATTGAACCCCAGGTTTTGCAAACCAAGGTGAACATAGATATGTTTTCCTTCCCTGTGTGCTGACATCTGATCTGCCATGATATACTTTATGAACTCGACTAAAGAGGACACTGCAGGCTCCTCATTTTTATTCTGCCACTGGCCTCACAGGTGTCCTTACCCCTATTTTCTTCTTATTCCAGAAGTAGATGGAGCAGAGCAGAAAAATGTTTGTTCTGTTTTGTTTTCCACCTCTGAAATAGCTGTTTTACTATATCATGTGTCCCATTTTCTAAAATATTCCTCTTTCCATGAATATTTAGCATCTTTATTTCTTTTCATCAAAGTAAAATATTTTAAGACCATGTTATTTTAAGGTTTAGTTTATAGTTTTTATCCTTTAGAAAACTGGGCTATTCAGGCTTATTATTTATTTTTAATGTTGAGATAAAAGAAGTTATAGGAAAATCTCTCTAATGCCTCATGCCACCCACTCTGTCTGGGCCTTTAATGCTTACACCTGGTCTCCTGTGTCCCTGTCCCTGCTGCCGGCACCAAAAATGACACAGCATTGTTGTCATTTGTCATTCAACAGTGGATCATGTGTCTATGTGGATTCAGCCCTCTTTCTTCACAATTTCACTTTCTGTTTATTTCATGTTCACCATTATCCATTACTCCCAGCCTGAGGTTGTTTCCATCTTGCAAAAATATTACATGTAATAATGGTTCCTCTTCTCTCACATTGTGGAACTAGTAAAATAGAAAGATCCCTCTCATAAGCTCACAACGCCAGTAAAAAATCCCAGGAAGCTTTTTTTTTTAAAGTAGTACATAAAACACTAGTAAGCATAACAAAACATACAAATGATTTTTCTAAATTGTAAATGGCAAATACATTTACCTTTTGCTTAGGGTTAGGGTTAGGGTTAAGATTCTGAGTTAATTAGGCCACATCACATTCTAAATCAATCAATAGCTGAGATTATGTCAAGTTTTTACCACCACCACCACCCCAGCTTCAGAAAAACAGAGTGTACTCCCAAATATTGTCCACTGAACTGCATGCAGCTTTTGTGAGAGGTGGGTTCTCCAGCAGAGGTTGTTTCCAGGAACACTCGTTAAGGAGTAATAAGTCTTCACTGCATACAGACTGAGTATCTTCCTATGAGCTGGAAATGTATTTTACATTTACATTAGAAATTGTCTTGGTATGGTAAAAAATGTGTTCACTGTTCAGAATTAAAAACTGGGTCTTCTCTTGCTGTTCTCAATTCTTAGGAAAAACAGGGGAGTGGAGAAAAAGACAGAAAAGGAAGAGGGGAGATAATGAGAAAAAGAGGAAGAGAGGAGGAAGGAAGAGAAGGAAAGAAAAGATATATTAAGGTAAGTTTTATTTCAAATAACTTTTACAGTTTGTCCAAAAGTGAATCTAAATTAAATTGAATCCCCTATATCAACTTTTCTTAAAGTGCAGTATTCTCCTGTCTGCCTCACAAGCACAAGGTCCCGAGATCAATCTCCAGTACCAAAAAAAAGTGCTGTATTGAATACTTTCTTTTGTTATTAATTTTATTGTACAATTTAAATATACATAATGATCACATTCATGACAAGGAATGTGTACCTGTACACAGTATATCTTGATTCCTTTTTTTCTCCCAATCCTCTACTCTCCTTTCACTCCCCTCCCCTTCTTATTTATAAAAGCTTAGTTTCCATTTTTGTCCTCCTTTTCTCATTTTTTTCTTTTCCCCCTCCCCCATTCCCAGTTCCCTTTTCCTTTTAAACAATTTCTTCTTATTTCACATTATCTATTATACATTTTGGTCCTTACTTATCCTTTCAGTTTCTCAAAACAGAGAGACAATGTGATATTTACACATGTATCCAATTTATTTCACTTAGTACGGTCTCAATGTGCATTCATTTACCTAGAAATGGCTCCAGTTTATCTTTCTTTATGGCTGTGTAGTACTCCATTGTATTAAAAAAATCCTACATCTTTGTTATCCATTCATCAGTTGATGGGTATTTGTATTGTTTCCAAGATTTAGCTATTACAAACTGTGTCGCTGTTAGCTATTACAAACTATGCACATGTGCATATGTATGTGCATATACCGTTGTGGTATGATCCTTTTAATTCTTTTGGGAAGATACCCAGAAGGGCACTATTGAGTCAAATGGGACCTCTAATCCTGTTTTTTTCAGGAATCTCCACGCTGATTTCCATAGATTGATATTGAGTTATTTACAATGTTTATGTCTTTGTGATTCAGCTTTGGTAATTCATATATATCTAGCAATCTGTCCATTTCTTCTGTCTTCCATTTTATTAGAGTATAAGTTTTTGAAGGAGGTATTGATGACCTTCTGGATTTTCACAGGATCCATTGTGATTTCACTCTTTCCATTCCTGACTGCATGAATTTCACTCTTTTCTTTCCTTTTTTTGATGATGTTGGCTAAGAGTTTGTCAATTTTATTTAATCTTTCAAAGAACCAACTCTTCAATTCATTGATTCTTTGTACTGTTTTCTTAGTATCAGTTGCATTAATTTCTGCTCTAATGTTTATAATTTCTTCCCTTGTGTGAGATTTGGGCTTGACTTGTTCTTCTTTTTCTAGAAGTTTGAGGTCCAACATTAGGCTGTTTATTTGAGCTCATTCTGTTTTCTTAATGTGAAAGTTCACTGCTATAATTTCCCTCTTAGGACTGCTTTCATTGCACCCCATAAGTTGCAGTATGTTGTATCAGCATTATCATTTAATTGTAGATACTGTTTAATTTCTTCTTTAATTTCATCTGTGACCCATTGTTGTTCAGGAGGGTGTTATTTAATTCCTATACGTTTATGTTGTTCTTGTGATTCCTTTTGTCATTGATTTCCATTTTCATTCCACTATGGTCAGATAATATGCATGGGATAATTTCAATTCCTCTGCATTTACTTAAGCATGTTCTATGGGCTAGCATGTGGTTTATTTTGGAGAACATCCCATGTGCAGCTGAGACGAATGTGTATTTTGATGTCTTGGGGTGAAACACTCTGTGGACATCTACTTCCATTTGTTCACAAGTTTGGTTCAGCTGATATTTATTTGTTGACTCTTTTGTCTAGTTGTTCTGATTGCGACAATGGGGTGTTAAGGTTCCACATTACAGTTGTGTTACTTCTTATTAGATTTCTCAGGGCCCTTAATATTTGTTTTATATAGTTAGGAGCACTGATATTTGGTGCATTTATATTTTTAATTGTTATCTATTTTTCTTGTAGTTTTCCCTTAATAAATATGTAGTGACCTTCTTTGTCTCTTTTGATCAGTCTTGGCTTGAAGTTCACATCATCTACAAATAGAATAGCTGCCCCTGAATTTTTCTGGGATCCTGTCACAGAATATTATTTTCTATCTTTTGGCTTTCAGTCTATGAATTTCTTTTTAAGTTAAATGTGTTTCTTGTATATAGCATATTGAATCTTGTTTCTTGATCCTTTCTGCCATTCTGCTTCTTTTGATTGATGAATTGAGACTGTTTTCATTGATGGTTATAACTGATATGTATTGGTTTATCCCTGGTATATTATTTTCCAGGTGTGGTTTCCTTGTCTTTTCCCCTGCTGAGTGGCTTCTTTCTACTGTGTTCTTGGAATTGTGGGTTTCATATTCTCTTTCTAAAATGACCTTCAGAACATTTTCTAGAGCTTATTTTTTGTTTGTGAATTTCATCCATTGTTCTTTGTCCTGGGAATATCTTATTTCTTCATTGATTTTGAAAGATGGTCTTGCAGAGTACATCAATCTGGGTTGGATATTGTTTTCTTTTGGGGCTTGGAATACTTCACTGCATGCTTTCCTAGCCTTAATGTTTTGAGTTGAGAAGTCTGTTGTGATTCTGATCAGCTTTCATTTACAGGTGATTTGTTTCTTTTCTCTAACAGCTTTTAATATTCTGTTCTTGTGCTGAATTTCTGGGATTTTGATTATTATATTCCTTGGTGTAGATTTATTTTAGACATGAGTATTTGGAGTTCTATATGCCTCATTTATTTTTATGTCCAAATCTTTTTTCTTGTTTGGGAAGTTTTCTGCCATTACTTCTGTGAACAGGTTTTTATGGCAACTGCACTGTCTCCTGTTCTTTTATTGACTCTGGCCAGTCTTATATTGCTTTTCTTTGCCTCATCTTCAATTATTGGATTGATTTTTCATGGCTTCTTGGTATTTTTACGATATCTTTCTTTTCATGGTCTGTAACTGCAATCATGTCTTCTAGATCTGAAATTCTGTCTTCACAGTGTTTTAAATTATTGCCTATACTTTCAATGGAGTTTTTAATCTCCTGGATATCTGCTTTGTGGATTCTATTGTTTTCCTGTGTTGGCTGTTCATGATTTCCATCATTTTTCTAAGCTTCTCTATTTTTTTATCTGTGTCTACTCTAGATTCATTGAGCATGTCCTTCATTTTGATTGTCATTTCTTTTTCTCACCTGAAAGATTATTTACTCTATAGTCTCTTCTGTTTATTTACTTCTGGTGCTATCATTTCAGGTTGTTCAGATAGGTGACTTCCAATTTCCTCTATCTCATTGTCCCTGGGACTTGTCCTGGGTGGCCTGGATGTCTAGGGTTGCATTTTGCTTCCACATCTTGTAATTTTCTATTTTTTAAAATTTTATTTTGTCTTCTGAGTTGTTGCTCACAGATTTTTTATGGTAGATAGATTTATTACTAATATCTAGCCTTCTCTAGGAAATCCCTATTCCTCAGAGATGATGTCTTCTAGGCATAGGTATTTCTTGGTCTTTGTGTTTATCCAAGATCCTACCTTCCCAATATATTGAGTATGAGAGGTTGCTATCTATTTGGTTCAGTATCCAGTCTTTTGGTACTGGATTATGATAGTAGTTGTGACACCAGACAATCACAAATAAGGCAGTTGTCAAACAAGGAAGAACAACTGATTGCAACAGATATAAGATTCTGACTAGAATAATACAATTAGCAGTATCAATAGTTTCTAACATAGCCTCAGAACTGACAAACTGCAGTCCCTATTAGTTTGGTACCTTTAACCATATAAGGAAGCTCTACCATTGTATAACAAAATCCAGCATAAACCAGGAACTTGTATGCAGTGAGTTTCCCTTTAGTAGAGTGATTTTATCCTGTGGGAGGGAAACTTAAGTGGGATAGGGGACAAAACAGAGAGATAAGTAAAGAGAAATATAGTGGAAGTAAGGCTGGAGGACAAAGGATGAGCACTCAAGCTTTGGAATAGTGAAGAGGGCCGGAGAGAAAGCATGAAGGAAAAAGAAAAAGAATATTGAAGTGAACCAGAAAGACAAGAGACACTCAAAGGGAAATATCATAAAATCAAGAGAGATAGTTGAGGAAAGAGAGAAAGAAGATGTAGAATAGAACAAGAATAAATGTAGAAAACCTAAACAACAACAACAACCAAAATCCAACCAGACTGGAAAAGGAAAATGAATTAAGCAAACAAGGAAAAAGAAAGATAATTAAAATACAAAAATTCCTCTGGTGTCCACAGTTCTGTGTTAGTGTCAGAGACAGAGCCAGTAATGCTCTGTGCAGCCAAGTCTGTAGTAAGAGCTGTGCTGGACACAGATCTGCCTCTGGATTCTGGGGTGAGAGCTGAAGTCCTCCCCACAGCAGCCTCCCTGAGGCTCTCAGCTGGGCCAGCTGAGGCCGTGCTGAGTCCGTGCACTGAGGGCCACGTGTGGACCTTTTCTGGGCTTGGCTGTTCTACTCCTCTGATTACTCATGCTCTGACTGTAGTGGGAACACCTTCGTCCTGCCACTGGCTGGGGTTGTTTGCTTGTTTGTGTCCATGGTCACTGTGCAGGGAGTGTCCCCTTCCCACCACCAGCCAAGACCACTTGCCACCCACATCTTGGCCAGGGACGGGACACACACACACACACACACACACATGCCTCAGTCCCATGCAGTTAGGGTGTCTTAGTGGCCCTCTGTGCTCTGGGAGCGGGGTTTGCCTGCTTCCGGCCCTGCTTCTCAACATCAGTCCCCCCAGTCTGCTGACACCACCTGTGGTCTACCAGTTGGCTGGCTGGCTGTTCCTTCTTTCTCCCAGGGCAGCAGAGCACCCAACCCTGCTCCTCTGCTCTGTTTTGGGAGCTCAGGCTTGAGCCTGTCTGTACACAGTGGCCTCTCTGCACACAGTGGCCTCTCTGTGCCAGAGGTCCCGTCTGTTTTTCAGTGGGCAGCGGAGCTGAGTTGCTGATCCCTGCTGGAGCGTGCTGCTGACCCACCAAATGGAATGTTCTCCACTCTGTGGCACCAGTCCGTTTCTTCTGGAGCAGCGGTCCTATTTTCTTTTTCTCCTCTTTCAGTTCCCTGTGGCTTTCATGTACCTTATACATTTTTATATTTATTATTTATTTTTTTAAATTTATTTTTGTCTCCAGACTATTGATTTCCAGACTCTCCTAACTTCGTCTTGGAGAAGCTGTGCTCCACTCACCGCTCTGCCCTTTTTCTCTCTTCAAATGAATGATCACTTTCAAAAGAGAAAAGTCTGATAATTAACTTGGCCCATTTTTAATAAAAATTTAGTAATTGATCTAAAAAATACTAATATGAAAATAAGATGATTATCATTGAGTTAAAAGTAATTGTATTCTTGCATTTGCTTCTGTATTTTCTGCTACTGCACTTGTACGTAGCACCTTGTCACACAAAGGTGAAGTTCACTGCTGACAAGTGTGAGTGGTCTGCATGCCATATCGCACCACCTGCTTTTCAAAACAATACGTCCATGTTTCCATGTGCCAAGGGAGTCCCAGATTCCCACTCTAACCAAATAAGGCAAAGCCATCTCCACATCATTTGGTCTTCACAGAGAAAAAACATATAGTTTAAGTCCACTCCTGCTATTTTCTTCATTACTCCTTAGTAGTACCCAATTTCATTTTTATAGTGTCAAATGAAGGTCTCAACTTCTTAAATAATTTAAGAAATTGAAGTCTTAGTCAATTAAAAGGTTTTGCTATTTCAAATCATTGTTGCAAAAGAAAAGTTTTTCCCCTATACTTGACAAAAGAATTCATAGCGATGGTTACCGAAATACGTTTGTTGACATTACAGTGGACCAAGGAGTGAAATGCTCACCTCTTAAGTGATCTCTCAGAGATTCTGAATCTCTCCAGTATCGTCAGATGCTCTAGCCTATAGTACATACATTTTTAAAAATTTGACAAAATGAAAATAAGTAAATAAGCTGGCATAAAACATACAAACCATGAAGAATATGACGCTGCATTCTAATTTGAAAAACAATGCTGTTAAAGATCCCAGTCTTAAAGATTAACTTTAGTTTTTGAATAATCCTTAGATATTTTTGGACTCTTTAATTAGCAAAGAAAACTTGACTAGACTGAACTGATTTTCCAAGGTAGGAAAAATTTTTGTTTATAAGTTTTTATAAAACAATTTATGAATCAATGCATGTCTTGTTCTAAACTATTGCTTATTCAGCAATTTTAGTTTATTAACCTGTTCCATTGTATTTGCCTTATCTTGGGTTCCAGTTGCCATGACTTGTAATTCAGCAGCTAAGTAGTAAAATTATCTACCCAAGAACTGTTAACAAGGAAACTTAGGGAAAATGGTAACATTTTCTACAATTACACAGTTCTACTGCTCCTAACATAAAATTTTAGTGGAAATTCTTTCTTTTGTAACTAATAAGATTTCTTTTCCTTCTTTCTTTTGTTAGCAACTAAAAATTTTACTTTAAATGTCATATTCCCTATCTTAGATTGCTGTTTCTCCTTTTTCCAAGGTGAATTTTTCACCTGGAGGTATGGTCATTCTTTCAGGAAGCTATTACTTTATCGGAAATGTCATCCTTCAAAATGTCCATGTCCACAAAAACATAGAAATAGAGCAAAATATCAGTGTTCAGTTTTGAAAAAAATCTGTGACTATTTGGAATGTGTTTTTTCTTGGTAGAAAAAGCAAGTTTGTTTTTCACAATACCACTCAGATAAGCATCAAGTGGCACTAACTACCCATGTAAGCCTACTCTTCAGAGCCAGTTCAGAGTCACTGGGTTTCCCAACACTGAAGAAGATAATCTCATTGCTTCAGACACAATTTGCTAAAATTCAAATTTAATAGTCATTATTCATAAGTACACAGTTATCTTGCATTATGAGATCTAATATAATTTGTTTTACTCTGATATGACCAACTTTCCCTTGTGTGATAATTTATATGAAAGGGTATATTTGGAAATAAATATGAAATAAGTATCTTTGAGGCATGGAAAATACATTTCTCTCAGAGAGATTTTTGTTTGGTAAATCTTGGTTAGTTTTCTTTTTTGGTCTCAAGTTAATGTCCTTAACTGCAACAAGACCAAAGAATTAATACCAATAAAACAACTTAAAAATCATTAGCATATAAGACTAGCTATTAATGGTTATAATAATAATGGAGATGATAGTTTATGTGTCTATGGTATCTTTCATATGAGCATCTCAGAAGACTTTACTAATAAAGATTTAAGTTTCATCCAAATAACCTACTTTTTAAATTATATACACATCTACAAATTTGCTTCAAATATCAGCATTAATCACACACATAGAATCCCTCAGTGTTAGCATTTCAACTTCTTTTGCGTATCAGTATACTTTTTGATGCTGTGAAGCAGCTTCTTTCCTGGGAACTGACCATAGGTGTTATGAAAGTTAAACATTTGTTGTTGTAGGAAATACCAGAATAAATATAGACCTATGCATCTATTTTCTAGGTTAGAAATAGAAATTCTAATAACCAAAGGCATTAATTTAGAGAAAATTTGTCTCATCTCAATAAAACTTGTATGTACATTTTTCTTGTTCTTTCAATTTAATTTG
>NW_004624856.1:5369683-5401494 GCF_000247695.1 Heterocephalus glaber | reverse complement strand
ACTGCCGAAAGTTGTATAGGAGGTTTTCATCATGTGAATCTGAAAGCTAGAAAAATTTTAAAAAACAAAGTAATTCAATGAGTGAGGGTGTATATTAACAAAAACCTTGTGAGACAAATCCGAATAGAAGAGAAAAATTTAAGTTCCAAGGTTATTTTTTTCTTTTAGAAATATATAAAATAAAAAAGCTTAATACATACACCAGAGTTTTCCAAAAGAAAGAATTTACTTAACACTGCTGGAATACAATATATTTACAAGATTTTCACCTGAAAGAATATATTTTCTATTCTGATACTTTCACATTTAATACATATTCAGAAAAAATGTCACATAGGTGTGTGTGTGTGTGTGTGTGTGTGTGTGTGTGTATGAGTATATAGTCATGGGCTGCTTAACAATGGGGATATGTTCTGAAAAATGCAATGCTATGTGATTTCATACAGGTGCCAACATCCTGAGGAGTACTTATAAAGACCCGCATGGCACTGCCTACTACACACCTCATTACAGTATTGCTTCTATGCTTCAAACCGTATAGCATGTTACTTTACTGTAGACAATTGTAACACAATGGTAAATATTTGTATATCTAAACAGGTTTGCTTACACCAGCATTACCACAACCAAACATGAGTAATAGGAGGCACTACAACATTACCAAAACTATGACATCTCTAGGCAATAGGAACTTTTCAATTCCATTGTAAGAGTGTATGTACTGTTGACTGAAATGTAATATGGTCCCAAGCATTTCAGATAAAGGATACTCAACCTGTATATACATTCATACATATATATGTGTATATAAGTATCTATATATGTAGTACAGAGAAAGAAGAGTCAGGCTAAATAAAATTTTTACTTATAAAAGTATCATTTAAAAGTATATAAATTATAAACCAGTAGATGGCTTTGCTGATACAGCAATTATTGTGAAGAAGTTATTTAAATAATTGATATTAGTGAAGTGTATCTAAAACCTGTTTCACTATGATACTTATTTCTAAATTGTTGAATATATTAATTGGAAAAGATAGAAGGTGCTGATAGATCCATTAAAATACAACTTGAATTATCCATATCTTCAGTCAGATTTTACAAAAAAAGTCAACACAGGCTCTGAAATAGTAAAAAGCACAAGTCCACAGAATTTCCTTCCTTTCTAAGATCTGAGACAGTTAAGATCAAGTCCTTGATATGTTACAGCCTGACGTTAGAGATACTTTTTTAGTAATATATCACTTTTTGACAAAAATGTAGAATGAAAAATGTAGAGAAGAAAATTGAGGCAAATAGATTTTAAATAAACACATTTTAGAAGCCAAAGCCTATCCAGCAGGCAACAAAGCCATGTTAAAAGTCCAGGCTATGTTTCAGACCTCAGGGGCCCTTAAGCTTACAACTGACTTTCTTTCAGTTGGCCTGATCTATCCCATTTCTGAAGGCACAGCACGGGGCGGCAGACCCATCCCCAAGACTGCTGTGGGCCAGTGTTTACAGTTCTGGCCTTGTTGCATGAATTTCACATTGGTTTACTGCTTTACCCACCCTTTCTCCTGGCCCTAGCTCCTTTTGTTCTTTTCTTTTTTAACTAAAGACTCTCTGAAAAACATACAGACAAGTTTAAAAAGAGAAAGTACAGTTTTTCAGAGTCTCAAAATGCCACTATTCATCCTAGAGAACATTGATTTGGATGGTGGCAGCCTATTGCAGGATGTACAGAATTGAAGAGAGAATTTTCTAACATCTGACAGGAGGTACAAAGCCAGGAATGCAGAGCCCTGGTGTGTCATTGGTTGACTATCACAGTCAGTTCCAAATCTGCCTCGTGTCAGTGCAACAGAGACCCAGCTGCTGCCCCTTACAGAGGCGAATACAATAATGGTGACTAAGTCCTGTTTTGGTTGCTGTCTTCATGAGCTGGAGGATGCCACCCTTACCTACTGGCAATTCCAAACTGCATTCAATTGAGTTTGAAGATATTACAAATATGCTTCTGTGAAAGCAAAGGTTTCCTACAAGGCACCAAGTGCTATTTAGAACAGACTTAGAAGCAAGCCTTTGTTAAGAGTCTAGCACCCTGTTTCGGTACTGTACAGCCATTCATGTAAAATATCACCTGTTGAGTGAAATTTACTTGGAATCTAGCACAACTATTAAGGTAGAAATCATTCAAGTGACAGTCTGAGAAAACACATTCAAAATCTGATTTCACATTTTGATGATCTGGTGGAGGATTTTCTCTGGCCTTTAAGTAGCTGTATTCCTATCAAGTTAGTCATCTTTTCCTGATGGACTAATCACTCAGGGTAGAGCAGAAAGCTGGAGACAGCAGCTTCCATCCCCGCCTCTGAGTGGCAACCCATCAGCAGATATACATCCTCCCTTGCACAGCTGCTGCTCACAGAAATGAACACCAAGGAAAAGCAGCAGGGGTCTATCTTCCATGTGAAACTGGGTACATGAAGATGGGAAGTTTTGTCTTCTCAGTGAGGGAAAAAAAATCCAAAACTATGAAGTCACAATGTTGTTAAAAACCTAGTGGTATTAGAAAGATGCTTCAGGTAATCAAAACTAAATTCAAAATAGGTCCTCGGTCAAAAATTGTTTAAGCCCTGTCTTATTTTTCTTGTAATAACTCTTTGCAAAATATAAAACATTATATTTTATAATTTCTTTATCTGGGCCCAGACTACTTACATTGACTTCTGGCTCTGTCACTAAGTTTTTAAACTTAGGCAATTAAATTCACTAGACCTAATTGTTTTCTGTAGACTTGGAAGAAAACTATAAGAACCTCATAGAAGTAATGAGAATGTTAAATAAGTTAATATATGAAAAGATTAAAACAGCATCTGCCCACCATAAAAAGGCATAGTAATAGATGGTGAATAGGAGTAGATCAATAGTAATAGATGGTCCTTTGTCATTGTTGTTACTGTGTTTTTCTTTGTCTTTGTCACCTCATCATCATCTTCTTCACATCATGTATCAACTTACTGAATTTCTACAACAAAACTATGAAGAACCATAATCAATTTTTCCCACTGTATAGATTAGAGAAACTAAGATACATACAGTAGAAAAGACGGTCTTTTCCAACTGAGTAGAGTGGACCCATGACCAGAACTCTGCAGTTTTCACTCACAGTGCCACTCGAAGCTTCCTTTGGGGGATGACTCAGTCCCATTGGCGCTCCTTTTCTGCTGCCCTGTACCATTTTCCCCGCCACTGACTATAAATGTCATGTTCTTCCCAAAATCCATTCTCCTCTGCTCCTCCTGAACTCACTGCATATTAAAGGAATGAGTTGCAGTCCATAATTTTTTCTACCCTAAACGTTACTCAGCAGTCCTTTCACTCACCTCTTTTGACTGCAAAGCATTTCACACATGCCGTTGTCATCGCTGAATTCTGTTTAATCTTTCCCTGCTCTAGCCAGAAGGACCGCACAACCCTTCTGCAGTAATTAACCCTCCCTGCCTTCTGTGGGAGCTCACTGGAAGGCTCCTTCCCTTTCCTTCCTCCCTTTTGCCCTTCTGACTTTCTCCTTCTCCTTTCTCTCTACTCCTGCTGCTTCTCCTCCTACTCTTCTTTCCTAAAGCATCTTCAAGTTATCTTCCTTTCTTTCTGCTTCAAACAAGAAAAGATCTTACTTTTCTTGTCAGTCTTGACTTGTCACACATCTACACCAATTCCCTACATCAATGGTCCACAGTTGTCCCAGATACCTTATATCACACAACCTAGCACTTGTGTATGTCAAGCTTTTGGAATTGCTTGCTTGACTATCACTGGAAAACCATTTTTTATGTGTTCATTACTCTTTTCTGGGGGGCCCTCTTTTACTTAACTGCTCAAGTAGGGACCATCTGAATCCCCATCTCTTGCTACACACTCTTCGCTTGGTTTCACCATATCTGTCTGCCAGGTATTCAGTGTACTTCTCACTGTGTCCTCTAATGCTTCTCTTTGCTTTCCCACATCACACTTTCCTTTATTTAAAAATTCCATCATTTTGAAAGCAGCTGTCCTTCCTTTGTATTCCATCTGGGTTATATAGCTATAGTCTAAGCTATGATGGTTATGCTTACCTGTCAAATTGATTGGCTTGGGAGCCACTCAGGGGATTCGTAAAGCATACTTCTGTTGTCTGGATAAATCATGGAGTTATAACCTAGAGTTCTATGTCTAGTCTCCAGCCCCTTCCTCTGTGGCACTCTGTCTGCTTTGCTTTCTGGCTGTCCTGAATTAAACAGCTTTTCTTTCCCAGGTCATGCTGTTCTTGCCTTGGACCCAGTCAACCATGAACTGAATCTACTGAAGCCATGAACCAAATAAACTTCTTCTCCTTTAAGTTGTTGGTGTCAGGTATTTCCTTGCAGCAATGAGAAAGCTAACTAATACATGAAGCCTCTGTCTTCTCACTAAAATCTATCATTGCTTCATGATTTCTCTATTTCTTGTCCTGGTTATGTGTATCTTTCAAGAAGCAGCATATATAGAGGAGAAATTTGAAGTAAAAAAGACCTGGGATTAAATTTTGGCTCTGTCACTTGCTATATCCCTAGTCACTGGAAATCCCTCAGTTTATCTGAACTTTGGCTTACCACATAAAGTGGGGAGTGCCTGCAGAAACTACAAATAAATACAGTTCCATCCCTGAAGGATATCCAGGGAAGTTATATCCCTTGCCTACTCATCATCTCCACTCTACCATATATATCATTCCTTCTCCTGTTCAGACTTCTAACTTTGAAATCACACCATTAAATAAGATTCCTTCCCCAGACCAATCTCCCATGCGCAGACTACCCTCAAGTCCACCTTCTTTGCCTCTTCTGCATTCCTCCTCTACCATCTTCAGGATATAAGCACTCACTGGCATGCCTTGCCAAGACAGTCTTGTAACCAGCTTCCTTGCCTCCAATCTCTCCATCTTTCAATTCATCCGGCACAATGACACCAAACCAGTGGACTTGAAGCATACTGCTTCAAATGAATACTTTCCCAAGGGAACTCGGCTACCAAGTGGCATACAGACAGTCACACTCAGCCAGTCTATGCTCAGAAGCATAAGCCTGCACTGTCTTAGAATCAGCACACACAAGGGCCTCATCATCCTTCATGATCTGACCCAGAGTGTCAGCATTCCTTCCATCAGACCTGCTTATGAGGGTTGACTCAATTGCTTCCCTAACATACACTTTCTTTATCCTTAAGGTGGTTTGGCCTTGAGTAACAAACAAACGAACTCAAGCAGTTTAAAAACTAAGGGTATTCTTTCACCTCATGTAACAAGCCCCAAAGATAGGGATAGTTCCAGCAGTACTTAACACCACAGCTTAACATCAGTACCAGGACAAAGATTCCTTCCAGTTTCTTGTTCTGTTCTCTTCATATAGTCACATGTGCATTCCTTCCTTGGTTACACAATGGTGGCACTCTTCAGGAAGCATGTACACACATCACAACATTTAGTGGGGAAAAGAGACCACAGCTCCACTGTGCATCATGCTCTGAGTAAAAGATCTTTTCCCTCATCTTAACCCCTATCCGACCTTCCCCATCAGACTTCCCTTGGTGGATCATCAAGGCCCAGAGCTGTGTCATTATCAGGGGATTTCCAAATAAAACATGAAACCACACAAATTCAGAAATTTTTGAGATATGGCCACAGTGAAACCTATGTTACACACTTCAGAGTTGGCTCAGTATACGCATAAAAACATTTATGTGCACATATGAAAGAGAAGTGAAAACTTCATTAATAAAATTCATCTGTTCTATACAATGCATCCAGACATTTTCTATTTTATTCTCTATACTAATGTATTAATTAAAACTCCTGATTCCAATCACTAAACTAACTTTAAATCCCACTAATAGATCACCACTTGCACCTTTAAAAATATGTCTCACAGTAGTTAAAATCTACTCAAGTCATGTTAGAGAAAGACAAACTTAGAAATACTATCAGGGTCAGTGCTATAGAAGGAGAAATGGCTATTCTGAAGATAACCAATACCACTCCATGTTTGTGTATCTTTGATTATATGCCTATCCTTTATTCATGTCTATGATATCTCTCATTCAATATTCATTTTCTAAAACACATGTTTCAAACTCGGGATATGTCAACTTACTGCTGAAAAAGCTAGGGTTTTTATTCAAGACCTCAAAAAACAAAATAATAAACTGACACTCTTTGTAGTTTGTAAATCACCAAAAATATCCAGTATTTTTAGAATTTCAAGATCTAGTTTCTTTTGATGATATTAGTAGGGTAAAAGGTCATGGGAGTTCAATTAATTTACTTTAAAATGCTCCTTTTAAACAATGTCAAAAGAATAAACCATCAAAGATTAATCAGGGGAGATGGAGTATCTTGCCTCTGTTGAGAATGTTGAAGATCAGGAGCAGCTGGCCCCATCGTTGGTCTCTCTTTTCCTAATTCATCTGTGGGTGACCCCAGGCGAGGTCACAGCCTGCACAGGGAGCACACCATTTTCCTTCTGCAATCACCCCACCTTTCAGAGCCTTGCACAGGCCTTAAAGAGACTGCTCTTTGTACCCAACAGACTTTTCACCCTTCTATCACCATTTGTGCCTGAGCATCTTCATGGTACAAAGAACTGTGCAGGACTTCAGGGACCTCGTGTGAAGAAGCTGCTGTGCCTGCTCTTAAGCGTCACTTAGTAGGAGAAGTTTTCCAGAAGGAGCAACGACCAGCATTACTGATGTGGTCACTAAGTGTCAGGTACTGAGCTGGGCCATTCATGTAAAATACCTGAACAAAGATCCTAATTATTTTACAGCATTGCTATCTCCATTCTGCAGATGTGGACACAAAAGCATAGAAAACTGCTAGAATTCTTTCAGTGCTGCACATTTAATGAACAGCAGAGCTCAAGTGCAGAATGAAGTCATCAAGACTCCAGAGATTTTGGATTTGTAAGTTAGTTTCCCTGCATCCCTGGCATAAGAGAATCATATCCAACTAAAAGGGAGGCACATTTGGAATAGCAGGAATGCTTTTTCTTCGACAATGGGGACAGAGCCAAGGTGTGGATATAAAAGGCCACCCTCCCATGGGCCACAAGGGCAAGAAAGGGCAGTCTGGGGTCAGTTTGGTGACCACATAAGGTGTGCCTTTGGAAGTGAAAGAAAGCAAATCTCCGAAAGGACGTAAGATGTAATGACTAAATTGTGGTTCCCCCAGGTTTACAGATCAGGACCGTAGACTACACAGAGGAGCAGCCCCTTCTGCAGGTTGCCCACTAGGCTGATTCAGACAGACAGGAAGCCCTGCAGAGTGGTGGCAGCTAGCCGTGCACAGAATGAGGCTCCCTCTTGCTCAGCTACAGAGCAGTAAAATAGCACTTCCCACCTGCAATGAGAAAATCATCTGCTTTGTTTTTCTATGGATTTCAAGGCCAAGGTAGATCAATATGCAATATACATTAATGGCCATGTTTGTTCATAAAACTTGATGAAGTCTTTTCATTTTAGTAAAAAAAAAAAAACACTAATCAATATCACTGTGTTTTTTGATACCAAAAATTCAGTGGGAGAGGCTAAGTACATCAATAAGGTCAATAAACAGTTATCCCTTTCCACGCTTTCATTTTTCACATAATATGAGAAATTATTTGTGTCTTCAAGGTACAGATACACATCAAACTTTGGGGAACATAATTCAATAGACAGTAACCCCCTCAATTTTTAATTCTATACATGTAAAATGCATTCCCCAGACACAACAAAATTAAATACAAAAAGAAAGCTGATATTTTGGAATAATGTAGATTCTAAAATTAGGAATGTGATCTGACTCTAGAATACATCCATATAAAAATGTTGGATTTTTATTGTCATTATATTTTGTTTTGCTTCTGTATAGGGAGCTTTTATGGATATTAAATAGTTGGTGAATCCCACTACTCTTCAATTGTGAATCTAATAATGCTTAGGTTGAGACATTCAGGAAACCCTGTCTGAAATCACCAGCCTGAATTGCCAAATCATCACTGTCTGACCTGGGTATACTTCAGCACAAGACTTCAAAATGATAATGGAGTGATGTTTTAATGTTGGTAAAAATAAAATGAGATCAAACTTTCTCCTTAGCTCCCTTTACATCACTGTGATTTCTTTCTTCTGAACTGCAGTTTCTCCTAACAGAAGGACAACACAGGTAAAAATAGAGGGCCCAATTTAAAGGCTTTCTATGTCTTAAGATCGGAAGAGATACTATTACAGATTAATTGGGCAACCTACTTTGCTTGCCCAATAAGGAAACTTCAGCCCCAAATGTATAGCAGAGTTTGCCCAATAACATGGTGAATAACGAATCCAAAGAATCCAGCTGTTTAGCTTCACGAATCAGAATTCTGATTACGGCATCATCAGAAGAAAAATAAACTATAATTTGTCATTGAGAAATAATAGAACATTCTCCTGAAAAAAGTAACTGAATTTTCAGCAGCGCAGAAAAACTTGAATGTCAAGTTCAGCTCCAGCTTCCTATTTCCGGGGAGCTTTCTGAGGGCCCTGTGAACCACTCCCTGTGCCCGCCTCTGCTGTCGGGGGCCCTCCCTCCTCTCCTGTGGCACTGCTTTACACACTCACACACAATATTATAAATATATCCTTGCAACCCTGTTTTTCTCTGCTAGATGATAAATTCATTTAGTACAGATAATTTAAAATGAAACTTGCTAAAGGAATAGTGAGTAAGGAAAGGGTAATAATTACATTTCTCCATTTCAAGACAATGAGGAAAATGATGCCACCCTTATAAGACTGCTGTGGATCCAAAATATGATTTAATATATAATAGATGCTTCACACAGAGTACTTAACTATGTCAAGTTACACATTAGTAGCTCAATAAAAATCTATCTTACTCTTACCCTTCTCCTGGAACTCTGAAAATGCCATAGCACCTCTACAACCTAATGATTCCTTTAAGAAAAGATAGAGGGATGAACTAGGTTTCAGATGCCTGACAGTGCAACTCTGCAAACTCTCAAGCCCCACAGAGCAAGGGAGGAAGGGACAGAAGAAGGGACCCGGGTCTTCACTGCTTCCTACTTTTAACATGCCCAGATTATTGCCAGTGTGCAGCTATTTCCTGCCTCCACCCCTCCCTCAGAAACGTGCTTGCTGCTCCCAGGCAGCATTAGAGAGGACACACACTCGCATGAACACCCACACACTCCACGGTAGCTCAGGAAACTATGGAAAAGAAAAAGACAACCTCGACTATATTCCTTAGGAGACTGAAGAATTCCAATTAGATTTCTTGTGTTCCTTTCTTTTTCCCTTATTTTATTAGTGAGGAATGTCCTAGTTCTATGTGATAGAAACTCAACCTAAAAGAAACACAATAGAGCTGTAAAGAATTTATTGACACTAAAAGTCAAAGAATAATGTAAGTTCAGGCAAGGCTGGACCCAGAACTCCTTCAAACAAATGATCAAAAATGTTTCCTGGGCTGTGTCTTCCTCCAAAGTAGGTCATATTTTCAACCCAGTTCTTCCCTAGCGATGTAAAGATTAGCTGAAGCTCTTCAGAATACACATTGCAGAAAGTAAAGTTCTTTTTCCCAGTGGTTCCAAATGATTCACAGCCAGATTTGCATCCTATGTCAGTACAAACCACAGCGGCCCAGGAGTCAAGAAACATTGACTGAACAAGCATGGGCCACCTGTGGGGCTAGTGGGCATCCTGATTCTCAGGACTGCCCTAGCTTAGCATCACAGATCCTATGTCCCAGGAAACTTCCTCAACTGGGATGGTTGGTCCCCCCGTTTACATGTGTACCCCTGGAATGTGGCTGTTTCCAAGCTACAGCAATTGAGATTGGCATAACAGCAGGGATCAGATGCTGGGCAGAGGGAAAATGTCCCCTACATCTACCTGTGCACTTGAGAGCTACATGAAGGCTGTGTGTGCCTCCCTAAGCACTGAAATTGTGGTGATCTACTGTGCAGTCTGAATGTAGGTCTGAATTAAGATGTGGAATAGCAGCCAGGAGCGGTGGCACACACCAGCATCCCAACATTCTTGGAGGCTGAGGCTGGAGGATTGCTGTGAGTTCAAGGCCAGTTTGTGCCACATCGTTCAAGACCACCCTGAACTACATAGCAAGACTTGGTCTCCAAAAAACGTATTAAAAAAGAATGGAAAACGTGTTATTAATGTTTTTAGATTTAGGTATTGAATACACAATTTGCATAATAAATAAATTTCAATATAATTTAGGTATTGAATACATAATACTGAATGTTAGATATGTTAAGTAAAATGTATTATTAAAAATTAATTTCACATATTCTTTTTATCTTTGTAGTTATCAGAAAATTTAAAGTTACACATGGCTTACATTAGGTTTCTTTTTTTTTCTTTCTTTTTTTTTTTTTGGTACCAGGGATCAAACTTGGGTCCTTGAGCTTGTTAGGCAGGTGGCAGAACCACTGAGCTAAATCCCTGGCCCAATGTTAGGTTTCTATTGAACAGCACTGCTATAATGTTTTTTAACAAGATAACTGCATTTGTTTGTCTTGTACAGGTGAAGCATATTTTTTAAAATGCTTTGAATGCATCAGCACCTTGAACAATAAATGATAAATAAATAAAAAACAACAGGCTCACAAACAGTGGGAGATAATGTCATACTCAAAATCAAATTCATTCCTTCCATCATTTCTGTCCTCACATGGACAAGGACCAGCACTAAGTTCTGGAACTTCTGGCCTAAATAAAAAAGGCATTTTTCCTACAGGAGTGTAAAGAGCAGAAAGAGTAAGAGACAGGCAAAAAACGTTTCTTCTTAAAAAGCAAAATAATTCTGGTAATGTAAGTGCCAGCATGCATGGTCTGTTTTGATTTAAATTAGTTATGTAATTCAAGTAATTTTTGTTTATTCAGTCCATATCGTACATATTCTTTTAGATTGCATGTCAAGTCCCTTAAGATAGACATAATACATTAATAAATTATTCAACCAATGGCACTTGTTTCAATGCCTCCTTTTTATTTCATGATCAAGTGCTTCATCCTCTCTTATTTATTTCACTGGAGGCAGCTTAGCCCAGTGACCTAATGGGCTCAGGTTTGAGACCAGACAATTCCTGATTTACCATGGGTTGACTTAGGTTTTTCAGCTTCTCCCACATTCAGGAGAAACCATACTTCAAACACTGAGTTCCTGTCTTTTCCAGAGCCAGAGAGGTGAGGTATGATATGCTGTCCCAAGGCTGAGCAGAGCAGTGCCAATCAGAAGGGAAAACATGTGCTGCAGTGCACCCTTCTGCTGTCTATGACACTCTGTAGGTCAGGTGAGCTTAGGTGTTCTTCTGGTTTAAGATTACTTCAGTCTGCTGTGGGCTTTGGGGGACACAATCCCAACATATTTCCACCATCTCTTACCAGACTGCATGCTCTTAAACCTCTGTGCCTCATTATCTACCAAATGCTTTGAGGAACAAGATTCTGAGTGACTTTTGAACACACACACACACACACTGCAGATATTTGCTTATGATTTAATTATTGGAATCATCTGACCAAACCAAATGCTTACCAAGGCTCCCACTTGCTGTAATTGTGCTGCCTCAGTATAACTTATTCTCAAACTCTGGAAAGATTCTTCATGCTAGCAATTGAGTTTCCTCTAAACACCCTCGAGATTGCTTATTTGAAAAGATTATCTTGTTTTCCTTCAGGATTAAGACATGGTCACTGCAGAGAACAATGATTTAGAAAAATGGCAAGCAGTTTTGGATAGTTCCTGGGAGGTTGCCCTTGCTAAATGGCTATCCCTACAGAAAAACAAAATGCATTCTAGCCCATACATGTTAGAAACACTTTTCAAACACCTAGATTAGAGAAGATAGGCATTACCAATGGCATATTTGTTGGAGAGAGTGAAGAAATCGCAAACTCGCCTGGGTAAACACTATTAAATGCATACTTAACCAACCAGTTTCGACACTCAGCTGCCTCTGGCTCTCATCAACAAGCTTGACTCCAGCTGTAAATTAGGTTGCAAAAGTTCCTTGTCAGAGAACTCACCCTGTTAGGACTCAGCCCTGGCTTTGAATCCACAAGGACAGAAAAATCAATGTGACAGGAAGGCAGTTGCCTGTGTTGGTCCTGAGCAAGAAAGAAAGGGGTTTAAATTAATCCTGGTGCAAAGATGTGGCAAAGCAGAGCAAAGGCACATTCCTGGTTTCTCTGGGAAAAAGAAAGAAGAGGCCTAAACCACTTTGTGGTGTGCTGCTTGCAGATACGGCCTTCTGTTGTAAACAGGACTCTGTTTACTGCGGGGATGGGAAAGTATTGTTGACTTTCTATAAACAGACAGAATGCATCCAAATATACAAGATTTTGGCTAAGGCAATGATGTACAGCACTTATCCATGAGCAGAGCAGGGGTACACGAAAGTTTCTTCTCTTCTAGAATCTGGGAGTTGAATTCAGTAATCTGGGAAGATTTCAGGTTATGTACTGCATTTCAGTTTCCCAGAAGAGCAAAAGGCTGGGGTCAGCCTCTCAGGAGAGAGCTGGGACATCACTTTCAGAGATGCCTTTTTTCGTTTATGATCTTCCTTAGAGTAGAGCACCTGCACGAGGGAAAGCAGTTTTTTGCCTGGTTTATACTTTGGAGAGGGACTTTTAAATGGTCAAAAAGCCCACAAAGGTCACCATCATCCACTGTCAATAGATGTCACCTCGGAGGTGTGAGACTCCTGGCAGAGGAGCCTCACCTCAGCTGCCGGTCTCTGCTGCCCCAGCTCTCCCAGTCCGATTACCAGTCTGGGGCTCTGCAGAAGACAAAAACCTCTCACGCAGCTGTTCCACACATGGCTCCAGGGCCAGGCAGCACACCTTTGAGCTCTGCACTAGAAGACGTCAGTGAACAGGTCCACAAGTCATCTGACTCACAGGACTAGGGCTTTGTAAGGCCTTAGGGAACCAGTGTCCTCCACTAGGGGAGTTGTTTGTCATGGTGATACAACAGTTATTACTCAGTTCTTTGCTTTGTAAATGGATAGACCAATAAAGACCCAATAGCATCAGACCTTATTTTTTAAAGGTTCCTTTGGTTTTGTTTTCTAGTATCACTGTCACCATAAAACCAAAGCACAAGTTGTTCTACCAAGCACTAGGCAAGAGAATTATGTACATGTTATTCCTGGCCATGGGGCTCACGCTAGAAAGCACAAAGCACTTAATCTATGCAAAGGTTATAAGAACATATAAACAAACAGAATACAAATAGTAAATCAGTAGAAAATAGAAGCATCTAAAGAAATCTGAGCGAGAGAAATGAATAACACAAGTGAATGAGATTATTATGAGCTTTTAAATAGCAAATTTTGAAATCTAGGATAAGGAAAATAAAAAGGCTATACTCTGTATCTACTCAGTGGTCCTGAAATTGCACTAGAAACAAGAGCAGTTACATATGGCTGTGTTATAGCAGTCTCTCTTAGACAGCTTTGGGTATTATGCATCTCTCACAAACAAAACTGTTGCATTATCTGGTAAAGAAGAATGTACAGCCACCAATTTAGTCTTCTGTGAAAAAAAAGAACAGACCAAGGGAAATTATCAGGAAAGTTGTAAATGCCCCCTCTCAGGAGACCTTCATAAATAGGATAACCTTTCACCTTTGTGTGTGGCTTTCTCTAAAAGCAGCTCATAGGCAAAGAAATGCTCTTCAGTTCTTTCTTCTGGCTCTCTCCTGTGTCATTCCACCCTTCCGTCTTTGTTTCAACTCATAGCCAACACCCCTGAGGAGGGACAGAATAGTAGAATAGTTAATAAATATTCAACCCTTTCTATATTCCACTATTCTATCTAGTCCAAGTGAACAGCAAACAAAAACTTCCCACATGTCTCATGTCCTGAGCATTTTACACAAATGATCTTCATCTCACAGACAGTCCAGGGAACCAGGCATTGTATCATTCCCAATTTGCAGGTAACTAAGTGAGCACTTAAAATGTTTTTCCTGTACACACTTACCAAGTGTGGGACCTGTTAGAGCTATGATTAGTGTGCTTACCTCCTTCTGGTAGCTGTAATAAGTTACTACAAACTCAGTGGCTTAAACATACAAAATTTTTCTTTTACAGCCTGAAATTAGTAACAGTGGACTAGATGAACAGGGTCAGCTGGGTGACCCCTCCAGAGGCTGTGCAGGACATCTGTCTCCTCACCTTTCCCAGAATGGGCCCTGTCCTCCCTCGGCTCCTGGCCTGGCATCACAGTGCCTTTGCTCTGCCTTTCTAGATCTCCTCTGCTTCCTTTTTATAAGGACACTTGTGGTTATACTTAGGATCTACCTGGATAATCTCTCCATTTTAAGATTCTTAAATTACATTTGCAACATGCCTTTTACCATATAAGGTGCCACTCATAGGTCCCAGAGATGAGAACCCAGATATTCTTGAGGACAATTATTCAGTTTGGGAGACCCAGCATTCAAACTGTCTCCCCCTCTCCTAAACAGAACACAACTGTCTTCTTTTAGAGGAGCAGTTCTTACCAAGTCAATGGCTGATCTCCAACAAGTGAGTTGATTGCTCATATAAATTAAAGCTAAAATTAAGCCTCTTTTATGAAAAGTATCAAAATATAGTGGCAAGAGTCGGGAAATGGAGTTCTCACCATTAAACAGATATGCAAGCTTGGGCCAAGTCCTGCCTCTCTTGAAATCAGGGATAGAGAAGAGGCCTCAATGAGTGTGACAACTCTGAGCAAAGGAAATAGAGAAGGTCTCAACAAATCTCTTCAAGTTTTACAGGAAATGTGAGACTCATTTATAAGTGTCTGCCACACTTGGTCTCTCAGGTCCTCTGAACTCTGTCTTTACATGATCAGAGGCTGTATTACTTACTGATTGCAGAATGACAAATTATCCCAAAACTTAGTAGTTTAGAAAGTAAGCATATATTACTTCAAATTTTCTGTGGATCTAGGACTTAGAGGTGGCTTAGCTGGATAGCTCTGAGTCAAAGTCCCTGTGAGTTGGAGCTGAGATCTGGTGAGGGACACAGTTATCTGAAGGTTTGACTGGGGCTGCAGAAGCTACTCCCAAAATGGATCAGTCATATGGCTCTTGGTAAGAGGCCTTGGTTCTTTGAAATGTAGAACAGTTTATAGGCTACTTAAGTCTCTCACAACACTGTAACTGGCTTCTCATAGAATACATAATTCAAGGGAGAGAGCAAGACAGAAGCCACAGTGTATATGATCTAGACCTGAAAGTGATTTACTGTCACTTCTTGTGTATTCCATTGGTCACACAGACTTACTTTTGCATGGTGATGGAGGAAAGGGTATTAGGGCATGAAATCCAAGAGGTGGAGCTTAACCCAACTTTGAAGCTGACTAATACAATGGTCTATATTAAATACTTCTACAACATAACTTCCATGTTAATTTCTACCTAAAGCCCCCATCAGCATGTGGAACCTGTACAGGAGAAAAGACTGTGTAACACCTTTTCCTCATTCTGAGGTTCATGGCTGAGATCCTCAAAGCAAAGATTGATGAGAGAAAAGTATACAGATTTATATGACACAAAAGCCTTCAAAAATAAACATTCAAAGCAACAAGGAAGTCTTCTACCTTAATGGTCATCCAGAAATATGATTGGAGGACAAATGGATGGGACCTAATCGTAACAAACTGTAACAAACTGAACAAATCGGAACAAACTGAACAAATCGTAACAAATTGAAAGGACCTTACCAAGACATGTTTGTTTGAATTATTTTCTGTGCCTTGATGTCTACATTCCTTTTGAAATGAGACTCTTAGGAACTATTAAGAGGAATGTCAAAGATTTATTTTATGGCCTGCTCTGGGAGAGAATGACAGGAAAAGTTTAGAGAGAACTTACTTCGGTTATTTTCTCAAATATCAGGATAACATATTTTGAGGTAGCATGTCCTGAAACTACCAAAACCCTTTCACTGTACTGTGTAATATTTATCAGTGCTTTGTGACTTTAAAGAAGGAAATTGACATTATAAAATGTATATCTTTAAGGAACTAGCTGTAACACAATAAGGATCCCCACTTTCATGACTTTTATTCAACATGGTACCAGAAGACCTACCCAGAGCAATCAGAAAAGAGAAATAAATAAAGGATATCAAATTAGAAAAACAGAAAATCAAATCATTACTGCTTGCATATGACATGATTTTTATATTTAGAAAATCCCAGACAGATGGCCAAAAATTATTAAAACTAATAAAATTACAGGCTGTAGTGTATAAAACCAATATACAAAAATCAGTAAGTGGACTAGAAGTGTATCTCAGCATGCATGAGGACCTTAGTTCAATTTCCAGAATTGAAGGGAATAAAAGTAGTAAAAAAAAATCTATATTGCTATATACAAATAGGGATTTACCTCAAATTGAAGTCAGGAAAGCAATCTCATTTACAATACCTATAAAAAATAAAATATCAAGGAAAAATTAAACCAAAGAAGTGTAAGATATCTACAATGAAATTATAAAACATTAATGAAAGACATTTGAAAGCGAATACACACACACACAAACACAGAAAGACATGCTGTGTTCATAGATTAGAAGAATCATTACTGTGAAAGTGTCCATATTGCTCAAAGAAATGTACAGAATTAATTCAATTTCAGTCAAAATATTAGTTGTATTCTTCTCAAAACTAGAATCATCAATCCTAAAACCTGTATGGAGCCATGAAAATCCCTCAATAGCCAAGCCATCTTGAGCAAAAGAGCAAAGCAAAAGACATCATCTCACTGACTTCAAAATATACTATGAAGTTACAGTTATCATAGCAGCATGATATTGGCATGAAAACAAAAACACAGATCAGAGGAATAGAACCAAGCACCTAGAAGCACATCCACATATGTGCAGCCAACTGGCTTTCGAAAAAGCTGCTAACCATATGCACTGGAAAATACACATTGATTATTGAAGATGGTGGAGCAAGAAGTAGCACCAAATCAGCCTCTCCAAGATTGAGAATTCAGACACTGGAAAATAACAACTTGGGGAAGATCTGAAGAATAAAGTGGATCCAAGAAGGATCTGACAGAAAATCAGAGCCTATAGAAAAAGCTGAAGATACAGAACCCAATGCAGAAAAGGAAAGAGACAATCTACACCTTCTCCCTGCCCCTAGCTCCTGGCTCATGGTTCATAATAAAAAAAAAAAAAAGGTTGAGTATACAGACACAGCAAAAGTGGGTAACTCCAGAGGCCTTCAGGGAGAAATGTACTGGAGGAACGGACCAGTGGATACTGTGGACTACAACAGCTGGTGAGTGACTCCAGTCCAAGCATCTGCTGTGTCCTCTGCAGAGAGTGCTTGGTTGGACTCCGTTCTAGGGAGAGGTCAACTGAATCTGGGACTCAGCAGCAATAGATTGGCTTCATCTCAGGGCTCTCAATGTTAAACTCCCACAGTGAATGGGTGAGGGACAATTATGGATGATGTCCGTGGTCAGGGAGCCATAGCCAGACCAGCAAGAAACATCCTGAGTGTTATAAGCTAAATTGCTCAGGCCCCACACCCATGACCAGAGGCCAGGTTCAGCCTAAATTTCCATGGATTTGAAAACCCTTAATCCTACTACTGGCTTGCTGATGATTATCCAACACTGCCTCCTTTGTCTACTAGTGAGAGTAGAGCAGAGTTACACTCTGAATTGGACACTGCCACAAAACTATAGATCCCAGAAGATAACTACAGGCTTGAAACCACAGAGAAATTATTTTCTTTCTTTTCTTCCTGTTTTGCTTTTAAAAAAAAATTTTGTTTGATTTTGTTTTTGTGAGTTTAAGCAGTGTTTTTAGTATTTTTTTTCTTTCCTTCCCTCTTGTCTTCTTCATCAGGTCCCTGGGGCTTGGGTAATCATCCTTTTTCCTTCAGCTTTGCTTCTAATCTGTTTTTCTTCTTTTATTTCTCTATTTTTCTCTCTATTCTCTTTTAAATTTTTTCCCCTTAAATACTTCTCTCTTATTTTTACTCTCTATATAATTTCTTTATTTAATTCCCTCTTTTCCTTTTATCTCCTATTTCTTTCCAGTTTCTTGTCCTACATTTACCCAATTCTATAGAAATCTTTCTACTCCCCAGTAAGATCCTTTGTACCACTTCTCTCTCCTCCTTCTTGTATCATAGAGTTCAAGGTTTCAAGATTTTCTCCACATTCCAAAACCCTAAATCTTTAATACTATAACCATAAAGCTTTATTAATCTTGTGATAGTTAGTTCCGTGAAATTACTGTTGAATTCTTTAACACCATTAGCAGGGATATAGCTATTGCATTTAGTACATATTAGCTGTATGTCAGTACCTGGGTTACCTTAATGTTTACATCATAATTGATGGTTTCTTCTCTAGGATTAAGGGTCTTACATAACTGGTTCTCATGGTATGTTAATATCTAATTTGTCTTGGGAAATAGCTGCTTTCCTTCATATTAACAAGGTAACATAATTGTCATTATTTCTCTGTAATGTGACACTATCAATACTAGAGTACATTCCCAGAGAACCTGGCTGCTGGACTAACTTTCTGCCTCCTCCTTTACCAAAATGACCAAGGTAGTCAAATCAGGGCTGTGGCAAAGGATTATAGTTAGCCATGCCCAAAGTATATCACTAAAAAAGCAACTAAATAGATCTCTATACTAGCAACAAAGTCTTTAGACTATAAGTATCCATAAACCTCAGCACAAAACAAACACACAAAAACTAAAGAAATATGGGAAGAAAAGGCAACAAAACACCTCCTCAAGTCCCCAAATTCCCCAAAGTGAATCCAGGGGGAAACAAGGGGAAAAATAGTATAATTTAACACCTGAATTACTCAAAAACATAGCAGAGGAGGTTTGAAAATAATTCAAAGAAATACTCAGAGGGATTAGAGAAGATATAACTAAACAATGGAAATAATAACTAAAAAGATGCAGGCGCTCTTGGAAGACACTAAGAAAGCTAGATGAGCTAAACAAAGTGATATGAAACATGAACAACCAGTTTACCAAAGAATCAGAGTCCATGGTTTCAACCAGAGTCTGTTTTCAATCATTAGTCCAGGAGATTAAAATTCATATTGAACGTATGGACAGCAGGATGGACCAATGTAAGAAAAGAATTCCAAAACTAGAAGACAATGACACATTCAAAGACCAGCTACTGAAAGACACCTTAAAAACAATAAAAGAAAATGAAAAATGGATCCAACAACTGCTAGATGATGCAAAGAAAGCTAATCTAAGAATAACTGGAAAAAGTGAAAATGAGAAGACAACAGAAATGGCATAAAAAACCTGTTCCCAAATACAGACAATGAAATAAACATATAGATAAGTAAGGCATATAGAACACCAAATAGTCAGGGCCAAAAGAGAACCTCTGCACATCACATTATACTCAAAGTTCTAGAAGTCCATTCCGGGGACAAAATCTTAAAAACTTCTAGAGAAAGGCAATGAATCACATATCAAAGTAAACCCATTAGAATCACAGTAGACTTCCATACACAAACCCTAAAGGACAGAAAGGCTTGGAGTAAAGTGCTTCAAACTCTGAGAAACAACAACTTCCAACCCTGACTTATGTATCCCGCAAAACATTCTGCTAAAATTGATGGAGAAATAAGGTATTTCCACAACAAGAAGCAAGAAACCATGACCACCAAACCAGTATTACAGAAAATTCTCAAGATACCCTAGAAAGAGACAAGGAAGCCAGCAATAATAAGGCCAAAAGAATGAATACACCTGGCAGGATGAGCAGCTAAGCAAAAGGGCAAAAAAATAAAGAAATCAGCATCAGGAAAATAATGCGATTACAGGAATAAGTCAGTACGCTCAGAAATAACTCTCAGTGTGAGTGATCTCAATCAAAAGACACAGATTGGCAAAATAGATCAAGAAAGAGAACCCAATAATATGCAGCATACAAAATACACATTTCATTTAAAAAGATACAGATTTTTTAAAAATCAAAGAATGGAAAATAATATTCTATGCAACAAGAAGCCTGAATGAAGCTGGAGTTGCTATCCTAATTTCAAACAAAGTGGATTCAAGCTATGAGTGATCAGAAGAGACAAAAAAAGGTCAGTATGTATTGATTAAGGAAATAATTCAATAAGAAGAATTAACATTTATAAATATACATGCGACAAATACTGGCATATCCAACTTCACAAAATAAACAGTAATGGACATGAAAAATCAGATAAACACGAATACAATTGTAACAGGGACCTAGATAACCCCCTGTCACAAATGGACAGATCAACTGAACAAAAAAATCAACAAGGAAATATCAAAGTTGAAGCAAATCTTTGAACAAATAGACCTAATTAAGTATCTACAGAATGTTCCATCCAACAACAACATAAAACACTTTCTTCTTAGTGGCATGTGGGATTTTCTCCAAAATAGACCAGATGGTGGCCAATAAAGCATGCTTAAGTAAATGCAAAAAAATCAAAATTATCCCATGCATATTTTTGGATCCTACTGCACCAAAACTAGAAATCAGTGGCAAAAGAAAACTTTGCAAACACATGAAAATTAAATAATATGCTCTTGAAAAATCCTTAGATCACAAATGAAATTAAAGAAGAAATTAGTTTCTACAACCAAATGATGCCAATATAACATACCAAAACCTATGAGCTGCAATGAAAGCAGTCCTAAGAGAAAAGTTCATAGTAGTGAATTCTCACATCAGAAAAATAGAACAAGCTCAAATAAATAACTTAATAATTCACCTCAAGATCATAGAAAAAGAACAATCCAAACCCAAAGCTAATATGAGGAAGGAAAGTATGAAGATCAGGGCAGAAAAAGACCTAAATCCATGCAATTAGAAATGAAAGAAGTGAAATCACAATGGATTCTGCAAATTTGTAAGCTTGTCAGTAACTGAGTTGAGAAACTATACTCTTAATAAAATGGAAAATTCAGAGGAAATGGATAAATTTCTAGATACATATGAACTACCAAACCTGAATCAAGAGGATATAAAAATTTTGAATAAGCCAATATCAGTCAGTGAAACCGAAGAAATAATTTAAAAAAAGAAACCCTACCCACTAAGAAAAGTCCAGGTCCCAGTGTACTCATTGCCAAATTCTACAAGAACTTTAGAGAAGATCTAATACCACTACTACTCAAACACTTCAGTGAAATTGAAAGGGAAGCAGTACTCCAAAAGTCATTTCTGGAAGCAAACATTACCCTGATTCCCAAAGCAGAAAAGGACCTAGACAAAAATACATCTACAGGCCAATTTCTTTAATGAACATAGATGTGAAAATACTCAATAAGATACTACCAAACAGAATGCAGAAAATCATCAAAAAGATCATACATCATGACCCAGTGAGATTATTCCAGGGATACAGGTATGCTTCAACATGCGCACATCAATAAATGCAATGCACCACATAAACAGAAGCAAAGACAAAAATCATATGATCATCTCAATAGATGCAGAAATAGCATTTGACAAAACCCAACACTCATTCATGATTTTAAAACTGCTGAAGAAAATAAAAATAGGTCTTTGTCTCAACCTGATAAAGCCTATATATGACAAACCAATGGCCAACATTATACTAAGTGGAGAGAAGCTGAAAGCTTCCCCCTTAAAAGCAGGAACAAGACAAGAACGTCCACTATCATCACTTCTGTTCAAAGTAGTTCTCAAAACATTAGCTAGAGCAATATGACAAAAGAAAAAAATACAGATACAGATAGAGAAAGAAGAAGTTAAATTATTATTTACTGATGACATGATCCTCTACATAGAAGACCTTAAAAATCCCACCAAAAGATTCCTAGAAATAGTATCCAAATTTAGCAGCATTGTGGGACACAAAGTCAGCACTCAAAAATCAATAGCACTCCTATACAACAATAACAAACTCACTGAGAGGGAACCTAGGGAAACAATACCCCTCACAATAGCATCAAGAAAAATGAAATACTTAGGAATTAACCTAACCAAGGAAGTGAAAGCTATCTATAATGAAAACTACAGTACTCTGAAGAAGATATCAGGAAATGGAAAGATATTCCCTGCTCCTGGGTAGGCAGAACCAATATAGTCAAAATGGCCACATTTCCCAAACTGTTATATAGGTTTAATCCAATTCCAATCAAAACACCAATAACACTCCTTACAGAACTGGAAAAAGCAATCCTAAACTTCATATGGAGCCAGAAGAGATCTAAAATAGCAAAAACAATTCTGAGCAACAGGGTCAAGGAAGGGGGCATCACAATCCTGGACTACAGGTTATACTGCAAGCTGCAAAGCAAAACAGCATGGTTTTAGCAAAAGCAAAAACAAAAACTACCCACACACACTTGTGGACCAATGGGACAGAAAAAAAGATACAGAAACTACTCCACACATAGTCAGCTATGCTATCTTTGACAAAGGGACCTAATCTCTTTGTTGGAGGAAAGGTAGCCTCTTTGACACATGGTGCTGGGAAAACTGGCTACCCAATATGCGGAGGGTTGAATCTAGACTCATATCTTTCATCATGCACCAAACTAAAATCAAAATGGATCAAAGATCTAAACATTATAAGAGAAATACTTAATCTGCTAGAAAACGAAATAGGCAAAACTCTTGAAGACGTAGGTGCAGGCAAAGACTTTCTGAACAAAACCCTGGTTGCATGAGAAATAATACCAAGAATCAACCATAGGATCACGCCAAATTAAAAGGCTTCTGTACAGCAAAGAAAACCACTAACTGAGTGAGGAGACAACACTCAGAATGGGAAAAAAATTTTGCCAGCTGATCCTCAAACAAGACTAATATTTATAATAAATAAAGAACTCAAAAAATTAGACTCCCCCAAATTTAATACTCAATTAAAAATGGGCATCTGAAATGAATTGGCATTTCTCAGATGAATACATACAAATAGCCAATAAATATATAAAAAGTGCTCAACTTCACTGGCCATTCAAGAAATGCAAATTGAAACAATACTGAGATTCCATCTCACTCTGGAAAGAATGGCTATCTTCAAGAAATCACCCAATAATGAATGCTGACCAAGCTGTGGGGAGAAAGGAACACTTCTCCATTATTGTAGTACTGTAAACTCTTACAACCAACATGGAAATCAGTATGGAGATCCCTCAAAAAATGAAAAGTAGAAATTCCATTTGACCCAGCTATTCCCCCTCTAAGTATCCTCCCGAAAGAGTTAAAGACATCATACCACAATGATGCATATATACTGTTTATAGCAGCACAATTCATAATGGCTAAATCTTGGAAACAGCTTATATATCCATCAACAGATGAATGGATTAAAAAATTTGGTATTTATGCATAATGGAGTACTACTCTGTCATAAATAAGGATACATGAGTCATTTGTAGGAAAATGTATGCACCCTGAGGCCATAATGTTAAACGAAGCAACTCAGACACACAAACTTAAATATTGCATAGTTTCTCTTATAAAAAATTCAATATATGAATGTACAAAACAAAAGACAGATAATAGGGAAAAAAGAAAGAAAAAAGATATTGTAATCCAGCACAGAAAATGTGTCTAAAAATGTACTTTCACTTAGTACAATTGTCTTTCTTGTTTTATATGTTCTTTGGCCTGTTAGTCTCATTGTCAATCATAAGGTCTTATAAAATAAATAAATCCAATTCTGGGAAAGACAAAGAGGAGTAGAGGGAAGAGGGAAAGGAAGAGAAGTGCAGTGCGTTGTGTCCATGTACCAATGGCCTACAGTGAATGTAATCACTGTGTACTGCAAACATGGACAAATGATAAAAATTTTTTAAAAAGGCAAATACAGAGTCTTTTCCATAACAATCCTGGGAAAATTGGACATCTACATACAGAAGAATAAAACTACACCCCTACTTTTCACAAGCTACGAAAATCAAGATTTAAGGCCCAAGTCTATGAAACTACAAAAGAAGCCATAGGAAAAATACTTGAGGACATAGAAATGGGAAATGATTTTTTTAAAAAATAAAACCCTCAAACACAGGGAAGCAAAGGCAAAATAGATAAATGGGATCTCAACAAACTAAAAAGCTTTTATTCATCATAAGAAACAATCATCAGAATGAAGAGACAGCCTAAATTAATAGGAGATATTATTTACAAGTTATATATGGTGAGGGCTTAACATCCATGATACATAGGGAATCAAAAAATTCAATAAAGAAAACCCAAATAACCCAATTAAAGAAGAATATACCTAAATAGATATTTCTCAAAAGAAAACATACAAATTTCCAATAAAAGAAAAATGCTCAGCATCACTAATTATCAGGCAAATGCAAATCAAAATCACAATATTGCCTCATCTGAATAAGAATGTTCATTTCAAAAGGACTAAAGATCCCAAATGCTGACAAGAATGAGAAGGAAAGGAAACTCTTGCACATTATTGGTAGGGATGTAAGTTATTACAGCCATTACAGAAAACAGTATGGAGATTCTTCAAAAAATTTAAATTAAAACTGCCATGTGATTCAACAATTCCACTACTGGGTATGTATCCAAAGGAAATGAAATCAGTATGTTGAAGAGGCACGTGCAATATGTTCATTGCAGCACTATTCACAATAACCAGAAAATGAAGTGTCCATCAGCTGATGAATGGATAAAGAAAATGTGGTATATATACACAGTGCAATATTATTCAGCCATTAAAGAAAATGAAATACTCTCAGTTGTCACAACAAGAATGAAAAAGGAGATCGTTAAGTTAAATAAGCCAGGCACAGAAAGACAAGTATCACAGAATCTCACTCACATGTGGAATGTAAAAGATTGATTGCATAGAAATTAGAAGCATAGTGATGGTTACCAGAGGCTGGAGAGAGTAAGGGGAGGAGCTGATCAGTGGATGCTGAGTTACAGTTAGGAAAGAGCACATTCTGGTGTGCTACTGCACACAGGTGACTAAATCATGATAATGCACTGTGTATCAGCAAGCTAGAAAGTTCTCCCCATAAAAAATGATAAACATTTGGGGAGATAGATGTTTAACCTGACTTAAACATTATACATTGTGTATATGCTTCAAAATATCAAGGTACCCATTAATAAGTATAATGTTTGTACTTTATGCATATGTTAAAATTATTTTAAGTTAAGTTAAAGGCAAGATAGCTCTGATGGTGGAGCAGAAGGAGACAAAGGTCCCTGCTGCCTCTTGTTGCAGTACAAGCTTCCCACCTGGCCTATAATATCTACACATGCCCCCAGCCTTCTCTCTCCTTGTATCCTAGCTCCTACGACAGTCTCATTCCCCGGATAGTCCCTACTCTTCTCAGACTGGGCCAGGAATACCTTTCCCTGATCAAATGTCAAGTCTTCCATGAAGCTTTCCATGAGTCCCAAGATAGTAAGTAGCTCCTTCTCGTGCATCCATAGCACTTTGTTCACCCCTCGGTCACAGTAATTATCATCCTCTTCTTCACTAATTGGATTATGTTTATTTCCCCATTTATGCTGTGCCCGTGTTAGGAAGGACCATGACCTCCCACTGTTGCAAGAATGTCAGAGCACTTGCAGATGTTTCTGAGTTAGGGAATAGACTTCTTCCACAAGTCACCTTTGAAATACACTTAATGAGGACCAGGCACTGATGTCAGGAACTCTGCCAGGCCCTAAGTCACACAACAGTGATCAGTACAGGCAGCTCTCTACCCTCAGGAGGCAAGTGAAGATGATCAGATGGGGCTTTTGCAAGTGACCATGTTTATCCTCACTTCCTCACTGTGTTTTCTATTTTCCCACCATCTTTTCTCCTCTTTTCAATCTCTCCCCTCTTTATTCCCCACACATGCCATTGTATACATGAGCATCCCTCAGTCTGTCCAATAAATGTCATAGCCAGTCCATCACCACACACTCAGATTCAGGTTACAATCTGTGAGCCTCATGGACGTGACCACTTGTGCCACCTCCCAGGTCTCACTTAGAAAACAGTGAAGGAAAAAATCAGCTTTCCTATGTCTGCAGGGCTTAAAAATTTTATCCATTCCTTTCTTTACTATCTCAAGCAAGTAAAATGCTCAAAAACATTTTATGACTTTAACATATTCCTTTGAGTTGCATCTGCTATGTTGCTGAAGATGATAGATGGTGGAATATAAGCTCCATGCTGGCAGGAAACTCTGTCTCCCCTTTCCTCTACATATTCACAGCTTTTGCAGTGTTACCTACCACATAGCAGTGGGCACTGAATATTTGTTACCTGTGATCTTTAGAAGTGTAATTTCTTTTTTTTTTTCATTAAATTCTTTTATTGGTACATTGTAGGTATACAACATAATTACATTTCTCATTGGGAATTGTACCTTTACATAATACATCTTGGTTCTTATTATTTCCCCATTCCTAGCCCTCCCTTCACACCCTCCATCCTTCCCTATTTACAAAGACTTTATTTCCATTTTTTCCATTTCTCAGCATTTTTCCTTTCCCTGCTTTCCTTTCTCCTGCTCCTTCCACTACCCCTACCCCTTTGGACCTTTTCTTCCTATTTTACATTATCGATTATTCATTCTAATCATTGGTACATTTTAGGTATGCAACATAATGACATTCATCATTGGAAATTTGCACCTTTACATAGTCTCTCTTGGTTCTTATTTTTCACGCTTGCCCAGCCCTCCCTTCAACCTCTCCATTCCTCCCTATTTACAAACATTTTGTTCCTATTTTTCCATTTTCTCATATTAATCCCATTCCCTTCTATCCTTTCTCCTAGCCCTCCCACTTCCTTCCCCTTTGCCCCTTTTCTTCCTATTTCACATTACCTATTATACATTTAGTCCTTATTTACACTTTCAGTTTCTCACACCAGAGAAACTATTCAGTATTTATTCATGTGTGTCCTATTTATTTCACTTAAGAGCATCGCCTCAATGTGCATCCACTTAGCTATAAATGTCTCTAATTTCTCATTTCTTATGGCTGAGTAGTACTCTATTTTATTTTAAAAAAACCACATTTTCTTGATCCAGTCTCCAGTTGATGGGCATTTGGGCTGTTTCCAAGTTTTAGCTATTACAAACTGTGCTGCTATGAACATGGGTGCACATATATCACTCTGCTATGATTCTTTTAATTCTTTGGGGGAAGATCCCCGGCAGTGGAATAGTGGGGTCAAATGCGACTTCCAGTCCTAGTTCTTTGAGGTATCTCCATACTGATTCCCACAGTGCTTGCACCAGTCTACGCTCCCACCAGCAAAAAGTGTGATTTCTTTTCTTGTTAAGTTTAGAAACAATCTGTATGTTTTCCCACTACAAACGGCTACATGGCCACAATCAAGTCACTTAACCCAAGTATTAGTCTTCTTTTCTACAAAATACGACATCATTAGTACCTTCTTTAATGTTCACTTTTTTTGTGTGTGTGCCGGGATCGAACTCGGGACCTTGTGCTTGTGAGGCAGGCACTGGAACCACTGAGCTAAATCCCCGGGCTATTAGTACCTTCTTTGCACAAAGATATTTTGAGTGTTAAAATGTATGTCAAGCATTTAGTAGTATCCCTCCAGATTACAAACCGATAGGCCCTGATTCAATCTGCAGCACCAAATAAAAAGAAAGAGTACACAGTTTGTACACAGAGTACAAACTGAAGGAATGGGGCAGGGGATTTAGCTCAGTGGTTCTGCCTCTTGCCTGGCAAGTGCAAGGTCCTGAGTTTGATCCCCGGTATCAAAAAAAAAAGTCAGGTTCCTGATGACTTTTTGAAACACAGTGTGCATTGAATTAATATTTATTAGGCATTTATTCTGTACCAGGTATTATGCTAAGTATTAGAAATACAAAGAAAAACTAAGAAAGTTCTTTAACCTAAAAAAATTTTACTAATGATGAGAAAAATAGATAATATAATGGAAAATTTAAAAATAAAATACAAAGCTGCTCCCATTGAGACAGGAAAAGAGCATTGAGCAGGGAGCCGAAGCCAGCATGGAGGGTGGAGTAGAGAAGGCTTTCCAGAGGGGGTCACCCATGAAAGAGTTAGCCAGATATCATGGTAGAAGAGGAGAGCATTTGTCAGCCAGAACAGAAGGACAGGGAGTGGAAGTGACGTGGGCAGATAGGACTGCAGGGGATGATGTTCAGAACATGGAATGAGCAGCAGAATCATGTCAAGAGGGTAAGTTGTATAGCAGTGAGCTGAGGTCAGATCTGAGAGCCTGTGTGCCATGCTGATTTTGGACTATGTCATTATGACCTATGGAAAATCCACGAATAATGTCAAGCAGGATGCTGTCAGCATCAGCTTTGCACTGCAGAAAGATCATCCCAAGTAAAAATGTGACCATGGAGTTGAAAGGCCACTAAGAAGTTCACAGACTTGGGCACACATATTACAGTTATCCATAATTCTGTGTCATGAGGAAGGGCCCGGCCCAAGCATAGAAGAGGCATCGCCATGCAGATGCGGGCAATGTGACTTACACAGTGAGAATCAGAAAAAACATTTTAAATAAATAATTTACAGCAATCCAGGGCACAAATTATGAAGCTGTGAACTAAGGCAGTAGTAGTGATGTTGAAAAAAACAGCTGAACTTTTTGCTTCAGGCCTAGAAAGCTGCCAGACAGTCCACAGGACGGAAATCAGGTGAAAGTTCAGGAGTGGAGAGAAAGCGTGTGGCTCCTGTGTTCATACACTGAGACAAGGTACCCCGAACCGTCCCTGTGGGTGTATCCAGTGTTAGAGTAAGAAAGGCCCAATAAACATCTCTGAGTTTGGAAGCAATTCAGAGATAATCCACCAGTTTATCCCCTAAAAGCTGGATCTGAAGGTGTGGCTTGGACACTGCCTGTTATCACAGTCCAGAGCTGGGCAGATCTCCCACCTAGTCACGAGACAGAGCGGAGTGTGCGCTTCCTGGAGACAGACAGATCCTAAAAAGGAGACGCTGCCCTGGGAGGGCCTAGGTCCTCTCTCTAAACTTACTGAGCAGTGAGACCATCTTTAAACCCTGGAAAAGTCATATATAAAGGGAATGAAAAAGGCCAGGAACGTTGCTGTAAGGGAAGATCCTTCCATAATGGAGAAATATCAGAAGTAGGGAAAAATTTCTTCTACTAATATCTGGTAGGCACTGAGAGAGAGATGCAGAGGAGTCCAAGAGAGCATTCTATGTGCAGAGAGGGAAGCCTTGGTAAAGAAAATATAGAATTTTTTTTAAAGTATGTATTAGTTTTCTATTCAGGCCAAAACAAATTCCTTTCAACATAGTGCCTTAGAGAGTACAAAATTACCATCTCACGGTTTTGGCCTGAGTCCAATACACGCTCCCTGGGCCACAGTCAGGGTTCAGAGGAGAACCTGTTTTCTTTGCTCTTTCAGATTCTAGAGGCCACCCATGCGCCGAGGCTCACAGCCTTCTCCGTCTTCAAAGCCAACAACAGCAAGCTGAGTTCTTATCCATGCCTTCCCCTGACACCCTCTTTTGCCACCCTTTCCCACTTTTAAGAAACTTTAATTAATAATACTTACCTGGCAGGGGAGATACCATGATCATGAAGAACCTTTAATTAAATGGGGTCCCCCTAAAAAATCCAGGATAATTTCCCTATTTTACCCTACTGGTTAGCAGCTTTGATTCCTGTTTCCATGTAACCTAGCATATTCTCAGTTTCTAGAGATTAAGACATGGAAATATTTGGAGGGGAGAAAGCATTGTCTGCCCACCACAAACACATACCTAAAATAGCCTTTATAGTTTTTTTATAAAAATATTTGGATTTATTTTCCAGTGAAGAGAATAACTGAGCTCTAAGGAGAACTGTCTCTAGCAGTACTGATACCTGTCTCACATTTTACCTCAGGAGAAGGTAACAGCAAATTACCTATAGCCACAGACACAGATTTGAAAGCTCTGGAAGGGGATAAATTATACTTCTTTTTGACAAAATGATATTCCCCGAGAATCAAAAAAGAAAACAAAGAGTAAATCAATCACTAAATTCTCATTGCTAAGCCCCTGGTGCAGCCTATCACCAGAGGAAGCAGTGTGGAACAGACTGGAAGCTGCCACTCACACTATCAAATGTGTCCTTAATGTGGCTGAGCCTCTGTCCTTGTAAAAACTCTCCTGCTATGAAAACAAGAATAACAACAACAAAAATGATTCCTCCTTGAGCTGGCTCCTACATGGTGTTAGTGAAAAGTGATCACCCCTCGATAAAGTCTTTCTTTTTTAGCTTGGTAAACTTTTTCCCTCCCAATATTTGCTTGGACTCTTATTCTTTACTTTACTTCATGGAATTTCATGAGTATCTCATCTATAAAACTGCATTCCAGATAGGACATAACTCCCAGATCTCCAATCTCCATTACGTGAGAAAGTCCACAAATCCTATTCCCCAGCAAGTAAATAAATACACAAAAGTGACAGAAACAACCACAAAGAAAAAAGAATAAACTATAGACCAATATTTTTCATGAACATAGACCAAAAAAAATCCTTAATGAAAAAGAAGCAAACAGAATTCAAGACTATATAATTAATTTTCAATATTGAACTAAACTTGCAATTCTGGAATGAACCTCATTTGGTCAAGGTATGCAATTCAATTAATGTAATAAACCATATCAGTAAAATATGGGGGGAAATTTTATTATCACCTCAATAAGTGTAGAAAAATTATTTAGGAAAAATGTCAATTCATGCTATGGACTGTGTCTCCCCAAAATATACATTGAAACCTAGTCCCCAGTGTGTTAGATTTGGAAGTGGAGACTTTTGGAAATCATTAGGTTGTAAAGGGGGAGCCCTTTTAACGAAATCAGTACACTTTTAAAGGACACCTCAGAGACTCCTTTGACTGTCAACCGTGTGCAGTTACAAGTAGAAGACAACCATCTCAGAAGCAGGAAGCAGACTTGCAAGTTACGAAGTCTGCCACAAGACCGTCTTGGTCTCTAGTCTCAGAAAGTATGGGAGATGAATTTCTGTGATTTATAAGCCATTCAGTCTGCCTCATGTTGTGATAGTATCTCAAACTGACTAAGGATATTTCCCAGAGCATGCAAAAACTACCTCCAAACTGAGCATGGACTTAAATGTAAACAAATATACTAGAAAGCTTCCAGAAAAAGCATAGGGGAAAGTCTCCATGGTCTTGCATTAGTTCAGGGTTCTTAGTCACCAAAATAATTCATTAAAAAAAAAACTAACCAATTTGACTTCACCGAAATTTAAAACTTTTGCATTTGTCAAAATTCAAATTATTACTTTATTTTTAAAATAAAAAGCAAGCCAAAACCCAGAAAATAAATTTTAACTCATATTTGATGAAGAATGTATATCCAGAATATATGAAGAATATTTAAGAGTAATATCTCAATTTTTAGAAAAGCAGCAGATCATAACTCATATCACTAGAGAAACCAGAAGGAAGCTCCTGCCTCCATCCCAGGCTCCTGGGCAGAGAAGCTCAGCCGGTCCCAGCACCCAGAAGGAAGCTCCCCACCTCCATCCCAGGCTCCTAGGGCAGAGAAGGTGAGCCGCATGAGTGCCAGAAGCACCCCCTCCTGTGGAAATGAGAAGACACCTAAACAAGTCTCAAGAACAGACTTCTGGATCACCTACAGCAACCCCAAAGGGAAATGAGATAGAACAATCTGATACTCAACTACCTGGACTCTCTGAACTGGCAACAAAAGAGGATCTGGGAAAAATGAAATCAGAAATAATTACTCAGATAACAG
>NW_004624856.1:5347473-5367187 GCF_000247695.1 Heterocephalus glaber | reverse complement strand
TATACTTTCTTTAATAGGTGCTATTCAAATTTTATATTTCCTCCAGAGTTAGTTTCATTAATTTGTCTTCCAAGGTACTTGTTAGAAGTTGTCAAATTTATTTCAAAAGAGATTTTTGTAATATGCTTTCTGTATCCTTTTAAATTCTGTAAAATCTGTGTTAATGTCTCCTAGATCTTAATATTGTAATTTAAAAAATGTATAACTGATATGGTGTAACAGGAAGAAAAGGTCTAAAAGAGCAGGGGAATTGTGAGGGGTAGGGGAAGGGAAAAAAGGGAAAGGAAAAAATATGAAAAAAAAAATGGAAACAAGGTCTTTGCAAATAGGGAGGTATGGAGGGGGTGAAGGGAGGGAAAGGGAAGGCGAAAAAAAAGAAGAACCAAGATACTCATGTAATGGTACAAGATCCCAATGATGAATGTAACTGTATTTTATACCGAAAATGTACCGATAAACTTAATGGGAAAAAAAAAAAGAAAATCACGTAAAGATGCCAAGTAATTAGGAAATATTTCTCAAACTGGGAAACAAGTTCAATTCTAATTCCAGAGTCTGCACTCTTATGAAAAAAAGTGCAAAAGTTTCAAGAGAAACACTTTCAAAAATAGCTACTTTGACCAGTTTTCCAAAATTGTATTATAGACAGCTCTTTTATCAGTGTAGGCCTCTCAATATAATTTATTTTATGCATTATGACTTAAATATAACATTGGGTTATCATTATGATTGTCAATGATTACTGCTAGGTATAATAGAAAAAATATGTATATTTCATGTTGGTCCTTAAAAAATTTACACTTACATTAAATGCATAAAATATATATAAAATATAAGTCATATCACTAAAGAAGGTGCACAAATAATAAAGAAGATGAAAAGATACTCACTTATCATTAGGAAAATGAAAATAAAACCAGAATGATAAGCTATGTACTCAAATGGCTATAATCAAAAAGAAAACCAATACCAAGTGTTGGCAAAGACATGAACAAATGAGAGCCCTCCCACCTGATCATGGAATGTAAAATGGCTCAGCTACTTCAATAAACATTTGGTAGCTTCTTAAACTGTTAAACATAAACTTAGAATACAACAGAGCAATTCAATTCCTGAACATCCTTGCAGGAGAAATTAAAGTGTATGTCCACACAAAAACAAGAAGATAAATGACCCTAACAGCATTATTCTGAGCATCCCCAAGTTGGAAACAATTTCATATCCATCAGATGGTAAATGCATTAAAGAAAAGTGGAAATCTATGCAATGGAATATTATTTGGCAATAAGTGGACATCGTGGCTCATACATGCTACAACATAATCAAATCCCCAAGAAGTCATAGACAAGAAGCATAATTAGTACATGATTAAATACCTTCAGAAAGGCAAATTTATAATGAAAAGTGCAGATCAGTGGTTTCTGAGAATTGGGGTAGGATCGGGGAGAAGATGAACTACAAATGGGTATGGGGAAACTTTTAGGAGTATTGGAAATGTTCCAAAACTGAAATTTGGTGTTTATTGCCTTGCTATGCAAATTTACCTTAAAAAGTAATTGAGTTAGTTGTACACTTATAATGAGTGAATTTTTGGTGTTTTAAATGACACTGCCATAAAGCTTATAACAACAAATGGCATTAATTAGAAAGTATCTGGTCACATGCTAATTGATAAACAAGAGATCTGCTCAGTATAAAGATTGCCCCAGAATTCAAAATCACTGACTTATTTTTTTCATCTGGTTCCAATCAAGGTAATAGAGTTAATTTAGTTTGTTTTCAATATATAACAGCACATCTTAAATGTAGGAGAAAAATACAGTGAGCCAGCTCTCACATGACCCAAACTTGTTAGTTCATCCCTAAAAATGAGTCATGAAGGCAAGTTTTCCTTGCTTATGAAAATGTTTGAGGAAAAACTATGTGCTTGGTCTAACATAATTGACCACAATAATTACAGTGTATGAGAATTTATGCTGCATTTATAAGTGTTGAATTCTGTGGGGGTAGGAGAATCAAAGTTTGCAATCTAATCCACAAAAAACCAAACTAGCAATTATGGGTTGCAGAAGTTTTTGTGCTTGCTCAGATGTTCTCCACCAAGAATTTGAAGATGTCCATTTTCTAAGTAAATTGTCAAATCTGAGAGCTGTATCTCATTTTGTGACCTACCACATCTCTAGAATGGGGTAAAAACAGGCCCATCTTTTAAGAGACCAAGTGTGTGCAGAAGTGATTTAGGAAGAAGGTATCATTAGGGCCTTTAAAGGGGAGAGAGTGAGCTGCCGCTTGTGATGAGGCCTCCAACACTACATCACCACTGATAGTCACAGAGCAGGTGTTGGACAATATGCTGGCCACCAATTTGATTTCAAACTAATAGTAACAACACAAAAGGCCTCATGTTCCCACAGAGCAGCAGAATGAGCATATCTTTTAAGTGGCTACTATAGAAACTGTTAATTTTGCCATGTTGTTAAAATCAGTGGGGCACCAAAGCCAAATTAGACAGTAATATCGTACATGATAATGGTAGTTACTGTGCTGGGCACAATCTCTGCCTTATGGCATGGAAGATTTTTTAAAAGCCACGTTCAAGATGAACATCCTGTGGTCATTTTAGACAAGAGCTTTTCAACTAGGTTATTTCACAGATTATCCCAGTAAAAGTGGGTAGTCTTCTCATATAACAACTTCCTGTATGCTAAATGTTTTGTTTCTGCTGCTCAAAGGACAAAGAAAGGAGAAATGTTGGACCACACATCCAGGTCATCTAGTAGCTAAGGTAACACTAGAGAAAGAGAACTCTGCTCTCTAAATCAGTGGTGAATTTGTAAGAGAATTGGAACCCCGTATATCTGGTCCTTTTCTTCTAATCCATCATGGCACTTCTTACAGCCAGCAAAAATTCTGCAACATGAGGCTTTTAATTTAAACCCAGATGCTCTTATCTCATTTAGGCAAACATTTGTTGAGACCCTCTTCTCTAACAGGTATTCTAGGAAAATCACTGCCTGCTCCTAAATCCCAGCACCTACAACCACACCCTACACCTATGTCAAGATTTTTCTGTTTTCAAACTAACCCTGAGAAGGAATTAGTAACAGGGTAAACAGCTGACCTTCTGCCTTCTGAAGCATGCCCCCAAGGTTGTCTCTCATTCATGAATCATAGTCAAGATGACCACATCCTTTGATGTTGTTTTCCTTGAGATTCTAGTAAGAGGCATTTCCTATTCTCCTCACAGGGGATTGTGTAAGTTAATGCTGCTTCTAAAATACTTCAAAGCCGCTATAAATGAACAAAACATTATCAGTCTCTCTCCATAGTGTTTGCCTCCCAAACATCTAGACCAGCACTGTAGGGGAAATAGAATGTGAACTATTTGTTAGTTTTTTAACCATCTAGTAGTATTATTTAACAAAGTAAAAAGAAACAGATGAAATAAATTTTGATAACATATATAATTTAACCAATTATATCCACAATATTGTTTCAACTAAGTTTTTCAAATCCTACCTGCATTTTAGACTTATGTGCATCTCAATTTAGTCAAACCACATCTTGAGTGCCTGGAGGCCACAGCTGGCAAGTGACTACCACACTGGACTCACAGGTATACTGATAGGCTTTGTGTCACTGAGACAGAACACCAGACACTGCGGCTTAAAACAGAAGTGGTTTATTTTGACCCATAATTTCAGAGTCTTGAGGCTATGACTGGCCACCTCCAAGGCAGAAACATCATAGCAGGAAGGCATGGTAGAGGAATGCTGCTCACTTTGCAGGAGCAGACAGTGAGCAAGAGAGCCACAGAGGGAGGAAGAGGCCAGAGGCAACACTGTGCCCTTCCAGATCATGTCCCACGTGACCCGCCTCTTCCACCCGTCCCCGTTTCCTATGAACACATCAGTGTATTAATCTACTAATGAGTACAGTGTCCCAGGATCTGATCACCTTCCAAAAGGCCCACCTGTAAACACATGAGTCTTTTGTGGGACATTTAGGTCTAAATCAAGAGGTCTAGAAATTTGGTTTATGAAAGTCATCTAGAACTAAACTACAGATTTAGAATAATTCTTTTGCATTGTCAAACTTTTGTGATTCTAGTCCTGTGGCCATGCTACAGGATCTTGCTCTGAGTTAAACAAGCTATTCACCAGAAATAATCTTGAATTGCCAAACTCATGTAACTATACAATTCATAAATTTGATCTAATGATTTGCTTAGCTCTCCTTCAAATGTGAAAGATTGACCATTACTGGTAAATGCAGTGTGAAAATTTAAGATGCCACATTTAATCGGGTCATGATTTTCATACTGGGCTATTCTTCTGGAATAGAGCTCTCTCGAATCCACCAAAATGATTTAGAATGAATATCTCCTTGCCACCATCAGAAAACAAGCTAACAGTGCTATTAAAGTTAGACCCGTTATTTGCATATCTTGTGAGTCTGTGGTGGCACTCTGCCCTTGGCAAAGGCCAAAGACACAGACATGGAGCCTGAGGGGCTGGTTTACAATCTCCTGATAATTAGCTTTGCAGACATGAAGTTCCTGACTCTGCAAAGAGAAAGCTCCCTGCATTGACAAAGACTGTCTAGTCTTTTCCTGTGTGAGAATGCTTTGCTTCAATGTAAACAAACTGAAGAGAAGAAAAATGAGGTGCAAATATGCTCTCTTCAGAGTAAACAACCAAGCCAGTTAAGATCTGGTTTTCCTGGAATATGTTGTGAATTCCAAAGGCAGGCACACGCATGTCAGAGAACAGGCTGTCCTTCTGATGACATAGCACCAAGACCTAGTTGAATACATTTGTGCATTCAACAGATCCAACTCTGCATTTACACTTTTCATAATATTTTTATGCATTTTTATATTTTTGAATCTTTTTTTTTTTTTGGTACTGGGAATCAAACTCGGGACCTTGCGCTTGCGAGGCAGACACCAGAACCACTGAGCTAAATCCCTGGCCCTATATTTTTGAATCTTAAGGAAGATCAAGGCATACCAAGTATTTGTTTCAATAACAACTTGATTCTGAAGACTGAAAACCAGCCTTATGTGCAGCATGCTTGAGTATCACTGCCATTTCTGATGCTTCTTTGGCTTTTGGTTTTTTCCCTTTTAGCAAGAGAAATCCAACATAATGACTAAAATAAAGGAAAAAAAAAAAAGCTTCCCAGACTACTTGTGTATCTGAGCGCATCTGTGCTGTGGTATGGTTTATTAAGCCACCAAACATCCAGCCAGCTGGAACTGTATCCCCGGACAGCCCTTTAAAGAATGGTCTCCATGCTCTACCTTTGAGCTTCTTGCAGGACAGGGACTGGTGAGGTGACTGAGGTGCTCACCGTGAGTGCAAAATTTGAGGAGGCACAAAAACAGTCAATAAATATACCTATTACAGAGCAATGTTTTAAAGGTCAAAATGAAGACAAAAAAAATTATGATGAACAAAATTATAAAATTTTAAATATAGGCAATGTCTGAGCCTGCCTTGGCACAACTCTGCCCTATTGGGTTTCCCTGGTCCGAAGCCCTGGATTGGAAGAAGCAGTGAGTGTTCTGGGGTAGGCTTGCAGGGATGAACTTGTTCCTCAGATCTGCCCACCCCCTCTGCTCCTCTGTGCTCTGAGTGCTTCCCAGGCCAGCCACCATGAGGGAACCCTGCAGCTGGCCCAGACAGCCAGGATCTGAAGGACTAGCACGCCCACCATGCCAACAGACCAGGCAGCAGGCTCCCCAGCAGCTCCTGTCTCTTGCAGTTTGTCTTTCTGCATAACTTCTGGAAGGGAAGGAAGTGAGGGTGCTTAGTACTGACCCTCTGACACTCCAGACAGTACTGGAATCCCTGCACATCATTCTTGACATCACAGCGGACAGCCTCGTGTTGCACAGGTGGTATCTCAGTTGGTTTTGTGGTACTAGAACAGAATGCCTGACACCCAGTAGCGTATAAAGAAAATAAATGTATCTCTCACAGTTTCAGGAGCTAGGGAGCTGGTAAAGATGTTTGTGGTACCTCATTCTAGAGCAAAAGGCAGAAGGCAGGGTCTCACACCTGTGGGAAGGTGAGAGACAGAGAGGTAGAAGAGCCAGAGACTGAACTCACCAGCTCAGTCCTCTTCTACTTGGCACTCATCCACTCATGAACGTGGATTTCTCATGACCAAAATACCCCCATAGGACCCCACCTTCTGTCACTATTCCACTAGGGACTAAGTTTCCAACACAAGCTTTTGGGGGGACCCAATCTATAGCAGACTGTAGGCACCAGTCACTGTTTTTTATTTGTTATTAGGTTAATAGTGATAAGGCCATTTGAATGTGTTATCTTAAAGTCACCCAAAATAAATTAAAAATTTCCTTTCCTCTTGGATTTGCTTGCTTCATTCTGTAAGTAACACATGAAAGATAAATTAGACACATTTTCATTCGATCTAAAATGAATAGCTGACCTGCTAATCACACATTTTGTAACAATATCCTTCCACGTTGAAAAGTTTACCAGGTAGTAAATGGGACAGGTCAGAATATGCAGCTTTAAATGATCAAAAGTGCTTTATATTTTTATTTTGTTATAAACTCTTCCTTTCTTCCTGACTTCCTTTGACTGGGAATCCATCCCTGAGATTTGCTTTCTTAAAAGAAGGATCAAAGATATTGTTAGCTGGCAGCCAGGAAGTGGCTGTTGCCCTCTACCCAAAGGTCAGAGGCAGGGCTGTGGCCAGCGCTCTGGGAAGGGGCCCTGAGCAAGAAAGCAAGGCCATGCATTTCTCCAAGGCCATGGGACAAGCAAGAATCCTACAGAGCTGGACAAGAGGAAGTATCCCAGGAATGATTTTGTGGTTGGCTGTACATTCACACAAAGTCCTAAGGGATTTCTTTTAAGTAGCCTGTCCAAACTGCATGTCTATGTAAAAACTATTACTTGAATCCTTTGCTTCTTTATTTTCTCAATTAAACTTGATATCAAATAAATATAATTGGGCAATTGACAGCAATGCAAATGAAATGAACTGGGATGTACCCAATTCATGACTATGACCTAATAATTTAATAGTATACATACATGTAATTATTTTATGTAGGGTTCTGAAAACAGAGACCATTATCAGATATCCCCAAGAGGAAAAACAAAAAGAAAAAAACCTCACATACCCGTGGAGTCTGATGAGAGGTGAAAATATAAATGACCTGTTTTTTGTTTGTTTTAAAATGGCCTAACCCAACAGCATGTTCTCTTTAGTTACTGCCCTAGCTCTGGGTAGGACTATTTTCCTCTCTTTAGTTAATGGGAAGAATTTTCCTATATGCAGCAGTAAAAACAAAGGTCACCTAGCTGTGGCCAGCATGTCAGCAGGAGCCCATGTTCCTGACTATAAGGGGTAAATCACCACCGATCATGAAAAAGAAAAAGAGAGAGAGGGAAAGTAATTGAGAACCAATTTTCTGTTTCCTGCAGAAAAAAAAAATTACGTTTTTCACACATCCATTTCCACATAAGGAAAAAGTCAGACAAGTAGCAAATTATAAGTCCCCAACACCCAAATTGCCCATCTCTGTCTTCATTTTAAAACACAAAGACTTTTTGTCTAACTGATTCTTTACTGAACTTCTTTTATGCCTTCTTTCTCACCATGAAAGGATTTCCACATTTTGAGCACCAGTCTATATGCCAAATTTCAGTTTTGTTTTCCTTTACCATCTATTAATGGGGCTTATTCTTGAATGACACTATAAATTGACCACAGCCCCAGAGAACAAGATTCTGCTTAAGATCAGCACAGGTGAATTCTAGTTGGCAGAAAGGCTGGAGATGGGAGAAATGCTGCTATAATAGCCACGAAACAACTAGGAAAAGCCACAGGGATTTTTTTTTTTTTAATGAGTAATGATTTATCATGTTTGCTTGCTTGTTAAACCAACCCACACTTTGTGAAGGAGCTGGACAGTCAAACTGCCTTGAGTTCAGGACAGCTCATGGACTGAGGCAGAGGGAAGGGGACCACTAATGAGAATTATAAAGCAATATGTTGTATAACCATTGAGACCAGGGGCCAGAAATCTTTTCCTGTAAACATCCAAATAGTAAATATTTTAGGTTTGGGGGCACATACAATTTCTGTAGCAAATTTTCTTGTTTTTCTTACAGCATTTTAAAATGTAAAAACCACTTTTAATTCTTGAACTGTACACAAAAAAGCCGCACACCACACTGGGCCCACAGACTGGAGTTTGCCAACATTGCCTTTAAACAATTTATACACAGCCAGTAACATCAGCCCCTTAAAAAAAAAGATTCAGAAATCATGACTAGTTGTTTAAAACTAGCTTCATTGATGGGGCCAGGGATTTAGCTCAGTGGTTTCTCTGCCTGCTGTGCAAGCGCAAGGACCTGAGTTCGATCCCCAGTACCAAAAACAAAAAAAACAAAAAAACCCAAAAAACTAGCTTCATTGAGTCATTGTTCAAATATTAAAAACATGTTAAAATATAAAGTGTTGAGTCAAAGGGATAGACTTGGTTGTTTTTTTCCTTCCCACCCCAGAAAAATATTAAACTTAAGAAAATAATTGTGGTGTCTAATTAAAATTCTGAAGCTTTTAATGTTGGAAAATTTTTCTTCTTTAACTAAAATTTATCTAGCCGGGTATGGTGGTGCACGCCAGTACTCCCAGCACTCAGGAGGCTGAAACAGGAGGATCTCCATGAGTTTGAGGCCAGCCTGGCCTCCATGAGTACAAGGCCAGACTGAACTACATAGTGAGACCCTGTCTCAAAAAAATTTTTTTCCTGAACTATACAATAACAGACAAAAGCTGCCTAAAATAGCCTTAGCTGATCAATTATATATTTCTCATATGCCAGGATAATGTTGATTTAATTATTTAAAAGGAAAAGGACAAGGAAATTAAGGAGAATAAAGACCAATAATTAATGACAATTCAGCCAAACAGCTAAGATTTTAAAAGCACAATTGGAGGCAAAACTACCACATTTTCACCAGAAAAAAGAATCAAAAATGATTTAGTTCTTTACTATGTGTCAGTTAGGAGAGCTCAGCAAACTAGGAGCACTCCTTCCCGGTAAGGAGTGTAGAATCTAGTGCCAACCACAGCAGAGCTAACCATTTGTCTGTATACCATCCTTACCTCCCCTTAATGTAGGGGAAGAGCTTTATATTCTGCTCTCTTTAAACATCAAATTTTTAAGGTCTTCTTTATATGGATTTGGGTTTTTTCTTTGTTTTTTGTTTTTTTGGTACTGGGGATCGAACTTGGGACCTTGTGCTTGCAAGGCAGGCGCCAGAACCACTGAACTAAATCCCCAGCCCCTTTATATGGATTTTTGAATTCTACTCTATAAGATACCCTTATCATTTTCTTATCAGAAAATGAGCATTTGGCTCAATTTATATGAGCAGTGCTGAGATTCCCCACAAGTGGCCCTGTCTACCCCAGTGTTCCAGCTGCTCTCCCTAGTAGTGCATACCCAGACCCCTCTTTGCGCTGACCTACAGGGAGCCCCTGAAGGCCCGGGGGTCTCCCTGCTGAGCAAATGCAGTCTCTGGGGGTGACAGCTTCCTTTAGGGACTCGCAGCTCCCAGCTGAGGCTTCAGGCTGGGACTAAGTGGGGGCAGAATCCAGACTCTGGGAGCAGAGAAGATGCTTTGTATGATTACACACAGGCTTCTGGAATACGCTTCAGTCAAGATTCATATAAACCAAAGAATTATTGTAGTTGTTTTGGGGTTTTTTTGGTACTGGGGATCCAACTTGGGTCCTTGTGCTTGCGCAGCAGGCAGTGAAACCACTGAGCTAAATTCCCGGCCCTTCAAAGACTCATTGTAAATGTTCCAGAAAATCATTATTTCCTAAAAGACAGAATTATTTCCTAAAATACAGAAACTAGAAATCTTTTTTCAAATTTCAGATTTTTGTCTGTCCTCTTTGTTTACAATATTAAAAGGCCCACATAACATTGTGGTGTTAATAATCAGGAAGACATTATATTACCTTCATGGTACACCTGGGAAGACTGAGCATCAGAGAGGGCAAGTGAGAAAGTCATCCACGGTATCAGAACTAGCAAGGAGTAGAGACCAGAGTGAAACCAGGTTGTTTGCCTCCACAGCCTCTCTTCTTAACCCTCATGCTCTTAGGGTGTTATTTGAACACAAGCTACATTAAAATAAATAGATTTCTGAGTACCTGAGTCACTTTTTGCAGCTATACTGCTTTATGTTGAAATTAGCCATACTTCTCTTTAGTGAAGTCCTCCTCATTTGCTAAAATGGCAGCTGAAATATTACATGACATAAGATGGTGGACCTTAGCTTCCTATGGAGCGTTGGTACCTGGTGTTGAATCTAAAGCATCACTCCTCCATTAGCTTGTACTTCACAGTGAATTTTGTGGGAACCATATGGCCCAAGTGGTCTCATAGCCACCTTCTATGCTCCTGCTGGTGAATGTTCACCTGCTTCCCCCAGTAATACTCAAACATGCAGCAATTTCAGTCATTTCCAAACTCTTGTGTGGGCACAAGGTGTGTTTCTTCTGGGAGTCATTGGAAGGTTCTTTATCTGAACTCTAAAATGCCCTGTAGTGATACAAACATCTCTAAGAAAGTGAAATGTCTCTCAGATTTGACTATAGAAACAAAAAGGAAAACTGCTTGGTAAAATAACAAAGCAACCATAAATCAATGTGATCTGCCATTTAATCCTCCATCTCACCAAGGGCCTTGCACCAGCATAGTTCATCACTCCCTCCAAGACTGGAAAGTACATGGCTTTCTTGGACTCTGCCTGTAGAAAATGTTGAGTTATTATGTTTCCTGCTGCCTCCTTTTTCCCTTGTATTTAACTACCAGACTTTGTTAGAGTTGCACTTACTCAGCCCGGCAGTCTTTTCTGCTACATGATGAAGTTACCCTCTTGCCATTGTGATCTCCCAGCTTTCCTAACAAAAACTTCAGTCTGCAACTCTGCATGAGGCCAGAAAAGGCAATGTGAGCTTCCTCCTTCCAGAAGCTTGGTACATGTGAGCTTTCCTGTCAAAAATTCAGGAACGTCGGGGATAAAAGTGGGCAGACACTAAGCACAGAAGTAAGATTTAAGCAAGAGGAGGTGTGACTCTTTTATGTGTTAGGGGAAATATTTTATTGATTCTTTCTAGAAGTATGAAAACTGTCTGGCCTTAAATAGATTCTGTCAGTCTTCCACTGTGTACCTATTCTCCTCAGTAGAGTTGGAGAAACAACATTATTAAAATATCTGGTTCTTTAATTCCAAAGCATAAAGTACCCAAGCATATAACATTGTTTGCAATTCAGCCACTCATTTATTACTAAAGTGTGCAGTGCAAAATAACTCTCCACATAAATGAAATTGAAGATTCTTCTCATAATTATCCATATGTACCAAAAAATAATGTTGTAGTATAAGCCTGGTTTTATTGAGTTTGCTGTTCCATTTTGATATTTTGTTTTGTATCAAGGTAGAAGAAATTTCTTCCCTACCTTTTAAGTTTCATCCTAACACTACCCTTTAAAAACATCTCTTTTGTGCAGTGTAGCTCAGCGGCACTGTGCCTGCCTGGTAAGTGCAAGGTCTTGAGTTTGATCCCTAGTACCACAAAAAAACAAAAACCAAAACAAATAAAAACATCTCTTTAACCACTTCTTTTGCAGAATATCCTTAGAGAATGTTCATATAAAGTCTTACTTTTGAATGTCTTATTGAGTGCTCTGGCTAATTGTGTTCCCCTGAAACTCCTATGTTGAAACCCTGACCCCCAGCACCGTGGAATTTGACCTTGAAAGGAGTATCTAAGTTAAAGTGAGTCAGTAAGGTGAGTCCTACTCCTATAAGACTGGCCCTTATAAAAAGACAAGATGAGTATACACACCACACAGGCAGAGGGATAATCATGTAAGGAAATAGTAGAAAAACAGTAGAGAAAGTGGTCATCTGCGAGACAAAAGAGAGGCCTGCTGGCACCTTTGATTTTTAGCCCCCAAAACTGTAACAAAACAAGTTTCTGTTGTATAAAGCCACCCAGGATGTGGTATTTTGTAGTGGTAGTTCTAGCAAACTAATATATTACCTAAACTACAAAGTTTTCAATATGAAGAGTCAGCCCAGACATTTACACAGGAGTCATGGGAATCCAAAATGCAGAATTTTTAAAATAAAGATTCTAGTCAAGTTATTCATTTCCCACTGGTAAATTGCAACTATTGTAAAATAGTGACATCAAGATCACATTGTGAGGATTAATAAGATAATATTGGATAAGTAGTCCTTTAGAGATAAATTCCATAATTTTACCACCTAGGCACACGATTTTAAAAATCCAGTTTTCTTTGATGTACAAAGTATGAAGTCAACAATAGCAACAGCCTTCATTAATCTTCTCTCTTTTGGTCTTTACTAACTAGGGTTGGTAGAGCAGGGAATGTTGTGAACCAAGGTTCAATATAAGGGGAAGGCAAGTAACAGACAAATAAAAAATTGAATCCTACCATTTTTACTGAACACATAACCTTTTAGTCAAATTTTACTAAATTCATTTGTCAGTTTTTGTAAGAAAGCAGAATTTTTAAAAATAGAACAAATAATTCACACTAAGGTTCTACTGGGTGGACAATTCTCTTCGAACTTCAATTTCTGCATTTGAAAAATGCAATGACAAACTTCCTCCTAATAATTATAATCTAAGTAATTTATACTCACACTGCTACTGAGAATAAACAAAGACTTGGAAAAAATATTTAAAATAATAATAATAGCAGTTTCTTTTTAGAAGCATCAAAGAGATAACCAGATAAAGAGGAATTACTTGGACAAAATTTAGAAGACAGATCCCACAAAAATAAAAGCCAATGTTTTCTCTGATGTTTTCTGCTTATTTAAAAATTAGAATAAAGTTGTGGCAAAAATAAGCTGAGTCTTTTGGCAAACTTGGAAACTAGAAAGAGATAAGGTAAACTTTATCATCCAGCAAAGCTGAAGAGTCCAATAAACCATCCCATGTATTAGTCAGTACCAGCTACCATAACAAAATACCTTCAGGCGGACAGTTCATCCCACAGAAGTTTATTTTCTCATCATCTGGAGGTTCCATTTCAAAAACGAAATGTTACACCAGTGACTCCTGTTGAGGATCCTCTTCCTGGCTGGTAGATGCTGCCTTCCTCTGTCCTCACATGACAGACACAGCAACAGTAACCTCTCTAATGTCTCCTCTTTAAGGTCACTAATTCTGTTGGATTGGTACTCCAACCTTATGATTCTGTTTGACTTTAATTGCCTCCAAATATAGTCACAATAGGAGTTAGAGCCTCAGCATATGAATTTTAGGGAGAATCAATTTGCTGTTACACCCATTCTAACTCAGGACTTTATCACCACAGGGCAAAGGAGTCGAGAACTTATGTCATTCTGCCACATGTCTGCAGTGTTCTGGGGGTCCCAGAGAGCCAGGCCTTAAACCAGACAAGAGATTCTAGGATTGTTATATACCTGGGTTGATGTTAGCCAAACATCTATCCATAATAGAATGAACTTTTATATTTAATGTATCCTTTCATGTGTGTGCTACATTGCATTTATAAAAGACTAGACAATGTAATAATAATGCCTTATATTTCAGGCCTTTCATTGGAATTTAACATTGGTAGCAAGGATTTGACATAAAGCCTGGAACTGCTCAGCAGGTCTTAGTACTCTTTCCTTACTTCCCTTTGTTTTTCTCAGTTTTACATCTTTTCTTCTCCTTTTTGTCCTCTTGTCCCTCTGACACTCAGCTCCAACCAGCTCACATAGTTTGGCTGTTTCATCATATGATGAGTCACCCTCAAGTCTAATCAGGTCCTGTGAGAAACCCTGTCAGGAAGGGGCCAAGTGAGGCTATAAAGGCATCAGGCCTATCTGAGGTTGTGTACTCTAAAATTTTCTTTCAAAATAGTAAATTTGAAAGTTCATATTATATGTTTGTAAATCCATCAATTTAAAATAAACTGTGGCTGGAGGCACATCTGAAGGAGACCAGGCCTCAAGGTAAGGTACAATGGCCAGACCTATGTTCCTCTATAAGGGATACGCAGTGACTGGGAATTGTACTGTAATTAGCACCACCTGGTCCAGGACGTCCTGATGGGCATCAGTCAGCCAGGTGGGTGACTAGAGCATCCAGGCCCATCCCATCCCCAATATGCCTTTGTTCCTTCCATGTACCCTTGTTATGTCACCTGCTTGTCTATTGATCAATATTAGCTAACAGCTATACTTATAATCCTATAGACTGATTATAGTTTGACCCACATTGTATGCACATTGTGACTTTAGTGTATGTATTACCCTTGACAAAGGACCTCAGTGGTAACCCACTTCTAGGACCTTTCCTGTCTCTCAGGAGCTACCTGTCAATAAGGCTTTCCTACTCTTAACCTCCTTTGTCCCTTAGAATTCATTCTTCAGTTTCAGGGGACATGAACTCAGCATATCTGACATCCACAGGTTGGGAGTGATGTATCTCCTACATCATCAGGAGTAGGTTTCCCATGACAGTTGCATGAGAAACTTTTCTGGAGACTGGATGCATCTATCTTTATATGTATCTGATCATGAGCAAATTTTGCTTCCATCTGACCCACGAACAGGTTGTGTTGACCTGAGAGAGAATGAGGCTGTTGCTCATTACAGAGAATACCTCTCGACAGCTCTTCTCATTTCTGGCTAACTCCTGTCCTCAAGTGCTTTTATATGTAAGCAATATTTTTCCTAGGGACTTGGGAGTCTCTAACTACTTAAAAGGAAGAACACCTAGGCCTGCAGAGGTTTTCAGAAGGGAAGAGAGAAAAGAAAAGAAACACTGTAGGCTACAGAGGGCAAGGGGTTGGGAGAAGTGAGGAACCAAAAGAAAAAAGCCTTCAGCTAAAATTACCAAGGTCATGATCCCAATGCCTCCTTTACCTCTTGGCTGGCTCACAAGGAGAAAATGTTACTGGTCAGGGTCTGAGGAGGTTCTTCAAGCTGAAGTAAGGAATCTAATCCACACTACCTGTAGGATAAATGGCAGGTTCACTGACTTCCATCGCAGAAAAAGAGTTTTCAGAACACATCAATAAAAGACATAAAAATATTTTTAGACAGAAATTTAAATCACACACTCAGAGTACAGACAAGAAAGAGGGGGAGAAGGAGGGAAGGAGGGAAGGAGAAGAGCTGGGGATTTTATGTGTTTTTGGCAGTGGAAATCTGTGGAGTTTGTCATGGTTTGGGAGTTGGAAGAGCATGACCCACGCACAGAAAGACAATGGTCCATTTATAGAGGAAGCCTACTTTATAGGTGAGAGTTGGCCCTCCCAGGTGACAGAGAATCCTTTGCAAGTAGAAATAGAATGGCTAAGCTCATTTGCAGGGGAAAGCAAATTGTCCAGGCTTACTGAGTTATAGGTGGAAAGGAAGAGAATAAAAATTAAGCCTTGCTTGTGTCCTGAAGCTATGATTTTCATTTTAAAATTAGGATTTTCCTTGTCTCTTTTCTACCTACCTTTATTTCTTCTATCCTATTCAAAAGGACAACGGATTTGGGGGAACAATTAGCAAATTCTACCATACCTAGATTAGCTCTCTTTCTCACCATACTACTATTTCATTTAATATCCTTTTTTCTCCAAGTATCAAAAATCTATATTTTAAAATGACACATTCATGTTACACAGTTGTTTTCACCTGTAGCACATTATTATTTGAAAGCAGAATGACATTCTTTGAAATTAGGAAGGTTCTAGTATGGCATCTTCACTTCTTTTCCCTCCCCAACTTATATTATGGCAACCCCTTGATTCTGAGAAATAAAATTTGGGAACTCTTCTCCAAATGCTTATTATCAAAAGAAAACATGTTATCCTTTCAAAGCAGACAGATGCAATCAGTAAATAACAAAAGGCCTCTTCCTGTCCTGATTCACAGCCATCTTGTCAGGTAAGGAAAGCCTGTGGAGACAGCACAGTCATTTTTCCAACCCAAGAGGTTGTCTAACCTTTAAAAGAGGAATTCATAGTCACACTGATACAAAAGGTGAAGGGCCAGGGTGTGTCTGGGATATTTTTTCCCTTACAAATCTAATTTTGACAAATGGGGCAATGTTATGTCATTAGCTAATAAACTGTCTAAAATTACATATAGAGGCAGAAGCAGGCTCAGATTGTGCCAAGTGCTTCTGGAAACAACTTCTTTTTCACTTAAAGAAAACTGGAGGAAAAATAAATGCCACAGTCAAAAGAAGCTGGTCTTGGATGTGTCTGTCATTCCAGCACTCAGAGGCAAAGGCAGGAGGAGAACACGGTCAGTTCATTCAGAGCCTGGGCCACTCAGGAACTTACTACCCTGTCTCGAAAAAACCAAAGTCTGGGATTATAGCTCAATGCAAAGGCCCTAGGTTCAGTAACACATACACGCGCGCGCGCGCACACACACACACACAGAGTAATAGAACTAAATAAACAAAGACTAAGAAGTTTAAACTCCAGCCACAAATTCTGTGACCCAATTACCAAAATCTAAGAAAATATGCCTACCACTGATTGTGAGGGTCCCCATCTCTGGCTATATCCAGAACTATAAGCTAATTCTAGACCAAGAAGTTCAGTAGGGCTTCCTGATTTTACCAGTTAATTTTTGTGTTATTTTCACCCTAAGCTTTTATTTTCTTCTAAATATGTTAGATAACTGAATTAATCACTTCCACCATAAGCAGTTTTAAAAATATTTGACTGCTTTTATTTTTCTAAGAACAGGACCATAATTTCTCATACTTGCCCACTTCCTGATAAGTTTATAATGGGGAAATCTTTGCCTTAAAATGCCTGTATTTGGTATACAACATTTTTCATTTCAGATTACCTGAATGTAGGCATAAGTCATATCTGTCTACTCAATAACACTCTTAGGCTGAGTCCAAAATGAGCTATGCCAATATTGCTTCATTACTTGAATTAACAAAATATATAAACTTCCTCACAGTGTGACTTTCTCATGGCCTAAACACATTCTTTGATTGTTTAATAGTGTTTTTATAGAATTATTTGTTTTCAAATAGAATATGCAAAGTATGGGAGCACTTACAATATATTTGCAAAAGTGGAGTTTTTCTATACTTAATGAGAAATTTTATCTGCATAGAAATACCTTTAAAGCCTATTGACTGTTTACGATCATCTGGTGATTTCTTATTTAGAATCATAGAAGATTAGTACTTAGGGACCAGATTATACACGTTGGAGTACCTACCACTTAAACTTTGTTTCAGTTGCAATCGTATTAATTTGTCCAGGACTTTTTGCTGAAAGTTATCCAAGAAAATACTAGGGTTTCAGATATAGCTTTACATGATTTCTATCAAACAATAGTTGGCTGAGAAAAATGCCATTTTGCAAGTTCCAGCCCCTGGATGGCCATGAATAACCAACCACTTGTATTCAGGAGAGAGAATCCATGAAAACAATCTTGCCTGCAAGACTGCAATGTGTTATTTTTTTCAACAATTCATATTTTAGGTGTCTGATCAAACCAGTAATTAAGCTAAGCACTGCAGAGATAAAATCTGATTAAAATCAAATTATGGCAACAAGTCAAATACTTCCCCAAATAAAAAACAAAAGAGACTCAGTAATTCCTTTTTAAAGATCCCAAATGCTTCAACTTTTAAGATAAATGCCATTTAGCAAGCCTCAGCTCATAGAGGTAGCATCCAATCTAGTGCATTCTCTGGCCCTGACCTTTCTGTAGCCTGCTTGTTCTCACTTTCTTCTTCAAGTGCTCACATGTGTGTAGACATGTGCCCATAGAGGGTCTATTTTTAAGTTTATTTCTGTGTGATAGTGTAGCCCATTGTTATACTCTAGTAGGACAGGAGTTCACATCTAATCTCCAGTGCTTGGCACAAAACTTATCCTCAATAAATGTATTTTAATGTTTTAAAAGATTAACAAACTAGTCTAAGACTTGCACTTATACACTACTTTTGTCAAGATCACCATAACCTCCATTGCTAAATCCAGCTGTCAGTTTTCAGTCTTCATCTTACTTGGTTCATCAATCAATTTGACAAGGTTAGCCACTGGATCTTATTTGACAGTCTTCCTGCTACCCTACTGGTCACTTTTTGGGAAAGTCTTTTGCTGCTTTCACTTCTGCTTTGATGTCAGACATCCTTAGGATTCAGATAGTATTCTGTTTTCTAATGGCCCCTCAATCTCACACCTTTAAATGACATCACAAATTTTCCTATTTATATCTGCATCCTAATCTCATTTTTAAATTCCACATGATACAATTATTGTTGCTTCCACTTAGATATCTAATAGTATCTCAAATTTGTTGTGTCCAAAATTGATTTCCTGCTCCCCGACTCCTGCACCCACACATCACCTTCTGGCCCAGTGGTGTTCTATTTGCATTTGTCCCCCTGTGGCTGATGGCTTTTCTATCCTCTAGGTACTGTGTTACCCATTGCATTAGTCAGCTTTTCATCACTGATAAAATAACTGAGAATACCAACTTAAAAGAAGAAAGGTTTATTTTGATCCATGATTTTTGGACTTTCAGTCATCTCCATCATTTTTAGGCCTGTAGAAGACAAACATGAGTGAAGAGCATGGCAAAGAAAAGCTGCTCATTTTATGGTAGTCAGAAGCAGAGAGAATAAGAGAGCACAAAAGGAAGGGGCCAGGGACCAGACACAAGTCCCCAAAGGCACACTCCCATGTCTTACTCCCTTCAAGGAGCCTGATGTCCTAATAGCCCGCTTAGCGGTGAACTCATCAGTGGATTCATCCATTGACAAGGACTTTGGGCTCGTGGTCCTGTCTCTCTGAAAAGGCTCACCTCTGCACACATGAGCCCTTTAGGCACACATCTCCTATCTAAACCTCAACACCCACTATTCCTACCACTAGCACAACTGTAGGTCCCACCAAAGGCAGAAAAATGGCTTTATTTCCTCTTTCAGCTTCCACTCTGCTTTCCGTTGGCAGATCCTAAATGATAAGGGATATTGTATGAAGTATTATTGGTAATCTAGAGGAATTTAAAGTAGAGGACACATGGAAGAGGCTGAATCAACCCGCTGCAGACAGGCAGGTCTGCCCATGCCCTACCGAGGTCCCAAGTCATGCAGAAGATGCCGAATCACCCTGCTGCAGACAGGCAGCAACCTGATTCCACACTACAAAGATGCAAAGGACACCAGACCACCAGACCAAGGCACTGAGTCCCGCTGCTCCTGGCCCAGAGGTAGGGGCTTCTGAGCTGCCATCCCACTGCTCCTGGTCCAGAGGAAGGGGCTTCCCAGTCACCATCCCTCCTACTGCTCCCAGCCCACAGGAAAGGGCTTTTGGGTTACCATCCCTACCGCTGATCCTAGGCCCTGTCCCACCTCTCCCAGCTCAGAGGAGGAAATCTGAGCAGGCACTAACAGCCCCTCACCCCAGTTGAAATGAGAAAACACGTAAATAAGTCTCAAAACCAGACTTCCAGATCACCTACAGCAACCCCAAAGTGAAATGACATGGAACACTCTGATACTCAACCACCTGGACCCACTCAACTGGCAACAAAAGGGGATCTGGAAAAAATGAAATCAGAAAGAATTTCTCAGATAACAGGAGAAATTGTGCTCCTAGTGCAAGACATGA
>NW_004624856.1:5319281-5331226 GCF_000247695.1 Heterocephalus glaber | reverse complement strand
ATCCTCTATTTTTTAATCTCTGTCCTCTCTAGATTTATTAATCATGTCTTGCACCATGAGCAAAATCTTTGCTGTTATCTGAATAATTATTTCTGATTTCATTTTTCCCAGATCCTCTTTCATTGCCAGTTCAGAGAGTCCAGGTGGTTGAGTATCAGATTGTTTCATCTCGTTTCCCTTTGGAGTTGCTGTAGGTGATCCAGAAGTCTGTTTTTGAGACTTATTTAGGTGTCTTCTCATTTCCCCAGGCCGAGGGGGTGCTTCTGGAACCTGCACAGCTCATCTTCTCTGCCCTAGGAGCGTGGGATGGAGGTGGGGGAGCTTCCTTCTGGGTGCTGGGACCAGCTCAGCTTCTCTGCCCTAGGAGCTTGGGATGGCCACCGTAAATTATTCTTGATCGCTAAGCTTTTAAAGTAACACTACTCCCATTCTGAGTAATTTCAGTAATTTTCACCTAGGCTGTGCTCCACATTAGCCCACACTCTGTTCTTTCTTGGACCTTTTCTTACTTGTTCATAATCTTCTGTTTCTCCTGCTGGATTTTTTTTTTTTTTTTTGGTACCAAGGATTGAACTTGGGTCCTTGTGCTTGCGCAGCAAGCAGTGAAACCACTGAGCTAAATCCCCGGCCCATGGTTGGATTTTTGTTAAGGCTTTATTCATTCTCATATTACATCCTTCAAACTCTCTCCCTACCTACTCTCAACCCCACCCCACCAGTATTATGCATGCAGTAAGAAATAAAAAATGTTTGTTACACTTTTATCAAGCTCTCTGAAAACCAAACCAGCAATATGTATAAATACTGTAAAAAGAATATTCTTTGATCTAAGAATCCATACTTAGAACCCCAGTATTAATAAATAATTGCAGATGCAATTGCAGATATCAAGATGTTCAATCCACTGTTGTATTAGTGGTGAAAAGAAAAAGCAAACATAATATAACAACATGAATAATCTCAAGAAGAAAAGGCTGAATAATTCAAGCAGTATTTATTGATAGAAGCTTTATATATATGAATAGATGATATACAACTGAAGAATACCAAATATTTTGAAAAATTATGGTTTAATAGACAGGACAGTAAAACATACTATTAAATTAAAACATATATATATAGATTTTGCTCCCAGTTGTACAGTATTATATACACACAGACACACACACAAACACAAACACATACACACATATATAGAGGGGCTGTGAAGAAGACTATGGAGATATAATAAAATGTTAACCATAGATATTCTTAGAATGGTTATACATGATTATTTTTCTTTCAAATCCTTTCCTGTGTTTTCATTTTTTTGCAATATACTTGTGTACCTGTACTATTGCTTAACAATCAGAAGAGTTTTAAAACATTGTTAATGAGTGAATTGATTTTTTAAATGATTTCAGTGAACTATCTTATTTAGTTATAAAATGTGAATATTATTATTATCCTCCTTCCCATATTCTCATATGTGAAGCTCAATGGAAACTGTATTATATTTTGTATTTCAATCATTAATAATGGTTTCTTCATAGGTTGGTAAAATTTTAAAGAAAATTATTTTTGATTAATAACTTGCAGAACTCAGTAAGACTGGTGGCAAACAAATAGTTGCTAGGAAATTATGACTTTTTATATTAAAGAGCTAATTTCTGAATTCTGAAATTCACAGTAATGCAAATCAACTCTTATCAATATTGCAAAGGAAGGGAAATAAAGCTATATTTGTTCAGAGTGTATTCAACATTAGGTCATTCACATCTGTTTACTGGGAATTGCTCTATACATCCAAGAGTATTGTCTTTGTTTTACAGTTCAAGGAAGTTGAGAACTGGAGAAGCAACCTCCCTAAACTGATGGAAATGGATAGTACTCTGATTATTCTCTACCATTTCTAACGGGCTCCTCCCTACATGAAGGCCACACAGCCCTCACCCATCCACCTAGGCTTGGCCAGGTGCTTTACTTGGGCCAATACACTGCCCTTCTGTACTCCCTCTCTCATGAGGCCAAGAATGTCCTCAACAAGAGATGACCTGCTTCTCTATTTTGGGTTCTGAAGAAAAACTAAACAAGCATAGCCAACGTAGTGAGACCTGTTATGTGAGTGAGAAATAAACTTGCAATGACACATCCTAAACTAATGTGTGCTGAGTAAGAGTCACTAGGCATGAGAAAGACAAAAACTCAAATTCAGCTCTATTTGTCTCCAATATCCATCCACTATATCACAATCTCTTCTTTTGAGTTTTCAGTGGGTTTGATGAAATTGATTTTTATACTGATAAGTACAAAAAAACAATAGCTTTCCTGGGTCAGAAACATTTTCTAAATGTTGAGATAAATAATAGTTTTCTTTCTTGTGACTCCTATATCTTCTGTTATGCCATATATGATTTTAAGGTTTTAAAAATTTAACATCTTAGATGTCACTGGGAAGCCAGATCCTTACATTACAGGTCCTAACATCACAAGGAACCAGTGGCACATCTTTATTCTTTGTGGCTTTGATGAAAATTTTCAGACAAGTCACACAAGCCATTGTATAGAGGATTGATAGAATTAATTAGAAAATGATAGATTTTCAGAGAGAGAGAGAGAATATACCTTCAAGCATGAAGGCAGGCAAGAGCCAAGATAGCAGCTGCATTGAATGAGGTCTCAGGTTACATTTGTATGATTACATTCCACCAAAGTCATTGTTCTTTTGCAAGGAAAATGGGCTGCGTTGACCTACGTCAAAGGGAAGTAGGTCCTTGTTTACTCCCTGGGTGGATGTTTTCCTTTTAGTTTGCTTTGACCTTGAGGTTTTTCCAAGCTCTCACCCATGATCTAGACTTTTGTAAGCCTTGGGTCAATAGGCTCAAAGGATGTTACATTCTCTTGGGCTAAAATTTGAAACCACAAGCTTGTATTGATTTTATCCACACCTAATGATTAAGAAATGAAGGAAAAAGAAAAAATACTATGTCCTTTTGATTTCCATGGAGCTCCCAGCTGTCTGCTTCCAGGACTGCAATTTCCAACTTCCTGCCCAATGTTAGAGATTGCCACTCATGCCTTCAGGTTGATGCCAAGCTAAACGTCCATGTTTTCTATAGGCCCTGCTACCTAGTCAGAAAATCCACATTTGGTCAAATACTCTGCCCTTTGGCCTCAGAAAGTTAACTGAACTCATGCATGTATGTTTCCTCTTATTTGGAAACTGTTCCTGTAATAGGAAAATAGGCTGTCTTAAGGCTTCTGCTTTTGTAGCCTAAAGGAGCACTATTAGGCTGCTCTGAGGGTGGGAACCTCTCAGCCTGAGCCATCTAGATGGCTGAGAGAACATCAGAAAGGCTTTCCAAAAGAAAGACTACTTCTGTTTGGGATCCACTCCTACTGAGCACAGCCAGTCACTGTTGTGGAGATTCAACCTTTGGACAGCTGCTTCTGGGTTTTCCTTGGGATTTTACAAAATCCGGGCAAGGATCTTTTAAAAACTACTATTTTAAAAGCCTGGAAAGTGGAAATTGTTTCTAACTGCTTACCGGTTATAGAAATAAAACTTGATAGGAAAACCTGGTAAACTCATTAAGCTTTGACTTCAGGGACCAAGAGCACATACATATGTACAAGTGCATACAAACCATCTTCTTAATGTACCTCAAATCCTTCAGACTCACTAGTCTTGAGAACAGATGAAGACACAATAATTTTTGTACCCAATGTCTCTGCCTCATCTTATCCTTTTATTTCTTCTAAAATCTTAGCCTTTAAAATCAAATCCCTGCTCTAAAAATGTCCTGAGGCAGTATTCCCCCACAAGGGTTTCACATACATTCTGGAACAAATTCTAACCCACTGGACATAGTATAACTTTTCCCAAGTTTATCCTAGACAGCCACCATGCCATGAGCATCCCCTGATATCAATGGAAGACACTGCCTTGTTCTGTCTCCCGATACTGAAATTGGGCAGTCTTCAAGGTAAAACAGAGTGCTGTTCACATTGTCTCTGGCTAAGCGAGGGCCCTGAGTCAATATGCCAACATCAGCTACTTCTATTTCTACCCATCTATTACTTACTAGTAATAATGCAGGGACTCCCCTTTTCCCCACCCAAAACACAAAAGACACAAACTAACGTGTGCTCACCCTCTCTACTTCTTTGGATTGTTCTCAATTGAGAATTCACATAAATTTTTATTTTGGCTCTTATTCCCCTACAATAGCTAAGTTTTTAAATTTTAAGTTTATAGTACTTTCTTAAGGTCTAATTAATGTATAGTAAAACAGAATCATTAGTATAAAGCTTGAAATTTTACAGATATCATATTCCAATATAGCCTGGTCAATTATAGTGTTTTCATCAACTCTAGAATATTTGTTCATCCTCTTCATAGGCAATAACATTCTCCCACATCTGCAGTTACCCACTATTCTGAATTCTACTTTCATCCATGAGTTTGACCTGTTCTTGAATTTTATATAAATAGAATCATAGAGCTAGCTACTTTTGTATCAGGATTATTTTGATATAGAGGGGATATACGAGGAGTTAATTTATCCATCCTTCTGTTGATGGATATTTAGGTTCTTTCCATTTGTGACTATTATGAATAAAGTCACCATAACTATTCCCATAAAAGTCTTTTCACTGATGTACTGTATGTCTAAAAGTGAAATGGATTAGCCATAGGATAACTGTTCTTTTTACTAGAAACTGTCAGACTATTTTACAAAGTAGTGGACCTTTTTTTGTATTTCCACCACCAAGAGATGAGAGTTCCAGTTGGTCCACATAGGAAATGTGGGTGGCATTTCATTATCTTTCCTATCAATTCCTGAAAATGTATTAGCCAATCTAGTCTAATTCTATGGCAGTCATAACATAGCTCCCATGTTTAGGTTAAGCAAAGGTGATTCTTATATTCTTTTATGTTTCTAGGCACTAGGTGTTCAAGACAAATTTTCCTTCCAGAGATCAGAATAAAAGAAGTACAATATAAGCATGGAATCGTTCATCCAAATGGAATTTCTCTATATAGGCTGTTACTGTTGTGCATGCTTGAAGGAAAAGTCATTAATTTTATTGTGACATTTTTATTACCCAATTGCTCATTTAAGAACCTCTCACCCTTGAAGGTTACTTTGTGAACTGACACAACCGAGGCTTTCTCTTTTCAACCTTTGTAAATTGGGGAGATAAAAATATTATCATTCTGCCAAACAGTGGGTGCTAAGCAAAACATACTAATGAGGTTTCCACACAGGAGATGCCTAGACATGAAGCTCACAGCTTTGCCTAAACTGAAACTATGTTCCAGATCAGCCCTAGGACTGAGCTAAGAAACTTGCACCTGGAGATGAAATCACTGGAGCTCCTTCTGCCTTCACCACATCTCAAATACCCATTAGTGCTGATGAACGAGCACTCAGGGCCAGGAGCTATTTACTTCTGGTCACCAGGTGTTTCATAACCAACTCAACGGAGGCCAAAACCAACAGATGAAAGATGGTGGGATTTCAGGAGAATCATTTCTTTAAAATCACTTTCATAATTAGTAAAGCAGATGCCAGTTCTTCTCTGCTGGAAATCTTCATATACCAAAAAAGTAGATTTTCTTTTGCTCTGGTCTTTTTATACTGGTTGCATGCAAGATTAATGAATAATTTGAGTTATATTTACCATGGATTAATTCATTCTAACAATAATATATTTCCAAATTATTTAAAGAAGATTAGGTATATATAGGGTAATTATTACTTTATGTAATGTGCTAAAAATAACCAACATCATCTCTAATTTTTATTTTCATTAAATCAGCTTACCGATGTGGATACATAGTGCTTGTGCACACTGTAAGCTTCACAAGTAATGAAATCAGGAGCCTTAAAGCTGTCAAATACTATATTCCAGGCACAACTATCTTTCCCTTTCTCAAGTTTAAATAGACACAGGATTTCTATTCTGCTTTTTAGACTCTTTAACAAGAATCTCTGATAAAACCTGGGAAATTATTGGGAGTTATTTTTATAATGTATTGCATTTAACAAGTATTTCACCAGAAATCTGAACAATAGTTTAAAATGCTACTACTAATTCTGCTACTATTGCTTTTCTTCTTCCTTTAGTCACACGTTTTCCAAATCTCCCTCTGCTTATCTCAGTCTAACTAAGGGATCTGATAAATTTACTTATGGTTTTATCCTATAAAATTTCCTAAGAGAACATTCAATAGATGTATGGGCTGCTGGTCTGTCCCTTCAGAATCATTTTACCTTCCAAATCTACAGCATTGGTTTCCATGCTTAAAAAGCAAAACATATAAAACTCTTCTTGGAATAACTGTAAAAATGGTTAAATGAATAAAAGAAAAGTTAAATGAATAAATGAAATAAATGAAAGTCTTTTATTAATGTTAAGGCATGGGAAAATATGATCTGTTAAAACAGAAAAACAAAAATCACCTCTTAGATGAGGTTATTGCTGAAATCTTTATCTGAATGCATGAAGCAGATGTATGGTATTTCTCTCAAAGAGTTGCCTATTTAATATCAAGGGGGAAATAGTTATTAACAGAAGGCAATGCTAGTGGCAGGGATAAAAGTAGAGACAAGGAAGGGCAAATAGAAAAACTGAAGAAAGAGCTGATAGAGACAATAACACAAATGAAATACAATCATACTCATAAAATTTAGCAATAAAGCTATGAGAGTATGTGATAAGTTCTTTAAAATGCACATTAAAAGTGACATTTTGAGACACAATGTAGAAATCAAAGAACAATGTTTCTCCAAATACACCTGATGCTTTTGGAATGTGTCCGTTTGCCCTCAGTGTCCTTTGCTTTGAGTTCACCGAGACCACTGGCTCGAGATCCCTTCTCTGGACAGGCTGCTGGCTGCTCCCTGACGGGTACATCAGAGGCTCATGTGTACTCCAGACTATGTTTGTCCTCATCAGTTTATCTCTCAAATGCCTGTAGGCATCTTGCTCAGTGAAGTTGTGCAGGATTCAAGGAGACTTCAGACCTGTTTGAAAGTAAAAAATAAAAAGTGGGAGGAGACCAGGAAGTAGCTCAGTGCAACAGTCCTGGATTTAATCCCCAGTACTTTGATAAGAAAAAATGCTGGTAAAGATTCTATCCAAACGTGGATCACCTATCACCTGTCCCCCAATGTCCTGAATTCCATTTTCCTGGGCTAGAAACCTAAGTGAGTCCAGAATGATTATATCTTTTACATGGAAAGCAAAGGAAAGAAAGTCATGCCCAGAGGAAGTCATAAGATTGAACATTTTTTTGAATATCAGATAAAATCCTGGAGTAGCAGAAAGCACCATTTAATTATCCATGTTAATCAAGACAAGACTGCTTTGTTTAATCTAAAAGTTTTATGTTTTCACCAACACATTTAACTTCTAAATTGGCTCATGTGTAATAAGCATTGTTTTAAATTTTTTATTAACACCTTCCTCTTTTCTTCTTCCTAAATCTCCATCTAATCTTATTTCCTAAAACCGCACTATATAGTCTAGAGACCCAGGGAGGTAGATCACACCTCTTCAACTAATCCACTTAATTACCCATCTCTCTCTCAATCACCCTGCTAACTAGAAAGACCACATACTTCATTCATGAGTGTCGGTGATGGGAAAGACTGGATCAACCAGAGTTCTACTGTGGTCCATGTTCCTGAGTTTCTGTCCTTGGTAAAATTCCACATGGTCAAACAGTGTATTGGAGACTCTGAAAAGCTGAGTTAGTTTGTTGCCTTCTTTGGTGCCTTCTCCTTGGAATAATCTTTATCATGCACAAGACTCTTTAAATAAATATTTTGTAAAAACTCTCCTTCAACCTAACAATCGCTTCTGGTCTATAATTTAAATTTCTTAATCCCTTTTCATAAGAGTTAATTATAATAATCATTTTTAAAGAAATATAGCCTACACTCTTATTTGATTGAGAATCCAGTGAAATTTGACTGAAATTGCTGTAATGTTTTCCTCTTAAGGTCACAAGCAACTTCTAAATTTCTATACCCAAGAACATTTTTCAATTTTCATCTGTGAATGTTCACTTGATTTTCATTCTGTCAGTCACCTCCTGCCTTATAAAAGTTGAATAACTTTTTTTCTCTGTCACCACATCTGCCTGGTTTCCCTTTGCCTCTTTTCTCTGCACAGTCGTTCAGTGTTGCCCAAGCATCAGTTTTATCTCACCATTCTCCCTCTGCATTCTCTCTCCCTGTGTGGTTTCATTACACCTGCTATCAAACGATCACATTTTTGCTCATGACTTCCAAGTTCAAAGCATTGGTCCAGTCTTCCACTGGAGGTTCTGAGTCATATGTGAAACTGTAGGCTAGATAACTATGTCTGATTGAGAAACAAAACTGAAGTCAACGTACTGAAAGCTGAAATCACCAGTTTCTCCTTTAAATGTGTTCCTATCCCTATATTCTCTAGTTTATCATACTGCTATTAAAACAAACTAGAAACTTAGGTGTTAGTATTGATGCTGCCACTTCCTTCCATCCCCATAGGTCATAAGCGAAATCACACATCAGACCATTGTGCATCTGAGAACATCAAAAGTCTCTGTTTGCTATCATGACAGAGGCTCCTGGCTCTCAGACCTGTGGCTGCCTCCCTCCACCCAGTCTCATTTACCTTCATCTCATCTTCCACTGGCAGCTGTGTCATACTTGAAGTGTCTATCTCTGCCATGGCTCTCTATCTCCACAGAATGAAGCTCCTGGACATGAAACAGCTTCTTGATCATCTCTGTGGCCTCGTTTCTTGCCAGTCAGTCCCATACCTTTTATGTTTCACTTGTCAGTGTCACACTTCATAATTCAGAAACCCTTAAATGCCTGTAGTTTCCCACGTAGCATGGATTTCTTGCCTTCATCTTTTACCCAGGCTGTCTCCCTTTCTACTTCTTAGCTTTCCCTCACCCACTGCCAACATCCTTTGCCTCCTAACTCCAATTCATTCTTCGAGAATGAACTAATATAATCTCCTAACGTTTTTTAGCATGGAACAACCCACACTTGGTTGAATATCTCTCCTCCTTCCTACAAACTCATCCTCAGGTGTTAGCACAGAGCCTGACTTGAAGCTGGTGACCATGAACACGTGTTGAGTGAGAGAGTGGGATATCAAGTTGGCTCACAGCTGACGATGTTGTTAGCAGCATATCAGTCTGAGATATGATGTCATTTCTTTCAGCAGAGCAAGAGAGTGTGACAAATCATATTGTCACTAATTCCTACTGAGTTGCCTTTTAACAATTTTCCTTCTTGGTTTTGTTTGAAGTGCTGTGGATTTACAGAATATCAAACACATCTAGATCTAATTTGGCCAAAAAATTACAAGTCCAAGCACTAAAATAGCTATTATTGTGGAAAACTGTGACAAGTTTCCTCTAGTACAGGACACAATCAAAAGTTGCCTATAGCTGTCACATCTTCCCACTCTAATTTTGTCATGGAGATGTCATTAACCAGAACCCAGATTTAGGTGTGCATCTTCTCTCTGTTCTCTGGCAGATGTTTCGAGTAGTGTGAGTAGGTAGAAAGTTCACCACCAAAGATGAAAAGAGGAACATAAAAAAGAATGGGAGCCACCATTCCAATAACCCAGAGATGCTGCAGTGCATTTCTACACTATTTTAGCATTTTGAACTCTAGGAAAAAAAAAAGAATGATGCTTCCTGTAATGCAAGAGTCTGACCCTGGGATTTGTCACACAGGAAGCATCTGCACTGCTGCAGGTCAGGGGCGAGGAAGGCCACAATGGGTCTGCATTGCAGGGAGTGATTCAGTGTGCGGAAACTGGAGTTTCAGGGAATCGGATGTGACTGCTGTTGAAGGCACATGGGCAAAGAAACATAGTCAGTGGAAGAACTATAGGAAGAGGCCTGAAAAACTCAAGAGGCTTCAAGAGATAAAACCAAAGGAAGCCAAACAATAGCTACCCACAGCACAACAATGATAGAAAGGGAATCATTGAGAAGCTGAGCTTTTAACTCAAAAGATTGTGGAAGAAATATTGCCGTACCTATGGATGATACATCTAACAAGCTTTGCTAGAGAGATAGTGAGACACAAGGAAATACTGCAAGAGGAAGGAATAACCCTTTTATCAGAAAGTTTTCCAGCTTTCTGGGCAACAAAGTTCATAGACCTTCTAAAGTATGTAAGGCTTCCTGTGTTCAATGCTATGTTAAATAGAAGTCATTTTTACTGACACTCTAAAAAGAGAAATTTACAAGTTTTCTTAAATATTCAACTTGAGATTAAACACAATTCATTTGATTGTTCTGTCTATAATGGTTTATTTTCTAACTTGCAATATTAGCATTTGGAGATTTATATTCCACATTCTTGCAGTAGGATTCCTCCATTCCAAGTGCAGTTAGGAAACCTAGCCTCCAAGCTCTGCCCCAAGTGTCCCTTTGAATGCAAATAGAATTCATCCTTGCCCTTTCTTTCCTGTGCCTTTCCTGCAAAAGCATTTGACTCCCACTTCACCCATCAAGAGCCTTATACTGAGTTTCTAAAGAATGAAATTCTAATGAAATAAAGGGCATATACTAAACAACGAGAGATGAAAGCTTAGTTTTCTCCCTCTTAGTAAAGTGAAATCATAGAAAGGCTATACACATATTTCTTAGGTTAAGTTAAAACACATTTGTTCTGAGCTTGACGTATTAATTGCATAGGGCCTGACTAATATTTTGCAGCAACACAACATATATGCACTACTAACACAGAATATTTAGACACTATCTTTTAAGATCAGTATCACCAAATTATTACAAATCCCCACATTAGAAAAGTGAAATTGAGAACTCAAATTAGCTGGGTTCTGTGGCATATGTTCATAACCTCAGCAGTTTAGGACGCTAAGGCAGGAAGATCCCAAGTTCAAAGTTAGCAATACAGCTTGGTGGTAGGGTGTCCCTGTGTTCAATGTCCAGTACCAGAAAGAAGGAAGGAAGGAAGAAAAGAAGGAAGGAAGGAAGGAAGGAAGGAGAGAGAGAGATTGAGAGATCAAATTTATAACTACATTATGGATTCCAATTAATCTACTTATTAAGCAAAAAGTGGTGATTTCTGTTTCTAAACTTGAAATCTCCCTGTAAATATGGTGAATATTACATATTCTTGATGTCTAAAACTAATTCTAAAATGAAATATTGTTCCAGACTCTTCTTTAAGGGGTATACTGAGAGTGAAAGATGGTAGAAAATGCTTCAGCATTTTCTATATTTTATCTATTTTAGGCATTTGTTACTGTGGGTTGCTCATAGGCAGTAATTGCATTATTTTTCATGTTTGGTTTCCTACTATTTCAAAGAAAAGACATTCTGGAAACACTTTTCTATTGCAGTTGAAATGAAAATTAAGGTGCCAGCAAAAACAAAGCACTCTGTCTGCCATACAGGGAAACAGAATCTGGAGGCTTACTTTAAACCGTTTATGAAGAAAATTACAACCCATCTCTTATATTTTTCTTCATCAGCAGCATATTGGAGAAGATAGAATGTAGCTTCCTGTTGCAGGGTCATTTGACGTGTGTATTAGCTATTCATTGCTGAGTTACAGATTATCCCAAAATTGCCACACAACACAAAAGAAGATGTAGCATCTCACAGAACAGCTGGAAAATCAGGTGGGGGAGCAGTCAGGTAGGTGGTGCTGGCTCATAGGGTCTCAAACAAGTTGGCAACCCAGTTAGGGTGGGTCAATCATTCCAGTTTGTCCGTGACAAGAGTTCCCCCAAGAAATAGGGTTTTAAAACTGGGGTCATCCCTGGAAAACCTAGACAGTTGAGGTGCTACAGCTGTTGGTGGGCTGAAGAATATACTTCTAAACTCACCCAACTTTTTGCAAGTTTTAGTTCTTTGCCATGTATGAGAAGTGTGATCAAAAAGTATGGTGAATGTTTTCTTTTTT
>NW_004624856.1:5273976-5319181 GCF_000247695.1 Heterocephalus glaber | reverse complement strand
AAGATGTAAAAAGAATTAAGAAATGTTATGTACCAATTCCCCATGATTAATGTAATCATTATGTACTGCGAACATGTACTCAGAAATTTTTTTTAATTTAATGTATTATAGTAAAAGATGCATTGCTGTCAATCCCCTCTCAAAAGTACTCTCCCTACTCCAAACACACTTATCTTGTCATTCTACCACTTTCAGAAGCAGTTCTAGAAGTCCTCTTTCATGAGTGCCTTTCCTTGTATTTTCCTGGATTCTTTGATGTCACAAATCCATTCAAACCATTTACCTTTCATGGTCATTTTGACTGGAGATGAGCTGGACATTGTGTGGTGCCAGCAAATAAGATGGATGGCACACCATGTTTTTATGAGCTTGCCTTTCCAGTGATTGGGTTCAATAGCAGCTTTCACAATTCCCACAATTTCATAATTCCACAGTTTCACAATTCATAAAGCCTCTCCCAAAAGAGGACTTCCAGAACTGTTTCAGAATGTGGTAAGAATAATAGGGTCAGTATGTTCAAAGTGTGGGGAGCGTTTTGAGGGGTTGATGGCATTGTGTCTCTTACTGTAAGTTTTAAAAATTTAAACATGCATTGTACATTTTGATCACCCTTTGTATACTTTTCTAAGGACCAGATCCGAGAGTGATCACACTGCCTTTAATGGCTCAGTCTTAGGTCATACACCATCACTTCTACCTTTGTCTACTTGTTAGAAGGAAGACACAAAGCCCAATTAGCAGTCAAATGTAGGACATTATACAAAGGAATAAATACCAAAAGACAGGAGTATTGTAGACATCTGGGTGACTGGCTACCATGGTACTGTTAGTAAAGAGTTGGATTGAGCCAAGGATGGTGCTGCACACCTGTAATTCTAGCACTCAGGTGACTGAGGTAGAGGGATCTCTGTGAGTTTGAGGCCAGTCTGGGTTACATAGTGAGATCAAGGCCATAGTGGGATCACTGAACAGCATAGTGAGAACTTGTGTCAAAAAAAGTGGGAGGAGAGGGTTGAAAACACCACAGGTAGGTGTCCAGGTGAAACATATTTGTTTATTCATAGATACTATGGTAAGGACTAAAGGACTAAAGTCTCCTGCTTAAACTGGTTATCGGGAGAATAACAATAGCAGAGCAGTCCCCAGAGCAGTGGGCACTCTGGCACATAACTCCTCCAGAAATTCACACAGGAAAAATCAGACCTGCAAGAGTTTCAAGGTTAATGTTAAAAGGAAAACATAAATACAAAAGCTAAAATTGGTGTCTTGGTTCACTCAGAACCACCATAGACTGGGTAATTTACTCGCAGCAGAAAGTCCTTGCTCAGCTTCCTGGAGGCCATTCAAGATCAGGCTGCCAGCAGATTGGTGTCTGGCTTTCTCGCTGTCCGGGGATGGCTCCATTTTGCCAAGTCCTCACAGAGTAGAAAGAACAAACAAGCTCCTCAGGCTTCCTTTATAAGGGCACTGATCCTGTTCTGAGGGCTCCACCCTTGTGACCTAATCACTTCCCTACATCATTGCAATGAGGATGTAATCATGTTCCAATATATGAACCTGGAGGGACACAATTATTTAGACCACAGCAGTAGGATTTTGTAAAAATCACATTTTATAACTTCTTTTGAAATTTACACACCAAGCACTTTTTATAATGCAGTGCAATACAAGGGCTCTTGAGTCTAACCATTTGGGTTCAAGTCCAAACTTTGATGTCTTCTATCTACATGATGCTGATAAGATAACATCTATAAAATGGAGCTAATGTGATGCCTACTTCTTAAATTGGTTGTGGAGGTCTGAGAAGTAAACTGTGTACAATCCCAGAATACTGCCTGCAGTGCAGTGTGTGACTATTGGCCTTTATTTCCAAGCATCATCATTCTCGAAACCAACCCCTACAGTTCAATTCTGCATCCCATCTCCTTCGCATTTCTTTTTTCATGCATCTTTGGCTGGCTTTCATCCAGCCATCTCTGTCTTTCTCAAGAACATTGCCCTGAATGGTTTACTTCCACACTCTCCCCGGGAGTGTCATCCTCACACACAGCTTCCCTCCCTCCTGGGTCCCAAGGGCCTTGCACACCCATCTGTCTATTCCACTGCTCATTATCGGCTCCAGATATTGGCTAGACTCATGACAAGTAGTGATGCAATAGATCTAAATCTGAGACTGTCACCTCACCTGCTCTGTTTCCTACTCACTGTTTCCCTCTCCAAGTAAACAGTGTCCCTCTATCCCTAGCTGCATAGGCCAGAGTTCCAGCTAAGAGTTATCACACTTGTTCCCTTTAGTCACACTCAGCATTCAATCAGTCACCCCATGTTATCTCAAAAAATCTTTTCACCCTCTTTCTGTCCCAATGCCTCCATCTTCAAGTGCCTCACAAGGCCTCCCCAACTCTGGAGGAGTTGACAATGAGAGGAAAAGACATGGACTTCAAATCTCAGTGAAGTCATTTTTTGGCTACATGGCCAGGATAAGACTCAATGTCTTGGCTACTTTTCTCACTGCTGGGACAAAATACCTGACAAAATTAAAGGAACAAAGGCTTATTTCAGATCACAATTTGTACAGGTTTCAGGCCATAGTTAGCTGGCTCCAAGACAGGATGGCATGGCAGAGGGGCATCACAGAGGAGAAATAGTCCATGGTGTGCCAGGCAGAAAGCAGCAGTAGCAGCCTCCCTTCCCTCTCTCTCTTCATATTCCATCCAGGCTATGAGCCTATTGATTGATGCCACCCATATCCAGGGTGAACCTTCAATTATGCACACCCAGAACTATGCTAAACTAACTTAGTTACCACACACCCTTAATCCCAGTATAATACACTCTAGATCCAGCCACCTCCAAAAAGCCCCACTTATGAGCTCATGTGGCTTTAGGGGGACATTTAGATACAAGCTCAATATCCTCTCTAAAAAAGAAAAAAACAAGAAACAGTTATGTACATGTACTAATCCCAATGAAGAATGTAATCATTATGTACTCTGTATATCTAGTAATAAAAAATAAAAATTGAAAAAAAGAAAAAAATAATCTTTCTCCATACCAGGTACCTTAGAAACTCAAGATGTACCAGCTCTCTCAGATTATTAATATTGCCTGTCCTCACAGTGCCATGAGTTCCTTGAGGACAGGAATTGCCTCAGTGGCTTTAAATACTCAATAAAGTAAGGTAACTTGCAAAGTACCCAAGAAAGACATTCCATATGTACTCACTCATAGTCCATTGCATTGCACTGGGTGGGCCTAACCCTTCCCAGCACCCGCTACTGGAAACACTGCTCCCCTGAGCTCAAGTGCTTGAGGGTCCACTACCCTGCCCTCATGTGACCACCAGGGATGACTTAGCTGGTCATTGCTGGCCATTAGGTGAAATTACATTTTTCCCCCACAAGCGTATGCATATTAAATGTAATAAATACTGTTTCTTTTTATTAAGTTATCTAATCAAATCCTTGAAAAATCTGCAAAAATTGTTAAGACTCATACCTTTCTCAAAAAATCTCTTCAAAATCTGAGAATTTTGCATACGCAGTATTTATTACACTTTGTTTTGTTCTGTAGAAAAATACCTTGTGTGATGTTATTCACTTCAGATTGGACAACTATGATAATGATTTGATTCAAGTTTTAAAAAGAAATATTTGTTTTTCTTGTATAAGTCCTTGAAGGATAATTGGGTCTCACACTGGGAAAAGGTGAAACCTTCAATTAGACCTTCTCTGGTCTCAACAACACACACGAATCAGGAGGCCTTTGAAGCACTGACCGAGCAGCTGCTATTCAGGTCTCTGGTGTCCTGAAGAGGTGGAAATGATGCAGCTGTGAGTAAACACCACCATTCTAATACAGCATTTCTACAATCCAAAGTCCTGCCAAGGCACCTAAATCCCTTGGTGTACTTCAACATTCTGAAATATTCCATGAGTCTGGTCAAAGACAATACTCTTGTTAAATGTGGGTGTTTTTTGTTTGTGATTTCAGAGCAATTGACATTTGACACATCCAGGAAGATAGCAAAAATGTTTGATATGAAGCACCAACTCCCATTTGTTCTGGATTCGTTAAGAGAGAAGTGATCTAACACAATTTCATCTTTCGTCTGCTTTGTACTTCTCCTCACATTTACCCAGCCGTGGCAAACAGCTCACATGTCGCATCCCCGAAGAACATGCTACCTGTCTGTGCTCACATCGTCCGGGAATTCGTGACAGAGTGAGGCAGCGCAGGCCAAGATGAGAATGAGCCAAAGCAGAACTGCGAGAACCACTTCTCAGTTTTCTTGTCCTAATAGAGCAAATTCATGTACTATTCACTGCAAAACTTGAGCAAATTTTCTAAGGTTTTTTCATAAAGGAGTATCTCTTTTTACCTAGGCTGGATAGTTATTAGCATTTCTCATAATTTTGATGGTCTTTATTTCTGAATTTGAAACGTTATTCTTTGTCCTTTGAAAAATTGATAAGATCACATGATAGCTGCATTGATAGGTGTTGCAGGCAACACAATAACTATATCTGATTCATGAAATAACATCCAGTTTCTGTAACCAGATTAACTCAAGAAAATACATGAGAAACATCTCCCTTCTCAACTTTCCAAAAAGGCTGTTAAAGACAGGTTTTACTCCTCCTTCCATTTGTCCCCACTGCATGCAGAGTCAGAAGGACAAGGCAACCATTAATGATTATTGATCATCATCATCATGGTAATTAGCCACTTTTTAAAAGAAAAATTGTTTCTTTCTTATCCCCAAAACCACCTGAACTCAAAATTTGCAGAGAACAAAAACACAAAAAGGAAATTATAAGTCACACAATCTCACTCTCCCAGAAAAGAAACGCTGTTAACACTTAGAAATGATCCTCATCTTCCAAACTTTTTCCTTTTCTTTTGAGGTAGAGTCTTGCTATGTTGCCCAGGCTGGTCTCAAAATCCTGAACTCCAGTAATCCTCCCACCTCAGCCTCCTGAGTAGGTGGGATGACAGGCGTACACCATGGCACCTGACCTCTCTCTGTGTAACACTTGTAAAAATAAAAAATAAAATATTATACTTAAGTTTTTGTAACCATCCAAACTGCTTCATGTTGACACCTTACCAAGTGAAATAATTGTGCAGAAGAAAGGAGTAACAAGATGGAGCTGCTGGTCCCCGGAAGGCCTCCTACAGAGAATGCACGGAAGTGCTCAATGAGCTAATGAATGAATAATTCTCTCTGTGGAAAATTAAGCGGTTGCTTAAATTAAGTGCTTTTGGCAATAATGATATGGTACTCACTGGGTTTTTAAAAATTCATTGCAGAGGTTCATATAGCCAGGAAGACAGGTTTTGTCAGCTCTCTCCACCATTTTAATGATTTCTGAGAAAATGAAGAGACTACCTAGGTTTGGGGCCAGAGTTCACATCCAGACCTGACTGAATCCAGACGCCCGCAGGCCTTTCCTCCATAACACTCTACCTTTCCAGTTCCCTAACACACTCAAGCAAGGCTGCTTACAGGAAGTCCCGCCACCACCAACCAGGGGAGTCCCAGGAAGGCGAGAGCCTCCAGAGGCTGCCCTCGCGCGGTCACCATCCCCAGCGTGCAGGACAGTGTCACCGCCTGTCTGGGTGTGGCAGTTTCACATGGGTACTGTCGGGGCCACAGATGCTCTCACTAAGAGAACAGGAAGAAAGGGTTACCTTTTTCTTTTTTGAGAAAGCTTTTACACTAACCCACTTAACCCCATGGCTGATTTGCCATTGAAATCTGAAGCAAAGTATCTTTTATGAGGGATTTCCTATCTTTGAAAAAAATTAAAATTAGCCAACAAGATCTTTTTATTACCCCTTCTTTAATCTAAAACAAAATGCGTATTTTTGTGTGGTGGGGAGGGAGGGCGAGAGGCAAAAGCAGAGCAGATGGAGCCTTTCAACAAAATGAATATTATTTTTCCTCTGAGGAAAACTAAATGTTCCATAAAAGCAAAGGCAAATATGAAACTCTGACCACTTAATAATAACTAACTTACTTTTAAGTAGAATTTTATATTACACAGTTATTTAAGCCCACAGAATTATAACACCAAGGAAGAGTGACCCTATTGTAAATGGTGGGTGCTGGGTGATAATGATGTGTCAATGCAGGTTCACAGATTATAAAAATACACCACTCTAGTAGGGTGAGTTGATAAAAGAAGAGGCCAAATATGTGCAGGGGAAGGGATACATGGGAATTCAGTACTTATTACTCATTTTCACTGTGAATGCTAAGCTTTAAAAGAAGTTCTGTTTGCTTAAAAAGTAGTGTTAGCATGGCACAAATAAATGTTATTCTAGATCTGGCAGAGAAGTAAAAGATGTTTTTCTCATGCCCATGGAATAATCAGAATACATGTATGTGTGCTGGCCTTGAAGTTGACATATCTATAGGAGAGGTGATCCAGTCGCCACAGATTTCTACCTTTGTCTTCCCCAGTCCTGACCTACATCAAAGCCTCCCATGATTGGACTCAGCCCAATGTGATATCAGCATCAGGTAGAAAACTGATAGAAATATAAATTCGCAGGTTCTACCAGACCCACTGGACCTTCTTGTACCGTGCTTCTGATGCATGGCGATAGCACTATCCTTGAGAGTTGAGAGAGACACAGAAAGCCAGCTCTCTCATTTCAGCAACATGCAACCGAATGTCAGGAATCTCAGAGTTTAGTCATCTGTAGAAATGAAAAAAATGTACTTCACAAGATTGCTATGACAATCAGTGAGTAGGCTCACATAAAATACTTAGAGCCTACCATATACAGGCCCAGAAAATATTAGCTATTATTATTATCATTTTTACTATTACAGTTACCTAGATTTTTGAAGCTGTTTATGAATGTGATTCATAAACAGTGTTGGGACAACTGCACTTCGATTCTGTTAACTGCCCTTAAATTCTTTCTTGCAGGGAAATGTGCCTGCTGCATAGATATTTCCCTTTCATCTCAGAGGCTGGCTCCAGCCCTGACAGGCACAATAGAGCCAGTCACCAGGACCTCACCCCAGCAGGAGCTGGAAGCTGACACACAAAGCCTCCCTATACAAGATGCTGGTACCTGCTGTCTTAGACAGAGTTATTGGGTAAAAGGACAGCAGATGACAAGCAAGTTAGGGAAAATGCTGTGGAGACATGTGGAAGAAAGACAGTGTGTAGGAAAATGAATTCAAGGTCCATAGCTTAGCTGTGACACCCAAGCAGGATATTTCCTACAATTGAAGGAGTGGTGAAGAAATGGAGAAGCAGAGATCAAGGGTGATAGGATGAATGGCAGAGAGCAAAAAGAGTCTCTTAACTTCAGTACATGTTTTAAACTATGTATCATAGTCTACATCAAAAGAGTCTTGTCAAAATGGTCTCAACAAACCAGCCATGTAAGGATTGGCAAAGTAGCTCAGTGGTAGAGTGTAAGACCCAGCATTGGGGAAAAAAAAATAATAACCATGTCAAAATATTATGGACTCGGCGACCCAAGGACAGAATAAGGAAGAGTCCAACCGAGAATAAGCACAGCAGTGTCCAGTGCCGTCATCTGACCTTTAAAATCTAGATCAGGCCAACAAGTCCCTTTCCTCAGTGTCCTTCCCAAGAGTTCCGTGCCTTTCCAGGAGACTTCAGTTGTGGGGTTCTTGTCAAAAGTCTATAGGTTAATAACAGCTGATACTTCCACATGGTCTACTTTGAGCCCTATAGACAAGACATTTGGTATTCACAACAACCTTATGAGGATGACTGCTGCCTTCAGAGGAAAATGAAGTGCAGAAAAGATATGAGGCTCCCAAGAGAAAAGAGCTAATAAGAATGTGCGGGGAGTTTGGTTCCAGAGCCTGAGTTCTTTTCCATTGAGCTTTGATAACCTAGTGTTTTCTGTCTTACTTGTGCTTTTTCTATTCTGCACCACATGAACCCTAAAGTGGAAAGACTCTTTGACTCTGGGAGAGAGAGAGGCCCAGAGAGAAAGAGAGGGAACAGGTAGGCAGATACAGGTACTTATATGTGCAGTAGAGTTTAGTAAAATTTCAAGGAAAGGAATATAGCAATTCTGCCTTGTGTAAATTAAAATATCTAAAATATATCTGCCTTATTCTATCCCCACCTTCCAGATTGAACCTGGGTCTACTTTTCTCACAAGCTATTGGTCCGCTTAACTTTGTTCATAGAGAAAAAAAGGCAAGTTTGCTCGTTCAGATTGATTCTGGCATTTGCCATCAAGGCAATCATTTTACCTGATCTTACTACTCAGCCACTCAGAAATCAGAGAAGGCCGAAGGCCAGTTTTAAATAAAGATCCTGTAAAGGGCAAAAAAGCTAAAAGTAGGCTTTAATGCATACTTGGCTTTACCCAATACAATGTGAAATTGTCTACTGGTTTACACATTTTTAAAAAACTTTTGGTTACACACATACTAAGGAGTAAAAATGCTAGCAAGGGTTTATTTTTCAATGTAGATTCCTAGTAGTCTCGAGCAGACTATGATGTGAATGTCAGCGAGCAGCCTGTTAAGAGCATTTCTCAGTGAGGCTCATGGAATCTTGCTAAAGTCTTAAGTTCCCTGAAAGCTATTTCAGGACCTCAGTCAGGGCCAGCTTCAAATGTGGGAATGGCACAGTTGCACAGAGCCTGACCTTCCAAAGGGGCCTGCAGCTGCTTTAATGCTCTACTGCCGCAGTCTTGCAATTCTTAATAGTCTTGAATGAGGGGTCCTGTATTCTCATTTTGCACTGTGCCCCCAAAACTTGTACCTGTGCTAGCCCCAGGGTCTATGTTTTTATCTGGTACCCACCAATATGCCTTAAAAATGCACAGGCACATAACTCAAAATTACCATAAGATGCCAAGCCAAACAGTATCTCAGTTTAATTAAGCACTAACTAAAATTGGCTCTGAATTGCATCTGGTACTTTAGAAACATGTTCTTCCAAGTATGGCCCAGGTGCCCATGGCCATCTGCAAACTATTCATTATCATCCTCAAAGACATAAATACCTGAATGGAGAGTGTCTAGAAACATTTTAATAAGTGATATCACAATATCTAAACACAGGACCATTTTTCTAGTTGTTCATTTTTGTTAGAGTTTATAGAAATATGGGTGCATGAGAGCTGGAGGGAAGGGGAAATATTGAGGGTTTTGAAACAAATATTTCGAAAAACACCATCCAAGAAGCAGAATCGCTTCTCTAACCAAAAGTCAGGAGCAGATCAAGAATAATAAAGTTTCAAAGACAGACACTACAATGAAACATCAGATTAAGATGCTTGGGAATTTGGGAGTTCTGGGACTTGAGGTATTCTGAGGACATTTATAAAGTACCTAAAACATTTTAAGGACTCTCTTACATAACAGCTGCCTTAGAAAACACAGATTTTCTTGGAAAAACTTCTGGATGCTATTAAATTAAAACTATACTCTGTAGACTAAAATGTAGGCTAAAAGTAGTTTTTTATGTTTCCTATCATTTTCCGGTGCAGAATCACATAAGCAAGTGGCACACTGGAGGCCAGACATGGCTCCCACACTTTCTCAGGGCCTGATTGTGCATGGGGAGTCGTTTACTGTCCTGGTGCTGTGTTACTAAAGACTGCACTGAGAACGTACTTCCACTGTTTATTTTCTCTGGAACTCAGTTACTTTCATGGGCTGTACTTGCCTCCTCTCTCCGTGGGCTATGACTCTTAGCTTACATTTAATGTGGGATGTGCATATATGGATCCAAGTGTTTGCCTGTGTTCAAACTAAGATGCCAAAAACTGTTTGCCTTCATTTCCACTCCTGAGCTTGGTGAATCATTTTCTTTTCTCTACAGAAAGTTTTCTTGTTCCCTCACAGGTAAGAAGAAGTGGGGTAGGGAGCAGGACTCATCATATTACTGCTATTTAGCTAAGCCTTGGCAAAACATCCACTCACACCACACATTGCTCTGTGAAGCTGCCTCATTCTTGTGTCAATTAAGGTGTGGTTGTTGGATTTGTTGTTCATAATGTTTCATTTTCAGGAGAAATTCCTGCCTGTCTTTATTGCAAGCAATAGTTTAGTTTTCCCATCCAATTTGTCTTTTTTTATTTAAAAAAAATGCTATAGATGCTATAATTTGTATAAGTCATCAAGTAGCTTTTTGTCTCCTAGGGTGCTAATTAGGACCTAATTCTCAGTCTTTTGTCTCAATTCCAAGGGCTTTATTTTTGTTCTTAGTGCCCTGAAATATACTTTTCTAGTTTGTTTTTACTTTTCTTAGCTACTTATATGTATTATCTCTCAGTTGCTATCGAAGGAAAATATCAGGTAAAGAGAAAATGAAGAGAGTAGAAATGGGACACCTACCAGGGGAGAGGGTAGAAAAGGAAGAAGAAGGAAAAAGGGAAGAGGGAGAGTTGGAAGGAAGGAGGAAGGCAGGAAAAGAGTAAGGTAAGGAAAGGAAAAGGCCTCATTCTGTGGTAAGAAGTTTGAATGAGAGTTTCACTGAATTCAAATACTCCAGGGCCCATAAAAAATGAAATCGAGTGTAACTTTTTATTATTTACAGTACTGGGATTGAACCCGGGGCCTCCAGCATACTAGCCAAGGTCTCCACCACTGAACTACATCCCTAGGTCCAGGTGCAAGTTATTAGAGGCTGGAATTAATACAGAACTAATTTCAAAGCTAACATTTGAGACCACTCTGCAACAGTATTTTTCATTACCTATTGATATCTAGCTATGTCCAAATCTAAATGCAGTAAGACATAGAATGCAGCTCTTCCTATTGTCTCAGAAGCCTGCTTAAAGCTTCCAATCTAAAAATGAAAGTTAACTTTTATGCCTTTTCTCACTCTAAAAACATGTTCTAGACACATCGTTATAGGATCTGCTAAGAAGTAGCCAAGCTGGTTCTGCAACTACTAAGTCTCAGAGCTTCACATGTAGCCTCTCAGGGGCACACTGCCTGGACTCCCAGGCTTGCTTCTGAAATATGAGTGGAAGCCTTCCTAACTCCACAACTCTTGCATTCTGTGTGTGCCTAAACCCAGCACCATGTGGATGATGCCAAGGTCTACCATCAGTTGAAGCAGTATCCAGGCTTTCTTCTTTCATGGTGTAAGGGTCAAGTGCTGTATTGGTAGGTGGTATAAACCCAATCATGAGGAATAAATTCCCTAGCCCACTGTCATTCTTAAATTTGGTACCCTGGGGCTCTCTTTTCAAAGCAAAGTCTTTCACTTTTGCAATTTTGAAGTTGTAAAGGGTGAAGTCCTGCTAGTTCTTGTGATGCTCTCAGGCTATCTTTTCTATTGTCCTATTCCAAAGTATTTAGTTTTTTAATGGTAATCTTTTCAGCAACCAAGTTCTACTCTGCTCCATCTTTGCAAGCTAAAGCTTTACTGGAGCTTTCTTTCTAGTCAAATGCAACACTTTTAAAATGATTTTGCTAAGCCATTTGCTCTTGATTATCAAGGGAGAGCTGTCCTCTGAAGGTCTCCAATAGTAGCCATGCTACTGCCTCAACATTAGACTGCCTTGAAACCTTTTTCTGCAAATTAATTTACTATGCTGCAGTTAATCTCTGCAATGTCTCTGGACAGGAGCAAATGCAGACAAATTTTCTGCCAGAACATAACACACGTGTCCTGAAGTCCAATAGCCAGTGCACTTCTTCCTCCTAAGTGAAACCTCTTGAGCCTAGTCTTTGCCAGCTGCATTTCTATCAGCATTCTTGGCTTCTGAGCTCTGACCAGAAACTCCCATCAAGCTCAGCTTATAGCATTCTAGGTCTTCTTCCACAGTTAGCTTCTCCAAAACTTTCTAAACTTTTCCCACAAACCAATTCCAAAGGCTTTTGAACCAAATGCCCAGGTAGCATCATGGGAATGACCCCACTCCTGGTTCCAAAATTTGTTTTAGTTACATTTTCATTGCTGGGATAAAATGCCTGACACTTGCAAGTTAAAGGAGAAAAGGTTTATTTTTAGCTATAGTTTGTAGAGATTTCAGTCCACAGTCAGCTGGTTCCCTGGCAGGGTGGCACACCATGGCAGAGGGGCATTAAGGGAAAAGGAAGGATATATACATTCTTCCAGGCCATGTCCAGAGAGACCTGCCATTTCTCACCAGGCTTCACCTCCCAGCATCACACCCAGCTATGAACTCATTTGTGGACTAGTTCTGTGTCAAACACTAATAATCCAATCACCTCCAAAAAGCCCCACCTATAAGCACATGTGGCTTTGGGAGCACATCTAGATATAAGCCATAGGGTAATATAATACATAGGGTGTATTCTAAATTCTTAGAGTGTAGTAATTGTAATTATTCAATCATAGAGACATTTTCATACCCTATGAATTTGTTTGACTTTGTGATACATCCCATGCCTTGCTTGAAGGAGGACACAGTCCCTAAGAACAGAAGGTCTATTTGCCACTTATACAAAGTGACCTAGACTACCTCACTTTAAACAAGGCAGTTGCGTGAAATCAGCCTTCACAAACTCCTTTCTCAATATAGCCTCATTTTCTCACAACCACCAGTGCCAAATGTTTTTCCATTTGTATATAAAGCTCTCCACTAAGAAATACCAAGTCACTTGCAAATTGCTTTCATAACTATACTTCAAATTTTTTTTCTCTCCATAAAATCAAATTTTCAAAGTGAAAAAAAAAATTTCCAATGACTCCTCTCAAAAATCTCTGAAATAGCATATTTTAGCTCAGTTGAAACAGGTGGTTGGAGTCAGAAAAAACTGGACCCGCATCTCCTGTCCAGTCACACATTTCTTCCTTGGCAACGGCTGCCTTTCTGAGTGTATTTAACCTCCAAATCCTCTCCCCAATAAGACAATTAATCAAAGTGACTGCTTTTAGATAAATGCATGTAAAACCTAGAAGACACAATTAAAATTAGACAATTGGTCAGTAAATTAATTTTTGCAGGCTGTAGGTGAACCTGGTTGGTGAAGACCTTCAAACTTACAGATTGTTTCAGAAATAGTTTCAAATTTTTCTTACACTCTTCTTCTTACACCTCTGAGACAATTACAAATTATCACTTAAAACTTAGTCCCTTTTGATAACTGTTTTATTTTGTGCCGGATTTGGCGGATTCAAAGCGAAGGAAGTGCATGGCTGGGCCCCTTTTGCAATGAGGTTCTTCAGGAGATCCTCTATATGTGGGCTGCAGCTGGTGTCCAGGGCAGAAGTCTCCCTGACACTGCCTGTCCCACAGTCTCCTTTCAGCCTGGCATTAAAACTGGTGATTGGTGGGCATTCAACTGGACCTGATTGGAACACCCACACACTGTCCCTCTAGCATGGAGGTCTCATGTGGTAAATGCTTCCTCCCTCCAAAAAAGTGTCCACTAAAATCTAGAATAAGTTACCTGATCTTTTCTGAATTATTCTTGGAAGTTACCAGCATTACTACTCCCACATTTCCTTGGTTGCAAAATACTTACTAGGTCTGCCCTGATTGCAAATGTCTCTGTGCAGTGGATGTCAAAGAATTTGGGGACATGTTTTAAAACCTCCACATTGTAATCATTTATAAGGACATAATCCCTCTTCCCCCTTAAACTCTAAATTCCCCCATGTGAAACAAAACTTATAGAATTACATTACTCTTTAAAAATCCTACCTGCAATATAAAATATTTGATTTAGAGATTTACTAAGATTTAGTTATTTAGTTTAAAGCAGATACTTTCAGTTCTCAGAAGGGAAAAAAATCCAAGGGAAAAAGGGGCAAGCATATCTTGGGTCTTTTCACCTGAATGGTATGGACAGAATTTTTAATTTTTAAATTGAGTTTAACATCGTTTCACTGAGACATACTGGTCACTATGAATAATTCAACGAATGCATTTGGTTCTAAGCCATGAGTATGATTATGATTACAATTTTGACACCAATCATTTAACAAATGAGTTCTTCATTCTATTAACTACAAAATATTTCATTTCTAGGCTCCTAACAATACAAAAGTTATTTAAAGGCATCTCTATCCCTTTTACAAAGTATATTCAAATTTCATTTTGATGATAGGGTATTGAAGGAGGAAGGTAGCTATTTGGAGATTTATTCCAAGGTATTTCAATGATTCCCAATAAGGTAAACACAGATGGTCGGTACCCTTTTATCTGTGGGTCCCACATCTATTGATCCAACCAACTACAGATTGAAAATATTCAAAATAACAACAATTACGTATGTACTGAATATGTACAGTTTTCCTTGTGGTTATTCCCTAAATAATTCTGCTTCACAACTATACATTTATTTTATTAGTATTATAAGCAATCTAAGATGATTTAAAGTACAGTGTGTGGGAGGACTGCACAGATTACTTGGAAATACTATGACACCTATGTAAGAGACGTGAGCTTCTGAGGATTGAGGAGCTTCGAGCCAATTCCCTGCGAGACCCTAGGGATGATCATACATAATCTTTCCAGGGGAATTTGTAAGTCTTGGAGTATTTCAAAAACTCTCTCACCCTGAAGGAATCTCACACCATCTTTCCTGTCCCGCTTACCCTTCATGTGGATCAAATATAAACACACTTTAAACTTGCTTACTCATCTTTTCTGTGACATACACTCACATTGCAACAGGAGTGGCACTTTCATATCTTTTCATCCTCAGTGGCTAGCAATGGTGGATGCTCAACAGCCATTTGATGATTTCATTCTTTTCTCTGTGAGCATGTTGTTTCCGGAGTGCTAGGAAATATCTAAGCACATACTGCTTATTCAAAGTAATGCTGGACCCTACAGTTTTCCAGCTTTTCCAAAGACTTCTGTTTTGGTAATCTAAATCAGTGGTTGTCAATGCTGAGGCACAATGAAGATTTTAAAAACATTTAAGGCCTAGCTTCAGAAAATCTAACCTAATTGTTCAAATATCTATATTTTTTATTTTGAAATAAATTTAGACCTTACTTTCTGCATGCTCCTCCCTCACCTTCCCCTAATGGTAACAGCTCACAAAACTGTAGTGCATTCATCAAAAATAAGAAGTTAACATTGGCACAAAATTCTTAACGAATCAACATATGGCTCACTCTTTCCAGCTCCCAGGTGATTATAATTCATGCTCAGGATTAAAACCAGTACTCAGTGGTTTTCCTACCTGGCTCATGATGTGCTTTCCCTATTGTTCTAATTTCCCTATTTTTCTAATGTTGCTGATACAACCTTGATCCCTTAGATGATTATTGATAAAACTTATTTGTATATTTATATCAGTGCCTCAATTCTAACTAACAGCATTTCTCCTCTGCCATAGATAAGCTTGGCTATACCTTGAAGCATCATGACTCAGAATACTTATACCTCTGAATTTGAGGGTAAGCCCCAGCTTATTTATACCTGTTTACCCAGTTTGCTTCACACCAGCTGAAATAAGCTTTGATTTTAGCAAGAACAAAATTCCTATAATACCCTCAGCTAAACCATATCAGATCACTTCTTTTTGGTACTCACTAGCTTCCTATTCAATTAGAGATATTAGTTAATCATTTCATGTTACATTTCATGTTACATTTTTGTGTTACGTTCCTTAGCATATCAAGATTCTATGAAATGTGAAAGTCCTTGTTTGGAGGGATTTTGCAGCATCACTTATGTTATCCCCTATTTACTGTAAGGCATCTAGGAGAGGTTCTATTCCCTTGCTGCTCAACATGCCGACCACAGGCTAACAGTGTTGGCATCACTTGAATGCTTGGCAGCAATGAAGAAGCTCAGGCCCCACCTTAAACCTACTGAATCAGAATTAGAATCCAGTCTTTATTCCAATGATTCACCACTTTTAATGTGAGTAACTGTAACATCGTACTGAAACGCAGAGTTTAATGAGTAGATGTGGAATAGGACTATGTACTCTGCACTGCTAATGAGGTCCCCATGCTGCTTAGGTTGACCCACACTTTTGAGTCTAAAGGATCTAATCAAGTTGTTCTCCAAGTACCATTCCTGAGACAATGCCTTACACATTTATTTTCTGTAATAAATAGCTGTGTTTCAAATACTCACATGCATCCAGTTAATCCTACCATGACCAAAGAAGGCAACCTCCATGGTAGCCAGTCAGGTGATTTCTCTATTCTGTTCCCATATTGGACCTGCAAAAGCTCACTGTTCATGTGCTGGGTGGCACTCTCTAAATCACTTCTGGTCTTTGCTCAAATAAATTGTTAAATTCAACTCAATTCCAAAGCTGGCACATACCTGTAATTCCAGAACCAGGGAGACTGAAGCAGAGGATCACCTCAAGTTTGAGGCCAACCTAAGCTACATAGTGAGACCCTGTCTCAAAAAGCCAAAAAAAGAGAGAAAAAATTACTCATATACAGTTTTTCTCTTAACAGAATAAATTTGACAATACATAAGACCTGGACATCGAAATGACAAATCACTGCTAAGAAAAATTAAATAAATTACTTCTCAAACCAGATGCATAGATTGGAAGATTTAGTAGGTATCAGTTTTTCCAGTTTAATTCATATATTAAACACGAAGCCAATGAAAATTCTGCAATTTTTTGGGGGGGGGTAGAATTTGATAAGCGTCTCTAAAATTTATATGGAAATTGAAAAGACCCATAGTGTATAAATTTTTTAAAAAGAAGACTGAAGATGGGTCAGATTTCAAAACTTATTATAAAGCTACAAAAATCAAGACAATGTAGCATTGGTATAATAGGTAAATAAATCAATGCAACAAATAAGTCCAGAAAAATCCCCTTATGAATATAATCAATTGTTTTCCAACAAAAATTTTAACATAATTCAATGGACAAGATTGTAATCTTTTCAGCAAATTGTTCTGGGACAACTAGATATCCACGTGGCAAAATATATATATAAACATTGACTCTTTTCTCACAATTCAAACTGGATCATAGATCTAAGTATAATAGCCAAAACTATACACTTTCTGTTTTACAAAATGCAACAAAATTATATTGAGTTTGTTAAAAGCACAAACCACAGAAGGAAATGCCATAAATTGAACTCCATCAAAATTTTAAATTTTGCTCTTGAAAAGATAACAATAAGAAAATGAAAAGGCAAGGTACAGGATAGGTAAAAGTATTTGCAATGCGTATATACTTGACTTGGGTTTTTATCTGTAATTATATATATATATTTTTTGCAGTAGCAGGGATTGAACTCAGGACTTGCACTTGTGTAGTTATATTTTTAAAGTCTTACTATTCAATAGTAGAAAGACAAATGACCCAATTTTTAAAAAAAGGTTGGATACTCCACCAATGAACACATGTGGTTAGCAAATAAAAATATGAAAATTTGCCTTGCTCAACATAATTATAAAGGTACATATATGAAAATTTACTATATGTAAATTATATCTCAATAAAATGTTTTTAAAAATAACAAGAAAATAAAATCACAGACACACATCCCTCATATAGATTTAAGCAAGAAATCTGAGGTCTCAGTACCTTACCCAAAAGTTCAGACATGAGTGGTAAGTTTATGACATAGTCATGAAGACATTTAACAGCTTCGTAGATGATTCTGACATGTTTTAGACTGCACCTTCAGCCCTGAAATAACCCTCTCCTAAATTCATGCCCATAAGTTGCCAGGAAATGATGTTGGAAAGTCTGAGCAGACAAAGTAAATCCATTATCATTCTCAAAACCTACCTGAAGATCCAATATTGATGGTTGATCAGTAGTGTCATCTTCATAAAATGAAAAATAGCTTTATTTTTTAAAAGTGTGTTGTTGGGAGTGTAGTGCAAGTGCTAACAACTGAAAAACATGTAACCATAGCTACAGCATGTAGGAAATAAGTCACTCAGAAAATATAGCTCTCAGAAATGCTCTGGTGAACAGGGAAAGATGAAAAGTAGTCTGTTGTTGTTGTTATTGTTGTCATCTTCCTTGTTTTTAGGGGGAAAAGAAAAAACTTTAGAAATTCTGGACCATTAATCAGGAAGTAGAGGAAGGTAACACCTGAATCATAACTCTCAACAGGCACTCTCCATAAATAAAAACATGTTTACTTGTTCTTAGTTTGCACCTTCTCTATGTTTTCTATTATATGGCATTTAATGTGGTCTTATTTTTTAATATGGTTGTTTAATTCCTTTCTTCAAAAACAAAATCTGGAATTCTTTTCCTTCTGGTAAGCCTTGCAAATAGTTGTACAGTTTTATATTTGGGTATATTGTTTTATTAATTTTAAGGGTTCAGGGCTTCTTTTTGAATTCCATTTCCTTACAAGAATATTTCTTTGTTTTTGGCCAACTACTGTGTATTGAAGGATGTGAGGAAATTAGTTCTCTGTGCTCAGTCTTGAGCTATTTTCTTCTAGCCTCTCTGATAAGGCCCTGTATACCTTCTCTAGGTGTAAGAAAAGAGAAATTATTGCTTTCAGTCATCTGTCCCTCTTTAACACTAATATATGTCCTGAACTTCACTGAAATGCTTTATAATGATAAATCTGTAGGAATCTGCTTAATATGTGGCAATCTTGTTATTATATAAATGCAAGAACCCAAGAGACAAACTAGAGCAAATCCAGATCCTGTTGGACCTTCTAACCATGTGCAAAAAGTAAAGATGCTCAATTCCCAAAGTATGAAAAAGTATTTTAACTTTTTTGTTTATTAGAAATGCCAAAAATACAGTTTTGTTTTATAATTTTTTACAGCTGTGATACAATTTAACTGTAGGAAGTATTTGATTCATTTTCCAGAGGAATTTAGATTTTTTTTAAAAGTTAAGTTACATGATTTCAAACTAGTAATATCACATATTCATTAAGACATGGCTCAAAAATGGTTCCTGAATATTTGTATCAGTAGATCAGAAGTGGACTAAGGAGATCAAAATCTTATTTTTTGCTTTGTTTTCAAATTATTTTTATTCAAGATTTTTAACTTTTCAGGATTTTATAATGATTTAATATTAAGTAATAAATATACCTCCAAAACAACAGTTTTGAGTCAGAAACAGGTAATGACCATAGCCTCAATTTAAAAAGCATGCCATGATTCTCCATGGCAGTATTAATGAGTCCGAAAAGTAAAGTCTCCAGGCCCTCACAGTTGCGGGGTGAAGCCTTGACAAGACATGCTGAGGTCTCTAGAGTAGATCTAGTGACAGGGGGAAGTGGGAGGGCTTCGCCATGCAGGACCTTGGGCACAGTTTGGTGTGAAGTCCATGAAGGAATTCAAGAAAACAAAGTTCTCCCTGGGAAACATGATGCTTGTCAATGCTGACCAGCACAAAGGTGACTCGAAAATCAAAAACTGCAAAGTGCATTTGTTCAGCAGGCATAGGCATGACCAGAGTTCCAGATAAATAGGAGGACCCTATAAGTTAGAATCCAAATAAGATTATTGAGAGTAAAAGGAGCTGGGGGTATAGGTCAGTGGTATAGCCTTTGCCTGTCATACACAACTCCCTGGGTTCATTCTCTAGTAACACACACTTGCGCACACACACACACGCACACAAAGGTAGAAAATGAGAGGGGCACAGGTAGAGATTGTTTGCAGCAGCAGGCATAAACCAGGACCATCTTGAATGAACCAAGGTACATAATGACACTACAAGGAGCAGAGGGATCAGGAGGAAGGACACAGGCAAGGGCCTCCCAAGCAGTTGTTCACACTGCATGAGACAGGTCACTGGAAACCACCACAACGAACATCACATGAGGTGAAGAAAAGGAGGCTTGCTGTACAAATGCAGCTGATGAGATGAAGACAGATTCAGGCAGAGACGTTGTTAGTAAGGAAGCTGCTGAAGGCAGTAAGTTCAAAGTTCTATGCATGCAGAATGAAAAAGCACCATGGGTAGGCTTGAAACATGCCTGAGAGAGAGAGAGAGAAAGAGAGAGAGGGAGAGAGAGAGAGAACGAAAGAGAAGTGGATTGCGGGGCCCTCAAAGCAACACATAGTATGACCAGCAACAGAAGGCTGAGGAGAGTGAACAGAAGAAACTTGGAAAATATTGACAAAGATATGTGTTTCTCGGGAAGCACATATGAGAAAAAGCAGGTGTGGAGATAGAATACAATATGGAGAGCTACATGAATCCAGAAAAGTGTAAGGAAAAGGAGAAGTAAGAGAGTTGGAAAGATAGCTAAACGAGCACAGTCTCGCTACGTAAAAGAGCCTCCGCAGAGAAACTGGCCGGGGTGTTAGAACAGTGTCCAGACTGAGAAGGAGAAGAAAAGGCGACAGAAGACTTGGCTTGGATGATGTCACCAAGACATTTCATTCAACACAGAAGCTAAGCGACAGGGACTCAGAGAGGAAAATAATAAAGAGCAACAAAGCCAGAGATGAGTCTTTTTGTAAAGGCAGTTATGAAAAATGAGTCATTTGAAAAATACCTTCAATTCATGGCACATGATACAATAAACTTATTGGAAATATAATTCGAGTATGGACGTTCTATAGAATTTTGCAGAAACATACGTGATAGCTGCTCTTCTCTTTTATTTAATTGTTGCTTTACTACTCTTACTTTTATTTAACTATTGCTTTCAACATAAAAATCTCATTTCATATCACCTACTGTTGACACTCTCACTCTTGATAAATTTGAGTGTAGGTCAGGCTGGCCTTGAACTCACTGTGTAGCCCAGACTGCACTTGAATGCATAAACCACCTGCCTTAGCCTCCCAAGTTCTAGGATTACAGGCATGTCCCACCACACCCAGCACTGATTTATAACTTTAAACTCAATTTTTGCTCTATACTCCTATTAGCCAACCTTCATTTCAATCTAATCCTATCCAAGCTAACTAAAATATTTTACACCATTGCTCCTTTATGAATAGATTCATTTCTCATCATGACATAATTTGAGGAAGGAGTGAATACGCGAAAAGTTCTTCTTAATGAAATTACAGAGATGAGGGAAAAATGGAAAGACCTTTTGAGCCAGATCTTCCAAAGACCTATTAAATATGCTACAAGGCCCTTCAGTAACCTATAAAATCAAGCAGAAAACAATTTCACATTCCTCAAATTGTTTAACACATGTAGCTGTGTAGACTTATTTTTTATTTAATTCTAAATAATATTTTGAAGGTTAGGCCAGACACTTAACATTTCTGTATTTACAGTGTTGTCTGATAGGACATATACTATATGGGAAAATGTACTATCTTTTTGTTTGCAACAAAAAACTGGATTATTCTCATGGATTGCCTTCTAAGTTAATTGACTATGAAATTAGGAAATTTATTCACCTTTCTTTTTGGTTTACTTCTTACCATTTTTTCCCACATTCATTCTGATGAATCTTTTGTATACATTTTTTAAAAAGACCTCTTCCTCAACACTTCAGTGCACTCCTTTGTGACAATCCCAGGGTGTCTTTGACATGGCACCCCTGGAGCTGTGTAGCAAGTGTCTGGCAAACTACACACAGCAGCCCCAGGAGCTGGGCCTGGTGACTTTCACCCTCAGTTCTGGTACACAGTCACCCACATGAGGTAAGACGTCACCTGAGGCCCAGAAGAGTGAAGCAAATCTTCCAGAGAACCTTGTGACACATAGTGATAAAACCAAAGGGAGAGATCTAACTTCCTGGCACTTGGGACCAGAAGAACCTGAATTTCTCCCGTAATCCTCTCAGGACTGCCACCCTCCCACTCCACGGTGATCTCCCAGCATGCCCTGGAATTATGGATCAGCGTTACCTCTGCTGGGGCTGAAGTTCAGTGAAGGAGGAAGCCTTATTCTAGTAAGGAACTTTGTTTTCTAACATTGTGCTTATAACAATCAGCTATACTTGTGCAGAAGAGGAGATTGGTGATATCTAACTGCCTACCTCACACTGAGACTCTCAAAAGAGATCATCGTAAGAGCAATCTGTGAGCCATAAAGTTCTCTCACCTGATAAGATCTTATCACTTTGAAACAAAGATATCTAACAAAGGGCAAAAACATGATAATCAGTGGGAGGAGACGTTTGAACTGGGATTACCCCTGGGTTTACTCTAAGCAGACTCCCTGTTCCTACTCCACAGTGTACATAATCTCCCTGGAATAGCTGCCCGCTGGCTAACTTGGAAAAGTGCATCCAAGCCAAACTCATACCAGTGCCGTGTAGTCATTCTGCAGTAAGAATATTTACATAATTCCTTTCGTCTAAGGGTATCTAATGCTTTAGTTGAGAATTAAGTCTCACAGCATCAAGTCAGTAGCCTACATTTTAGAGAAGTTGCAGAAATGTAAGGCTAAAAACTAATGTCTCCATGTGAATAAAAGGTAATTCACTGAAGTTCATGACTCTTCAGTGCGTGTCTCATTCGGTAATTGTCTCATTCTAATCTTTTTCTTGTGAAGTCAGTGGTACATGGGCTGGTAGTAAGAGTCTTGACACTGTGAACGTGCTATTGAAGGCCTGTCTTCCAGCTACCAACCTAGACTTGTGGCAGGGCCAAGTCAGTTTACTTTCCTGAGCTTCAGAATGTGCACATGGAAGGAACCATAAGGCCATCAGTGTTAATGGTTAAAGCCTCGTGGAGAGATAAATATGAACTGACTTAGACTAAAAGGAGGAATAAATGCCCAGTGCCTCCACTGCAAATTAAACATGTCTTCTTTCCACAAGGTTTTCATCTTTCTTTCTTCATCTGGTCTGTGTGACCAGACTTCTCAACCTATTAATCTATCAGAAATGACCATGAAGGAGATGATTATCCATTGGTTCAAACCAAAGAAGACATAATGAGATCATTGTTCTGAATAGCAAACACTTTGCACAGAGTTTTAAGATCACCTACCAGGCTGATTTGATTACTACTAACATCTCTGAACCATTCAGTGATTAAATCAGGCAGTACACACCTATTCCCCAGGGCTTCTTTGCCCCCTCACATGCTCCTCTCACTTGCATATGCTGCACCCCCAGACAGACTATCTTGAGAGAATTTAAGCCCCCTACCTGCTGAATCTCTACAAATGTCCCCGAAGTTTGACTTCGCTTTGAAGTTAGCAGACAAGAATTCTCAATTAGATTTGTTTAAGCTTCTCTCCCATCCCCTCTCATCTTACTTTTAAAGCCTCATGTTGGATTTGTACTGAAGAGATCGAGGAATGAAAAAAAAAAAAAAGATTGAGAAATTACCACTTTATATAGCTTTTCTTCTTCCTGAGACATGACACAATTGCTATGAAAACCCCACTGTAATAGAATGACTTGATATCCTAGTCCCTTGAGCAGTAGAAGCCTCAAAGCATTCTTCAGATGCTCAGTCCTTTTCAACTGCGTGGGGCGCCTCTTCTGTGGAAATCCTAGGCGATAATCAGTGCAGTTCTGAGGACTCTTCTCTTACAAAATAAGAATCCTAGGAAAAGAATATGAGGACTTCTAAAGCAGTACTTGTGGCTTTATTTTGTTTCAACTGTTGAGTCTGGCCACGCCCAATGAGCATTCCGTGATGGGGCTGACCCATAACCCCAGCCCTCAGCTTCCTGGGTGACTCAGTGACCTGAGAGCCTTTTGGCAAAAACCTGTGCACTTCAAACGCAGTGGGGGGACAGAGAGTAGGCATCTGGGGTCTGGGGTCGAACAGCTTTTGATGCTTGCCCGCCCCAAAAGTAATTTATGAAATTTCCTCTGTACTCTCTCATTGAGTAGGACCTTCAGATCTATCAGATTCTGCTTAGAATGGGTTCATGTATAGGAAATCCTTCCCCCAGTGGCCCTTCACCCCTCTAGTCACCAGATTCTGTGCAAAAGCCATCTGTACTTCTCCTCCTCCCTGTCAGACTCCTCATGCTGCACACGCTGTACGGGACAGGTTGAGACCCTGGAGCACTGCTCACCACACGGTCTGCGTGGAACTGGACAGTGACCTTTTGCACACTGGGACTACTATCACTAACATACATCCCAGTGGGATGTTCATATCAGATATCAGTGAGAGATAAGACACTGGGTGCTTCTTTACTCAGCATGAGCATATCAGCATGGAGCAGCACAAACCATCACAGAACATTTTGATACATCGGGCAGGAGCACCATGCAGCCCAAGTGGCTACATTCATTTCATAGGAAGTATAAGAATATGATTCAAAGCTTTGGCTAGTTTATTAACAATATTAAAAAGAATTTTAAGTTATTTGAAACCTTAGAGCTTGTAAGTCTATGCAATATTGGTTTTGAACTTGAAACAGACTTGAAAATCCTAGGAGTTAAGAATTTAACTTAAAACAAAAGACATCTACTTTTATTGCAACTAGGACCAGTGCGCTTTACTTTGGGTTATGATGTTGGCACTCATGGCACAGGCTGTTAGCTGTGGACACTGCAGCATCAGGAGGAGAGACCTGACTGTGATGCAGTACATAGGCTATGAGGAAAATGAGTGGATCCTGGGACATATTTGTGATTCTTCTTATATGATAGAACTTAGGGAAACTCTAAAAATATTATATCACTGACCCAAGAGAAAAACAACCTAATCATAAAAATCAAAAAGTACCCGAATCATTTTGCTTCTAGTTGCACATTAACTTTCAGCAATTCATCTGGCATGAAATAAAGCAAAGCTCCAACCTATTATGAAACCCATCATGAAGGACTGAGGAAAAAGAGAAATGCAACACAGCAAAGCAGTCATCCCTAAAATATTTCTTTGCCCTCATGCCTGTAGCTAAGTGTACCCTTTTCTCTCCACTGGCACCTGGATCTTGGGCAAAATCCCAACCTCAGTATTTAGTTTCAGCTCCCAAGCCAGTAACAACAGGCACCTCTTCAGTTAAGAACAAATGATTTAGAAGCAGCTTTCTCCACAGTGGATAAGAATCTAAGTAACAGATAATAATATGCTTTCTTTTTTGAGTTTCCTATTATTATAACTATCAAGAAATCCCAAAGCCTCCTCCAAGCATAGGTCATTCAGGTAAAACAAGAGGAACTCAAATCCTCTCTCCAGGATTTCCCCTCTACCAATGTCTTCAGATTCTTTTCACCTGGCTGCATGCTACAAACCCCACAAATAAACACCCCCCAACTCTGCCCTGAGTCCCTGTTCATATTTTCTGTGCCAATGGCTGATAATTACACTGTTATTCATTCCATGGCTATTTGTATTTTGTCAGAACCAAAGCCATATATTAAAGAGTTAGTAGCTTGCCAGTGTGATTTCAACATCCAACCAGAGAAAAGAATAGATCTTGGAAAATGAAGGGCAGAAAAACATTTCATTTTCTATTTGATTGACTGAACAGCCTGTTTAATACCAAACTGAGTCTTGGTAATGAGTCATCTTCATTACCTTGAAGGGCAGAATGATCCAATTGATTGATTGGAGTCAAGCTCATTTTACATCAACCAATCAATGCACCAAATCATTTTCAGATGACATAGAAAAGGGTCAGGTTTACAGAATTTGAAGACCACAGTCCACGTGCAAGGGAGAGACCACAAGATTTTGATGTTAAAAGAAATCTCCTCCTTCTAGAAATAAGCCTAGAAATACAAGTAGGCGATCTTCAGTTCCTGCTGCAATCCTAGTGAGCCCTTTTGAGCTCCAAGTTGTTAATTTTTAATTTATAAAAGTAATCTACACAGGTGGTTTGCAAAGTTTAAATGACTCCAAATATTTATAATGAAACCCAATACTCCTTGCCACGTCTCTCCACACCAAGCATGCTTCCCAGAGGCAAATATTTTTAAACAATTCTTGGTTATTTTATGTGGCTTTCCAATTGATATAGTTATACATTATCTGCTGACTTCCAATTGTGGCAAATATTTTTTCTATCTTACATGAAACCAGCCACACACTAACAACCAATTCCCATTTTCACCATCTTCTAAGTATATTTATATAACAACTTTTGGTTAAATTCCTGTTCAGAAGTATTTCATTATAACTAGTTTTTGTTGCTGAGTCAAGAATTATTGTTGAGTGTGGTGGTGCATGCCTGTAATCCCAGCACTTGGGAGGCTGAAGAAGGAGGATTGCTGTGAGTTTGAGGCCAGGCTAGACTACATCATGAACTTACTAGTCTGAACTAGCAAGACCCTGTCTCAGAACAAAACAAATTATAATAGGATTATGTTTCCATTATTATTATTATTATTCCATTCCTATATTATTTCAAGTTAAAAATTGCCTGAATAGTTTATTTTCTTAGATTTTTATATATCTCTGCCTATTTTTTCTCAAAAGGTTAAATATAATACATAGATGTTTCACAATACTATTTTCCACATGGCTAAATGCATCAGATATTCTCACAATACCATATTTTTTCCTGTCACCATTACACACACACACGCACACACACACACACACACACCTGAATGGCCTGGTCTTCCAGACCTGCTATACAGCTACATAACTGTCACCCTGAAACTTCCCTTCAATGCCTTCCTGGGATGGCCCATTCACCTGTCCTGCAGGCCTGGAACTTCACTTCCTTTGATTTCTTCATCATTTTCAAGGTACACATCTTTTAGTAGCCTCCTCAAAAAGACTGAAGGAGAGACTAAGTTTTCATAACCATGAATTGTCCACAAACATCTGTGTTATCCTCTCCATAACTTGTATTTGTCATTACTTGTGGCCACCCAGCCAGGGACCTCCTGTCTCCAGTCCCCTCACATTCAGGTAAGGTCACAAGCTAGCCCACAGCAGATACAGAGCAGGACTGATGTGCTCTGGGTCAGCCTGGTCCCCGACTGACTCTCCTCCACAGAGAATGCAAATCCCTAATGTCTTCAGTCCCGAAATGAGAGGACTGCCATGAGTGAACTTCCTCACTTGGTGAGAAAGTGCAGGTTAAAAATCTTCAGAATTTTAAAAACATTTTCCAACATTGTCTTCTGCTTCTACTTGTTATTAAAAATTATCCTTCCATTTGAAGTCCTCCTTATTTATTTTGTTATTTTGTTTGCACCTGTACACATTCCTTCTCTCTGCTTTTAATTTTCCATCATTTTCTTATGGACACTTTTGGAGCAGCTTAGTGTGCTGTTTGTCTCTTTGCTGCTGGCTAGGTAGCAAGCTATTTCTACTCCAGCCTCAGAGCCTTTCATCATGGAAAATTTTATCACATTGTTTCTCTGAGAATACTTTCACGTCTCTTCTCTTTGTCTTATGTTCTGGAACCCTGGATGTGAGATATACTTGATTAATCATGTCAGTTACTTCACCCTATTATAGCAATCTTTAGTTATGCTTTCTTGCCAAAAACATATTCTAAACATTCTACTAATTTTTTCATGATCATATTGTCAGTATCTAAAAGTTATTTCCAGTTCTCCACTGATCTTTATTTCATCTTGTTTACTTTCACACATGTAATGACTTGTCATCTTTCTAGATATTATTTCTTTAAAAATTTTAAGTATATTTCCAAAGAATTCCTAAATTTGCAACTATACCCACATAGATCTCTCATTAAGTCATTTTGCCAATCATTTTGCCCCACTTTCTAGTTTGTATCTCACAATATCTGTGATAGATTTAGAATCAGAGAACCACAGTATGAGTAGCTGTCATTTGTAGTTTATTCTTATACCATTAAAATATTTTTAGGCATCATATCCAACCATATTGTATATTGACTGACCAATGACTTTAAGGAATAGTTATCTGGCCTTCGGAAAAGAGATCTCAAAAATGTTTTTGCTTATGATGAACATGTTTTCAAAGGGTCATTCAACTATAAATATTTATCAGGAGGTAACATTCTGAGCAATAGTAATAACCTTTGAATGGTAGATATTAAAAAATAGTGTGTAAAAAGCACTTAAAATAGGAGGGAAAAGGAAAGAATGTGATATTTCTGTCATAGATGGGATATTTATACTATTAAGTTTTCAGCTCCTCGGAAAAAAAGTAACCTCCACTTTTTACCTTACTTTAGTTTGAGCATAGTTTTTAAAATAGTATTTCTCTGATTCTAAAAACAGAACATATTTATGGTGAAAATTTTAGAAATATAGAATTAGAAAAAAACCAAAAGGAAAAAAATTAAACTATCTGCAACTACCTCAGAGAAATAATTCCTATGATCTTTTTATTTTATATTTCTTCTATCTCTGTGTGTACAATGGACACAATGGGAAATTTAGACAGTTGTGAGCTGATTTTTTAATCAATATATAACTAATATTTTTATGTCATTAAAATATTATTTCAAGGTGCAACATCCAAGCATACGGCTGCATGATACTCATACTCAACCTCCTATTGTTGACATTTGGGTGGTTGCCAAGTATTTATTATCAAAGTAATGTTATAGCAAAAAAGATATCCTGTTACAGAAATCATTTTGCACAGAACAGTTATTTCTTTCACACAAACACCTAAAGTAAACTTGGTTCAATGTGAGAAATTAATATTTTTTAAATCTCTGATATAACCCATCATCTACCTTCTAACAAGAAAGTTCTAATTTTATAGCACCAGCAATGTGCTAAAGACCCTGTTTGCCTAAAACTTCTTTAGAGTAAATATTTTCATATTTACTCATTTGATCAGTTTACACATGAAGAATTTCTGTTAAACAATGTCAAATTCAAATGAGTAAAAGTTAAATAATAAAATAGCACATCTTAGGAGGTCCAAAGAAAATGAAAAATAACAAAATTCCTAATTATACTTGTTTTTTTGATAGTCTCTTGATGCTATACATTTTCTTTTTTTCCTTTTTTTTTTTGGTACTGGGGATCGAACTCAGGTCCTTGCACTTGCACAGCAGGCGGCAAAACCACTGAGCTAATTCCCCAGCCCTCTTGATGCTAAATATTTTCTTAACAATGCCCTTCACAAGCATATGCTGAATGTTTCTGAAATGTCAAGTTAATTTATGTCTTTGTCTCCACTGTTAAAACTTCAGCCATATACAGTACTTCATATCAGTTACATAAGTCATTATTCTTTTTTCATTTCCACTCATTTTTATGAAATAAGAAAGCAAAACATAGCAATAATATTTAAATAATTTTATAAAGATTACTGTATTAACAAGGACACTAGTGAAGTTGAAATACTGGCAGACAAGCAGTAAATTCAAAGGAGTAACAATTCTAGAGTAGAAAGCTACAGGCTTAAATATGTAAACATAAGACCGAATTTTGAGGGGCTAGGGATGTACCTCAGCAGTGCTGTGCCTCCCTGGCAAGTGCAAGGTCATGGGTTCGATGCCAGGTAATGGAAAAAAGGAAAAAAAAGGACTGAATTTTGATTCAGAAGGAAAAAAATCAATTAGTCAAAAATAATGGTGGAGGCCAGGGATATGGCTCAGTGGCACAGTGCCTGCCTGGCAAGCACAAAGTCCTGAGTTTGATCCCTGATACCAAAACAAAAACAAACAAAAATAATGCTGGACTAATTGGTTACAAATTGGAATAACATTTAGGGGTACTTGAATTAAACTGTAAGTGCAAATGTAGTCACATTATTTACATGTAAACATCTCCCTCTTCTCTGATAAAGAACCTGAGGAAGATAAAGGCAAATCGAATAAGATCATCTTTTAAAATCATAAAGCAGGAAAAACTTAGAGAAAACATTGAGATAATGATTACATATGTAAAAGTTAAGATTATCTGCACATATAAAACAGACACATGCACACTATAAACAAAGACTAAAGACATATGGCCAACTACATATTTTTATTCAAATCAACTATGACAGTTTCTTTTAGCTTTGAATTTGTAAATAGCAATTTTAATTCTAAAAGCAAATTATGCCCATTGCAATATAATAGGCAAAGGACTTACACTGGAAACTCAGAAAGAACAACACAGACAAAATGCTTACGGAAACATATTCAACATTGCTGGCAATCAATGAAATGGGAACAAAAGCATCAGTGAGATTATCTGGTTTTCATTACGTTTGATTAGGCATGACTTGTGCTTTTGTGCATTGTGAACCAGCATCACTAAATTGCAGTAATTGTTTTTTCTTCACTTTCCTGAGTTCATATTTTATCTGTGTAATTTATCACTTCAAATACTGCCTTTAACATAAATTCGTTTTGAACTTGTTAACTGTCCATGAATAGTAGCCAGCAAGCACATAGAGCCTGACTTAATTCTACTGCAACAATTATTCAATAAGCTTTTAATGGTTTTCTTTCTATCTGGCATCAATTATCCATTTCCTACTTTTTAATAGCACTCAGATTTGGTTCAAGTATCTGCTACTATCACTCTAGAAAAACTGTTTTGAGAGGACTTGATTTCTCCCCAACTCCACTTTGAAGCTCTGCATTAGTTTAAATTAATTCATACATTTTATTCCCCTGGACATATTACTTGGTTCAGGGGTACACAATGGTCAAATCATATTCAGTGAGCATAATCTCAAGAGTTTTGCTTGGAATCCTAAAATAGGAACGCTCTTTTTCTCCCCTGCATATGAGTGAGAATACATCAAGCACTACTTTTTTTTTCTTAGCCTTCATCTTGCAATCATGAGAGAAACCTGCCAAGGACGACGAGCATGACAGAACATGGGATTGGACAGAGCTAAAAGAGTCACAGAGCAGTTGACCTGCAGCCCTAATTAAACTAGGCTCGATACTCACCCTCCAGCTGGACTTTTACATTACTGAGCCAATAAATTCCCTTTATTATTTAAGCCACTGAATTTAATTGACTTTTCTTTCACTCACAGTCAAATGCATTCTAAGTAATACACTTGGTTACATAACAAACACTTTGTTTTGATGGTTACACTAGAGAAAAGGAAAAAGAAAAACAAACAAAAACACAGAAAATAGATTTATGTTCTTAAGATCATTTTCACTGGCCTATTAAATCAAAATGAGGGCCAATCATTTTTAATATCTGAAGCTTTATTAGTCTTGTTCCTCTTATATATCCAGCGCCTAATTTAACACCTGGCACTGTTCAGTTAATATTCAGTTAATATTACAGTACATGTCGAATAAGTGAATAGTTATGGATTTGAGTAATATTTATATCTAAAATATGATTATAGACTTTCAAGTAGTGGAAAGAAAACATTTTTCTTAGTGTATAAAATATTCTAAGCTGGTGACCAATAAGAACGCTTAGTATTCATATGGTCTCATTCAAATAAAACACTTTCTTCCTAAGATACTGTACATTTAAGGGGTATACATATATATATACAAACAATAAGTATAAATTCCAAATACTTGTAACAATAAATTTCATGATGTATGCTTTTATAGAATATCAATTAACATGAAAGGCAGGAATATTTCACAAAATAAATGAATTATAAAATAAGTGAGTGCTTCTAAGATTACTTCCAGCTCTAAAATAACATGAGTTTATGACCTTAACACTGTTCACATCTCATCGAAGTAATCCAATCCATGCCGCTCTCCAGCCTGTCTTTCTGATAGCCTCCGCAGCTCACCTACCGGCTCTGGCTCTGTAATCACTCTCAGTGGGATTTGCTGTCCTGTAACCAGGGCACTGTAGGACAGGACCTAAATTCAGCCGGTTAAAGACAGCGTGTGTCAGTCCGTGTCTGCACCAGGCGAAGACTGAACAAGATCTCCTCAGAACTGGAATGAGCGCGGTGGGCAGCGTCAGCCTGAGCAGTATTTGAAGTTAGAGCAAAGGTCGTCGCAGCAGCATGGACAGAGCTGGGAGTAGAGGAGAAGGAGAGATGGGATTAATTGCAGGGCTTAGAGGCCCGCATGATCACTGTTCTTGTATTTTTCCTTGGAGAATGGTTTGAGTCTCTGCCAGACTGGTAATAGTAAATGCTTGGCCCTCGAAGCTGTTCCCACCCCAACATCTGCCACGAGAGGAGCGACAAAAGCAGCAGCCGGGACCCACTGCGGTGGGGACACCAGACACAGACCTGGACGACGGGGAGGAGGCCCGGGTGCCGGGGGCGGCGCAGGTGGCAGCCAAATGGCGGCCTGCAGGCCAGACGGCGTTTGGGGGAACAGCGGAAGCCCTCGGCTTCTCGGATGGACATATGGTACCCAAAAGGAAGAGGTAAAATTCTACCGCGTGGAAGCTGGTGAATAGAATCAGAAATAGCTCTTACTCAAAGGGGAACTATGAATAAACAAACTATTGCTTATGAATTTCTAATACAAAGACAGAATTTTCCATGGGAATCCAAAGAGGGAACTGCCTAAATGAGTACCATCAGTAAAGCCTGTTCTTCGAGAACAGCTCACCCGGCTCTCCTTTATGCTCCACTTATTGTTCCCAACATTAACTTTCTTCCATCTTTATTCTGACTGTTCATCTCAGTTATAAACTTTTTCCACAAGTGACTGACTAGTGAGGAACAGCATTTCCTATCCACCCACATTCTTGCAGGCATGGTAATGGATTCCTTCAGTAAGAAATTGCTACTTTAATGCTACCAGGATACTTTGAAACCAAGACAGTTGAAAAGATGTCATTGTGAATTACCATGACAGACAAACAATCTGGAAAGAATTCTTTCCAAATTATTTGGACATGAAGAAGGAAGTAGGTCAGAAAATTGACCCCTGCATATTTCTTTCGCCTAATATGCATCCTCATTCCAGACAACTAATTGTGAGCTATGGAAGATGAAAGTTTAAAGAGAATATCATAAAAAAGTCATTCTCATAACTTCCCCTCTGAAGATTCCATAAATAGATGGGAAATAATCTCCAGGGAACCTTTGCAGCAGCTTGTGAACTGGTAGCAGTAATTAACAGAATCCAAACACAATGTAATCTCCTTAAACACTGTCACCATTTCTTATTTTTTCATAAAATTCTGATTATTTCTTGTTAACTTACTTGGCTCAAAAGATATATTTAAATTGCCCTACTTTTATTCCTTGTGTATCAAAGAAAGATAGAAAAAAATGCAACTAGGAAGTCAGAAAGAAAAACATTTCTATAAGCATATAATCTTGCTTTAAAAGTGGGAAAGCAACTGGAAGCAACTAAAATATATCCTTGATTTCCATATTCATTGCTTCCATTCGAAAGCATGTATGTGGTAGTTACAGTAATAAGCTCTTCAGTTTTGACTGAATGTCAAACAGTCCAAACATAAATCCTTTTAAAAAAGAATTCTACTTAGATATTAGGAAGAACTGTTTTCTTTAGGGGACTCAAATTCTAGAAGAAAAAACCTGGAAAGTTATAAGATTTTTTAATGAGATAACAAATAAAGAAGTAATAATTTTTAAGGATGTTCTATCAATAATATATCCTAGAGGAATAAAGAGATCACTGCCCTTTCAGCCCATAGACTTGTTGTTGGCAGAACACTGTGAGAGAAAGGAACCACATTTTGTTACACAAGATCTTTGCCTAGTGATGGTTCATAAATGCTCCTGACTACATCCTTAATTCCATGTGTACATTTGAGTAGCAAGATAATTCTAAAAACTGTCCCAATACAAGCATTCAATTAATAAGTTTAGGATCAGAAAGCAATTAGTTTTCCAAGCTACTGGTGATCATGTGTACCAAGTATAAATTCCTTGAAGGCCCTCTTCAAAGCCCAATTTTACTTTACTACAGCACTTTCAAAAGTGTATAATTTTGGAACATAGATACATGTATGTGTATTCAAAACCAGTTGTCAGACCAATAAGGAATTCTTCTCTCAGTGTTGCTCCAGTAAGGACCGGGGATCAGTTTGCCAGGGCTGCTCTAACAAAGCACCACAGACTAGATGCCTTAACAACAGAAGTTTACTGTCTCATCAGTGCCGTCTGGAAGTCCAAACCCAATGCGTCAGCAGGTCTGGTTCTTTCTGTGAGCTGAAGGAAAGAATGTGCCATGTCACTTGCTGGTCTCAGGTCATGAGGTAGAAGATCAGGCACTCTTTGGTTGGGAGAAGCCTCTGGCTGTTGTCTTCCTCTTCACAAGGTCTGCGTCCTCATTTTCCTGTTTTTATGAGGACATCAATCAGATTAAGATCCACCTGAAGACCTCATTTTGACTTGGTTACTTCTGTGAGGACTTTATCTCCAAATAAGGTCATAATCTGATCTACTGGGCATTAGAATGCCAATGTCTCTTTTCCGGGAGGACACAATTCATCTATTACATACTCTCCCTCACAGAAAAACTACTTGGAGTAAAAAATACAAAAGCAAGCTACTATATTTAACCAAACAGACACCTATATTACTTTATTTCTTTCTGACCAGCACATATGAATATTGTTATTCTGTCTAAGGATTGAGCTACCTCATAGCCTAGTGTTTGGGAAACAAAAAACTTGTTAACTATTTTTTTAAAATTCAACTCTCAAAATATTGAACAGACATCACATAGATATAGCCAGAAACTAAAACTGCCATATCACTGGCTTTACTGTGTCGATACCACAAAGAAAACCTTTAACAGCAATGGTTTCCCTTGCTGATATGTTTAGACCACCCCAGACACTTCCAGAAAAGTTGATATTTTTATTAGAGTACTGAACTTACCATGAATACAAAACTTAGATTGCTTATTAAGCATACTGCAGAGCCAGGAGGGAACCTGAGAGGCGGCTTCTGGGCAAGAGATGCTCTGTTCAGGGTCATGCCCACTTCCCCCCGCTGGGATTTCCTCTGTTAGGGAATTGGCCCTCAGTGGCCACACAGGACCCAAAAGCAGAGTAGAATTGGTCACAGAGATGGAGCACTGTTTCTCCATCAGGCCAGTGCCACTGTCATCCTTAAGAGACTCAAAGAAAAATGATGTTCCACACAAACAGCTGCACATGGTCTGTGCTCATATGTGGACACAGCTTCCTCGTGCTGGAAAACTGCATCTGAGGCTCAGAGCCCAGTCCTTGAGCCTGCCCCCTGCACCTCCTCTACAGAGGACCAAAGGAGATGCTTGACACTAGCCCCTTCAAGGCCTTCAAGATTCACCTTCAGAGAATTTATATCTAATTACAGGGCACCCCAGAATGCAGACACACGCATCATGGAGTTGTTGAGACTACAACCACAACTTCCAGTGGCTGAGGGCTGCCTTTCTTTACTAGTCTTAGCTGCTCACCTCTTAGAACCCATAGATGGTTCAGTGCCTTCCCACTAAATCCCCCTGTGGGCTCAAGCATTCCAGTATGAATTGGTGCTCCTTGTAGCTGAAGTACAGACTCCTATTTCACAGCAAGCGCTGTGCTAGCAGCTAGTAATGTGGATAGAGATGATCGATATAATAGTTGCCACCTTGAAAACTTCAGGGACCATCAACAGGAAATGTAGTATCACTCTCACTGATTAGATTAGCCCATAATTAGTATTTGGGGACCCTGTATTTCTCCTGTCAGTAACCTTCTTGGTATTGTTTGTTGCTGATAATTCTGGCAAGACAGGGAGTGTATAAAACGGTGGTTATGTACATTAAACACAGGCCTTTAGATGCTGCTGATAATCTTTTCAGCTAGGTATAAAATAAAATGTTTCGCTTCAGAAGCCATTTGATCCCACAAAATTTTAAAATCCATTAGAGAAATTTTCAGAAAAAAAAAATTTTAGAGCAAAGATACCTTCCAATTCTCAGCCAGTTAAAGAAGGAAATATTTTAAATATAAAACTAAGCTGTAAGTAAATTTCTTTTTTACACTTTGCAGATTCATTTCGCTTTATCCACGCACACTCTCAGCAGTGGAAAAGCTGTGTGTTGGGTCTGATTTAATGGCCCGCACATGTGTTTACAATGCGCAGCGCTGTGTCTGGGAACAGGGTCCCCGGGGTGCGGTCAGCCCTTTGGCCCCGTGAACTCCAGCCTGGAGGTCATGGGAAAGGGGGTGCTTGTTTGAATTTTCTCTTCCCAGGTCCACATTTCCTGCACCAACTACTGCTGGGTAAACAAACTCGTGTTCCGAGGGTCTGGCCTCTCCCTCTCTGTGAGGCTCTCCCTGCCCGAGCCGCCTCCAGGCCACAGACACTTGTGTAACGAGGAGGGCAGCCAGATGTCCTCCAGACCCGGGAGGGTGAAGAGCGCCCTGAAGCGGGGAGCTGGCCTGGGGTTCATCCCCGTGCCCTCGGTGTCCTGTCCCTACCCGAGACGGACTCCTCCCGAAGTCAGTGTTGGACACTGGACACGATGGGCACGGATCCCAGCACAGGAGGAGGCACAGGGCCTTATCTGTCTTCCAATCCTGAGACCACCACAGTCACTCAGTAACTTCCATCTTCTTACTGCAACGTTTCCGGTCACACTGATGAATGAGGACAGTGCTCTGCTGAGTCATTTCTGCATTCTAAATATTATCTTGGTGACCGCACAGGTAAAGAGTGAGTTGGTTATTGGCCTCACTTAACTCACATTTCCCTCTATAGCTGTAAATCCCTTTTATTTTTTAAAAAGTTAGCATGAACTCCCAAAATACAGACATTATCAAAACCTATGTATCCTCTGTCTTTCAAAACTACCTTCCATATATTTCTTTGTTAACATCTCGGAAAAATTATCCTCTGTTTTGTATGTGTGTTTTAATCTGCATATATTATATTGAACTAGAAATTGAATCATTCCTGACTCTAACACCAACATTGTCCTTTTAGATAATGTTACCTATCGTCTTCTCGTGGGATGTCGGTTTTCTGAAAGGGCTTTATTCTGTGTTCTTCACTCTGCCTCTGGGAGGTGGGGTGATATCTTGATGGGTAAATATGAGAATGGCTGGGCTGCTCTACTCTGTTCTGCCTTCTTCCTCATGGGTCCTGGCTGCCTGCTGTGTTTGTTAGCCTTCTGTCACGGTGGCAAATACCTGAGATAAACAAGTTAACAGGAGAGAGGATTTATTTTGGCTCAGAGTTTCAGAGAGTTCAGTCCATAGTCGCGTGGCTACATTGTTCTGTTCCCATGGTGAGGCAGAATATCAACTGCAAATCACATTGCTGAACAAAGCTCCTCACATATGGCAGTGGAGAGGAGAAAATAGGAGAGGGCCCAGGATCCCAATGTCAAACCAGACACCTGCAGAGTCTACTTTCTCTCCTGCCCAAATGTGAGCCCCCAAAAGCATACTTGGCTCAAGGTGGAGACTGTGCTTGCTCTGGTCTTCAGTTAATGGACCCCTTTTGTCCATACTAACATTTTCCAATGCTATGACATCAGTAATTTAAGTAATTCTTAGATCTCTATCTATTCTTGCTTTTATTCTTCAATTTGTTCAAAATCCATGTATAGACAAGGCTTATTTTTCTTTGGGGGCTCCTGGAAGTTCCCCCCAACACTAGTAAATCTAGGTTTCATGGATTGCATTTACATGTGATATTTAATTTTATAATAAACCACATACAGTTGCCTCCCACCCCCCAATTAAACATCTAATACTGTAGTAAACAGGTCTTCCTATAGACTTGGGAAGAGTTTCTCTGAGGTGACACCAGCAGTTGGCTTGTTGGATAATAGTTTATATATATTTCATTTTATTAAATACCATCAAATTATTGCCTGCAATGACTACATCCTCCTTTCTCCAGTAGTTAACATTATAACCATTTACTATTCTGAGGCTGCTTTTGTTTGTGATAATGATATCACATGATTTAAATTAGTAAGCATCTGTTCATATTCTTATTGTCTATTTGATTTGCATCCCCGTACTTTTGTGAATTTTTATTTACATATTTAATCCATGCTTTACTGGATCTGCAGACTTTCTTGCTTTTTTGCCAAGTACCAACATGTGTGTATGCATGTGATATAATTATTGCTTGTTAGTGTTCACCTTATAAATATCCTCTTTCAATCTACACCTACCTATTCTTTGCTCATACAGTCCCTTGCTAAATAAAATATTTATATTTGTGTATTGCCAGACACATTAACTTTTTTTCTTCTCTTTTGTGCTTTGAGATATTCTTGGGGATTCCCCAAATGAGATCAGAAAATTAAATTTCTATATTTTTCTACAAAAGTTTTAGATTTTTGCCTTTCAAATTTAGACTTTCAGACCATTTGAAGTTAAGTTTTTCTTCTTTGTAATGCTATAAAGTGTAAATTCCAAATTTACTTTTCTTCATGTGGTAAACTAATTTTTCTATTCTTTATATTCAAGAATATATCTTTTCCTATTATGATATTATGTCAGTGATATATATTTTTATGTACTTTCTGGCCACTATTTCATTTAATTAACTCCCTATGTGTTCCTGTATCAATATCACATTTTTAACAATATTTTTTGTAATATGTCTGAATTACCATTTTGGCAAGTCCTTTATCTTTAGACATTTATCTATGAAAATTTTAGTATTAATTTTTAAAGTTACTCATAAATTTTGCTCGAATTTTGACTGGCTTTGATAGAATTATACATTGTTATGAAAATGTAACATGTATGGATAATATGAAATATATTCATTTATTCAAGTCTTTTTTTGCAGTACTGGAAAATGAACCCAGATTCTTCACAAGGAACCTAAAACCAGCCTTTTATTTTTTATTTTCAGATAAGATCTAGCTAAGTCACTAAATTTCCCAGGTAGGGCTTGAAATTGTGACATGCCTTAGCCTCCCCGAGTGCTGGGGTTATGGGTGGGTAGCGCCTCATCCAGCTTATTCAAGTCTTCTTGAAGGGAAGGGAAGGGGAAGTAAAGAGAATTAAGATGTGTCATATACATGCACCAACTCCCCACAATGAATACAATGTACTGCAAACGTGTGGCAATAAAATAAAACACCAAAAAACAAAACACCCAGCATTTTATCTCCATCTTGCTATCATTAGTTATTTCTTCTCCTTATCTATTTTATTATTTGGAGATTCTTATAATATCTTATCATTGGGGTTGGAGGCATTTGTCTCTAAATGGAGGGGGTCCAGGACTTCTCTGTTATTTGCTATGGGTTTTCTTACATGATTTTGCTGTACCTGGTATTACTTAAGAGTTGAAATGGTGCACATTATATGGTGACAGTTCAGAGCATAAAGTCTTGCACTTTCATGTAGGCCATTACAAAACAGTTAATGAACTAGTCTCAAAATACTACTGCCGAGAATGACAAAAAAAGAGGTGGCAGTGAGTGATGGCCCCAGGTGCCGGGTCAGTAGGGGAGAGGCCTTGGGACAGGCCATGCCTCTGCCTGCAGGCCCTCGAGGCCCTCCCAGAGGCCGTCCACTGTCCTGGCCTGAGCCTTGAAGCACCAGTGGCTGCTCCTCCTCCACCCCTGCCCCACCTCAAGCCCTGACAGTAGCAACAGCCTCATCAAGCCAGGGTTTTTGAGACCACTGTTCTCCCAGTCCAACCCTGCCAGGCCTAGATGAAACTCCCACCAGCCACGAGGACACAGCACTTGGAAAGGCAGCAGGCATGGCATGTTGTTAATAAGGTTGTTACCTCAAGGGCCCAAGAATCAGGTCTACGCACAAAAGCTCTGCCACTGTAGCCATGAAACTGCATAGACCCTGGGTCTGGAGTAACTGCTCCGTCCCTTTTGAAAGAGACCTCACCTCCTTCTAACGAGGGAGAAAAACCAAAGCCCTTGCAAGTCATGGAAAGTGAGTGGAGCTCAGGGCCACGATGGCAGGGGAAGAGTTTGCAGGCCATGGGACTGTCGTCTTTGTTCTCCTAAGTAGAGATGGTAGAGTGATGCCTCACGTTTGGCGGACTGGAAAGGCCCAGCACCCTTTGAGAAGATTTCCTGGCCATTTATAGAGTCATATTTTCATGTTATATAGTGTGAAAAAGCTGCTCTCAACTTTCCGCCCAACCTTTTCAAGGAGCACTTTCACTTCATCTGGACCTTGGAAATGTAAAGAGGTTGCCATCATACAATAAAGTTAGAAAATCACGTGTCTTGTAAATGCCAATTTGTTTTTTAAAAACTATAGATAAGACATGTCTTCTGGAATGGACTTTTTGAAGTGGAGTTTATTAGACCATTTCTAGAAGCCACAGCAGGGGCAGGAGTGGGTGAGAGCCACGGGCCCTACCTTTCTGGCACCAGGCACCAATTTTGTAGAAGAGAGTTTTTCCATGGAATGGGCACTGTGGACTTATTGTGAACATCAGTAGATTCTAGTCCTCTCTGATGATTATGCCTCAGTGGCCTCTGCTGTTTCACCCATTTATCTAGTAAAGAGGAACTCATCCCACCTTTTGAACTGCAGTTTCCCAAAAATTAGTGACAAATGTCACTAGGAGCAGGCAGGATCAACTCTTCACAAACAGCAAAGGGCTTCTGAGCTTTACTGATGCCATTAGCCACTAAGAGTGACACTTTCAGTGCAGGCACATTTGCTGAAGTGGTGGCCTTCAGTAATTACTTCTATGCTTTGTGTTTACATTTTTCTTCTTAAAAACTCCAGCAGCTTGATCTCTAATGCAGAGTTCTAGGTCTCCATGTGGCAAAACAGTTGTCATGGCTTCATGGCTTCATGGAGTAGCTTGTTGTCAAGTATTTGACAAGGAGGGATTGGAGAGTATGACTCACCTGTTAGAATGAACCTGCACTTTAAGCAGGACTCTTGGTATTTTACTTGAATGCAGCTTTTTGGGGCGGCCTTAGAATCTTTTGCTGTCTCATCATGGAATCTTGCCCCCTTCTCGAAGAGCTTTCCTGTGGTGTTTGTTTTTCACTCCTTTTGGCTAGGGCTAAGACACTGAGACAAGTGTGCAGTGTGGGAAAGAGGTGCAATCAGCAGTGATAAATAAAGGGTGGGTCATGAGCAGACTAAAATAAGTGTCGGGTTCTGATTTAAACCCTGCCACCAGATGCAGCTGTACAGTTGAAGATGTACAATTGCCTCTTTAAAGCCTGCCACCAGAAGCAGTTTAATTGTCAATTCCTACTCACTGATAGCATATAAGTCTACCAGCAATTGGCTTGTTATGCTTTCTGTGCAGCCAACTCTCTCTGCTAATGTCAGTCTGTATTTGCAGCCATTCCTCAGTGCTGGCATCACCATCTCAGCCCTGACTCAGATCATCAGGCATTGGATTCTCAGAAGGAGCAGGCAGCCTTGATTATTCCTTGGTGCAGTTTCACTGTGAGGTGTGCATGCCCACGAGCCTCTAATTTGGCAGAGGTGGAGCTCAGGTGGTAATGAAAGCAATGGGGAGCAGCTGAAAATACAAATGAATCTTCAATCGCTTGCCACTCACCTTCTGCAGTGTGGCCCTGGGATGAGAGTCCCCAGGGTTAGAGCATATGGAGCAGAAGTCAGCAAGAAGGAAGAGAAGATGGTCCGGTACCCGTCTGGCTGCATGTGGAAGATGTTTTTGAATTATCACCTTTGATTTGTGTATGCATTTTATTCCTCATTACTATATAGATTGTTGCCATATCAAGTATTTTTTGAAATATCTAGTCATTCTAGATGGTCACAAGTGCCTGATAATGTTACAAAATAGAAATAGTAAAATAATGCTTTTTCTTAGAACTTATAAGAAGTGTTATTTTGTAAGAGAAATAATAAAACCCTCTCTGAAGTAATACCATTCATGCACTGGTTCTCAGAAGAGAAGGTAATGCAGAACACTGTGCCAATGAGTTTATACTGATACAAGTGTCCCTTATTCTGTGTATTTTGTTTCATTGTGCTAAGTATGCAGTGTGCGGAAAGATTAAGGGAGTCCTAACTTACAAAATCTAGCTCCTGGATATTAAAGAGGTTTCCAGTGTTTGACAAAAGTAGAGTTTGTAAACTAGCAAGTTATGTACATTTTTGTGTTAAAATTCCTAGGAAAGATTATCTTGTGAAAATTCGAGCATTATGGCCCACTTGGTTGGTGCATAAGAGAAAGGTTCTAGGCCAGACTGCTCATATTTTGAAGACACTTTCAAATGATAATTATGGTTATATGTATGTAATTCATTCAAGACTACTGTGTATATATAACAGACAAATCAAGTCCTTAATCAAAACATCTACTCTTAACTAGATGTTTAGAAATGCCTGAACTTTTTTCAATGTACAGGTAGTAAAACATCAGTCTGTAAATATCTTTTTTGCTAAAATTCATATGAAATATTGTGTTTGGGGATAGAAATGTTAAACCACCTCTCTGAGCGATATGGCACCATCTGTCCTTTTTCAGTGGAGAGGAGGTGGGAGGGAAGCCGTTGCAAAGGGGATGTGTTAGCATGTTTGTGCTTGGATGTTTGCAGACACCAATTTTTGTATAATTTGGAGTTTGTTTTATTGCATCTATAAGGTAAGAAATGGACAAATGAATCCAAATTTTGCAACATGGAGTTCCTCGACATTAAAATGGTTGCCAGTGTACAATAAAGTGGTTAGCAAAGTTAGCACATTTTGTACAATTTGTGTTGAAAGTCATAAGAAAGTTTGTCCTCTGATAGCAAATTTTTGGATATGATTTTGTTCAGTCATCTCTAAGCACTAGAGATGCCTCTACTGTCCACTGGGTTGAAGGCAGAGAGAAGCAAATGACGAGGGAATGGTTCAGGGTCCTCACTGTCATACTTAGAAGATACCTTAGATTATCACTGTTGTTACATGTGCAATTTCATTTATCACTGCTATATGCATAGCAGACAAGTTCTTATATGAAGAATCTCATTCTTGATATTTAAAAGTGCTAGGGCCGGGGATTTAGCTCAGTGGTGCCACCGCCTGCCTTGTCAGCACAAAGTCCTGAGTTCAATCCCCGGTACAAAAAACAAAACAAAACAGTGCTTGATTTAGTTAAAAGTAGAAGTAATAGTAAAACACTTTTTATAAATAGCTTTCTTAAATTGATGGGAAATACTATGTTTAGAAAGGGGATCTGTAAACCACCTCTGAATAGTATACTGTCTGTACTTATGCATACTGGCTTGAGGGAAACGGGAGGAAAGCGATTGCAATAGGTGTTTTATTAGTGTACACTAGAAAATTTCAGCTTATCTATCGCTTTTCTATGTTAAGTTTTCAAAGTTAGGTTTCACTTAACTTTGGTATACTATATATTGCATATACACTGAACAAATGAGTCATGATTTTGTATTTCATCTAGTTATTCAAGAAATCATCAATGTGTGATAAAAGTTAGTAAGCTAATACATTTTGTATGCTCTGTGCCAACATTCATTAAAAAGTGGTTCTGAAAGTGAAATTACAACATCACATATTAGTGATACGTGTGCCTAGAGCACACGTGATACAAGAGAAGGAACTGGGAGATACGAAGGACTCTAAGCCAGAAGATACTTTCAAGCACAAGCATTGTTGTGGTTTATTCGACATTCCTGTGCTTATAGTGGAAAACTTGAGTGCATATTTAAAACATCTGTCTAGATGTTAGCAGTGGACAAACTATGTTAAAGTAGAGGTAGTCAATGACACATTTTGTAGATATCTTTTTTTTTTTTTTTTTTGGTACCGAGGATCGAACTCAAGTCCTTGAGCTTGCACAGCAGGTGGCGAAACCACTGAGCTACATCCCCAGCCCTAGTAGATATCTTTTTGTTAAAATTCATAATGAAATACTCGATCAAACCAGTTCTCTGAACAGTACACATTATTATGTTTGTCTGGTGCAAGGAGGAAGGAGGAAAAGAAAGTACAAAGGGCTTTAAATCAATGTGTTTTGGTAAGGAAAGATTGACCATTACCCCTTACGTCTGTGCATTCTGTTTTTCTTTGCTACATATATAGTGATACAAAGGACAAGGGAGTACTCACATAAAACATCTAGTCTTTCTAGATGTTAAAGAGGTTGCCAGTGTATGACAAAAGTTGAATTAGTAATTTACCCATTGTATATACTGGTGTTAAAATTCATAGGAAAGAGGGTTCTTATGACCACTTAGGAAGTAAAATTGTTAAAGTCCTCTCTAAGCAGTACATGTGTGTGTGTCTCCCACTGGGTTGATAGAGATGGGAGGGGGGGAAGTTTCTAATCAGAACATTTCTATTTCGAAGGCACTTTAAAATTACCACCTTTGTTAAATACATGTGTGCAATTTCTTCAGTGCTCCTGTACATATAATGGGAAATTAAAGTTCTTGTTGGAAAGACCTAGTCTTTCTGATATGTAATTGTGAACACATTAAAGTACAGGGCTAAAGCAATGGCCTTCAAGTGTTTGCTGTTGCTTCACAGTAATAGTTGTACTGGGGAGCAGAACTGTTAGACTTAATGTCTTGGAGAGTGTGTTGACGGTATAACAAGGCCAGGAGAGCATGCAGAGAGGTAAGCATGCTTTGCTTGTTAAGTGAGTTCAGATTCTACAGCCATTGTTCTAAATGCACATTTTAATTAATATTGCTGGTATTAAAGGATAAAGCCTAATGTCCAAAGTGAGAAGTAACAAAATAATCCCTATATAAATGTCCCTTTGTTTTTAGCAAGAACTGTCTTCTGGAAGTGACCTTTGTTAAAGCCACCTCTTGGAGCTAGATGTGGTCCTGAACCTACTCCTGGGGGTGAAGAGGGAAAAGGAGGGTGAGGGTGGGCCCCTTGCTACTACCTCTGTATCTGAAAGACAGTGTTTGATTGTAACAAGAGGTATATACATGCATCTTTGACAAAGCCCTTGGCTCATTGTGCCCAAAGTTCATGCTCTATTGCACAATATTTAAGCTTCATAGATGTCCTAAGGGGGTAACATATGATAAAATGTTGAGCTGGTGAATTAGCCAATTGTAAATAGCTTTTTTATTATAATTAATAGCACAGGTTTGTCTTGGACATGGATTGCCGTGGCACCATCTGGCTGGCAACCAGAGCTGGAGGGAGGCGCACAAGGAGAGACGTGTGTTGTGTGCTCAGATTTCCATTTTGAGAGCTGGTGCACATCTTCCAACTTGCTGTGTGAATATATTAGTAATTCCATGCAAACATACCTTCTCGCTAATACTTTAATAGAGACCTGATAGCTCTCAGACACATGCTTGGTGTACTCTTGCTTTATGTCTCATTTTAAATTGAGCATTAAGGGAATGCAGTATTGTAACTGTAACTCTGTCAATACTTTTACCTAGAGCCCTATTGTTATATTTGTCTTCAGGGAAATTTTTGTCCCCAAGAAAGGCAAGCTTACAACTTTTTTTTCAACAGATTGAGTTGGCGTAGTGTATTATTGGGTATCAAAAATACTCTTGTAGCTTTGGGATTTTGAATTGGTGAATGCTTTCAATGTGTGGAAAAGCATGACACATACTGTATGGCCTCAGTCACACAAAGTGACATGTGCCTATACTCAGGACCTAGAAGGACACATCAAACTAAGCTGCTTATGACTGTGAATGACTATGCTCTTTGCTTCTTGTGTTTTTCCTGAAACACACATATTAACTTTTAAAAATATG
>NW_004624856.1:5239316-5251658 GCF_000247695.1 Heterocephalus glaber | reverse complement strand
CCTTGTGGGATGTTGGTATACATGCATAACACATCTTTATTCTTTTCTCTTCCTCTTCTCTCCCCCTCCTACCTCTTCCATCCATTTTAGATCTCCTTCTCTTTTGCAAAAGATCTATCTCCCTGTTCCCAATTATCTGTCTTTTGTTTTTCTCTTTAATTCATTTATATTTTGGGGTTTTTATAGTGGAAACCACATGATACTTAACTTTGTGTATCTGGTTTATTTCATTTCACATTATGATCTTGAGGTGACTTTTCCTGCTAGCAAATTACCTATGGTTCCAGTATCTTGTTGGAAGTAATTTGGAGAATGGGAAATCTATTTTAATATATACAGTATAAAGAACATGGAATTTTAAAATAGATAAATATGGATCCTAATCCTCATTCCGTCACTTGATAATTCTAACAATAGGCAATTTACTTAATCTCTTGAATCCACAGATTCTTACATTTTAAAATAGGCATATAAAATCCTACCTCTATATGAAAGAAGTCAGCACAGTTCCTGAAATTTATATGAAACTCAAAGTTTAGAAAAGCAAAATTATAAATTACATAAAAATAATATCCTCAAATAAAAAGTTTTAAAATACCAGACTAACCTGCATGATTGATGAAGCTAACTGGTTTGTTAGGACTCAGTCCATCCCGCAGATGCACATTTTGTGTACCGTGAGTCCAGGCTGCAGTGAGACTTATCCCTGCACTTGGATAAGATCAGAGCTGCCTGCGGGATTGACTTGTGGGATGGGGCCTAAGGCAACACAACCGCGAGACACTCCACTGGGCATTTTGCACAAAATACACACAACATTGCTTCAGGATAGATTCCTTGGCCTTTTCCTCCAAGGCCTGTGTTCTATTAAAACATCATGTGTGAAAACGAAGGCTGATTTTTCTTCCTGGCAAAGGGGAGCTTTACGGCATTTCATCAAATCTGGGATATCAGTTCTTATAAAACACATCATTACTTTACATACCACAAGAAAAGATAAAAAAAAAAGTTGCCATTTAAATTATGACATGCTTTTTTATCTCTCAGAATTTAATTGTATACCTAATAAAACAGCCCATTTAGATTTATTGGCTATCACATACCATTCTTACACCTATATAAAAAGGAAAACATAAACAAAATAAATAGATTATAGCATGTGAAAAGCTTTTTCATTTTTCAAGTTCAATTCTGCTAAATCATGGTAAGTATAAAAGCATGCTGCTGTTGGGTTTTTCCACACAGCAGCATCATCAGTGCCAGCAGGAGCAGTGGGCAGAACATTCTTATATGAAAGCTCTGTTATTGTGCCCAGAGTCCTCTTCCAAGCCACTGACCTAATTCTGCAAGTTCTTGTGCATGTGTACAAACAATAGCATCTACAGTATGAGTGGAACCTAACCAACAGAAGTTGTAAAACACCTGATTTGGAAGGTCTAAAAATATGAAAACATGCATTTTAGAATCAATGAAACATGTTCTAATTACAAGAGCTGTAACATCTCAGGCAGAATACTTTGCAAATTCATAATTTTAGAGTACAAAAAGATCACTTTCTATTGATTTGCATTTTGTCCCATCTATTTGTTTTTTTAACCTCAATTTTCTTCCCATAAGATTATTGTTTTGTTCCCAACTCTCTTAGACTCCATGAAACAGAAACTTGACCAGAGTGGCCAAGCCAAATAGGGATTTCTGTTTACCCTCATCACAAGGAAGTTTGGAGGTATAGTGGCACCAGAATATTGTCCCAGGTCCTCTGCTGTCTTTTTCACCCTACAAGGGCTCCACATCCTCCCTTCCTGTGCTTCCGACATGGGAGCTACATGGTGACCACATTCCACAAAATGCAGGGTACAAACAACAAAGGCCTCAGGGAAGAGACAGCCCCTACACTTACTGGTAAGCTCTGGAAAACTCTGGATATATATCCAACCCTAATTTCAAAAGAGTCTAATAAGAGTAATATAACTGGAAACATGGCTTTTCTGATTGTTTTGGGGCTCTCTCAATAAGAAAACAGAAGGTGGATTAAAAAAAAAAGAAAGAAAGAAAGAAACCAGCTCCACTTATTACCAGTCTCTTGTCCTCAAATTTCAAAGTATAAAGTGAGATGACTGCTCCGTGTACATGCAAGATTATAGCTTTTGCATTCATCCATCTAATATAATTGAGTAAGATTTCACTGTGGATTAAACAGTTCTCTTAGAGAATGTTGCTTGTGAGTTGTACATCCTTGACTTCACACAAAAAGCTCCAATGGAAAAATGAAAATGATTAGGAAGAATTAAAGTACTTTTCTAACCCCAAACAATGTTTTATGCATGCATAACAAGCATTAATGAATTTACATAGAATAAAACAACAAGCATTTTCATTACTTTTCAAAAGGTTAATTTTGATTTAATTTTCCCATCTTGGAAAAAGGAAAAAACTTCTCATAAAAGGGATATAATAATAATCCCTTTTATATAATAACAGTCCCTGACATGTGAATAACATTTAGCCCATTTCTGTCACATTCCAATTTTTACTTTGAAATGTTAAACTAGGACAGAGATTCATTTACCTATGAATCATGAGGAGATAGAACTGATCCTCTAGCAAAGAGAACAACATGTCACTGACGTTTGAGTTTAACCTCACATTTTGCTCTGCCTACCAGTCTTCTCGCGACCCTTCCATCCATCCATATTTGTGGAACTTGCTAGTTTTCCCGGAAATCATTGCTCCAGTATCATGATTCCTTATTGTTCCCTATACCACTGAGGATAAGCTATTGTAAATGTTTCCTTTGTAACTGATAAGGCTACTCATTAGACCTCCACTTTCTGACTAATTCTCTTGGTTGTTTGCATTGTTTCAATAAAGTACATTAAGAAAATAGATTTTCTATGATCTTTTCTCTCTAAACTTTCCTGTAGAAAAATAATTTTTGTTTCTACACCATAGAATTCTACTTAGTTTAAATCAGGTATTGATATGTAGGTAAATACATTGATATATTTAGGATTAATTCATAGATCCAGAACAGTTAATTGCTAATCATTATAGTTTTAACCTCCAAATCTATCCATTTTTATTTAATGATTACTAATCAGATTTGATAGATTTTACCATGTATATTCCTATGGCTTTCATTTGTGCTGCTTTGTAATTCTCTTGAGGTCCTTTGGAGTCATATTAGCCAAAAGAGTTTCTTATTTTCTATTTCTATTAGATGCTGGCTGACTAGGAACTGGGCAATGTGTCTAAATATTCCTTGTGTTCCTATACACCAGCAGGGTATTTCTACAGAAACACACAATACATGTTGGATGAATGAATGACTCTTCTATCTAGCCCTTGCATGGTTGTCTTGCTTGAAAGAAAAACACTAATCTTTAAAGTTGCCTACCCTTTCCATTAGTCATTTGGTGTGAGTAGCCTAATCTGAGGAACATTCTGTCAGCTGTTCACGTGTTCAGACTCCCATTATAAACACAGATATCAAAGGAGAAAGACAGTCAAACTGACACACCTCGAATTGCCTTCTTCACGGCCAAATGTAAGAGACTGCCCTTCCCTTTTCAAGGCTGCTCCACTACATCATGAAAAGGGTCCCTCCATGATCGGTGCCCTTCATTAGTGTAATATATTAGGGTGCAAAAAGTTGGCAACAGAAACTGTCTCATCAGTCTTATTCTGTTTTATAAAACTTAGTTGAATTAGTTTCCTACTTCCTATGTTCCCATTTCTTTTTTTTTTCATCTTGTTTCCATCACAGAACACCCCAAGACCTCTCACTGGCCCTTCATTCACTAACCCAACAACACTTATGGAGCCACCTCTAAGGAAAGCTCCCCTGCCCGCAGCCGATGTCCCAACCCAGCCCCTAGGCTCCCCCAGACCTGTCTGTCCTGGTCCCTCTGTAAACACAGCTGCCCCCTGTGGCTCTCTTGTCGGAGCTGGTCTTCACTGAAGGGGTCATTTCTTTGTGAATTGTACTGGCGCAAGGCAGATCATAAAATTAAAAAGTGTGACTTCCAAGCCCAAGCTGGGCAATTCAGCAACTTACGAAGATGGGGTCTCAAAAGAAAAAGAAAAAGAAAAAGGGCTGGGGACTTGGCCCAGTACAGACTCTGGGTTCAGACCCCAGTACCAAAATAAAGTTACTTTCTGGGTAATGATTATTCTCTGTTCTTGTCCACTAGACCTAAGAAAGTGCTGGTAAAATTGCCTAATCTCAGCCATGCTATGGGTATTGAGCCAGAGGTACTCAGGGACTGTTTCACAGAGTGAAGGAGAGCACAATGCCCCAGCCAATATAGAAATAATGATTGTGTTTACACGTGTGTCCTATTTATTTCACTTAAGAGTATGGCCTCAATGTGCATCCATTTAGCTATAAACGTCTCCAGTTTATCATTCTTTATGGCTGAATAGTACTCCATTTTATAAACACACACACACACACACACACACACACACACATCTTCTTGATCCAGTCTCCATTTGATAGGCATTTGGGCTGTTTTTAAGTTTTAGCCATTACAAACTGTGCTGCTATGAACATGGGTTCACATATATCACTGTGGTATAATACTTTAAATTCTTTTTGGAAGATACCCAGCAGGGGAATAGCTCGGTCAAATGGGACCTCTAATCCTAGTTTTTTGGGGAATCTCCACATTGAGTTCTACAGCAGTTGTACCAGTCTACACTCCCAACAACAGTGGAGAAGGGTTCCTTTCTCCCCACAGCCCTACCATCATTTGTTATTGGTTGATTTCTTGATAGCAGCCATTCTTTCTGGAATGAGATGAAATCTCAGCATTGTTTTCATTTGCATCTCTAGAATGACCAGTGATGCTGAACATTTTTTTTCATATATTTATTTGCTGTTTCTACTTCTTTGTCTGAGAAATGTCTGTTCATTACAGATGCCCATTTTTGGATTGGGTCTTTAAATTTGGAGTGTCTGATTTTTTTAAGTTTTTTATATATTCTAGATAGTAGGCCTTTCTCCAAGGTGTGAGAAACTGAAAGTGTAAATGAGGACCAAAATATATAATAAATAATGTGAAATAGGAAGAAAAGGTTCAAAGGGGAAGTAGAGGGGCTGGAGGAAAGGAAAGAAGGGAAAGAAAAAAATATGAGAAAAGAAGGAAAAAAGGAAACCAGGCTTTTATAGAGAGGAATGGAGGGGTGAAAAGGAGGGAAGGAGAATGGGAAAAAACAAGAACTAAGATATATCATGTGCATATATAAATTCCCAATGATGAATGTGATCATAGTGTATACCTAAAATGTACCAATGAAGTTAATTTTTTAAATGGTGATTGTCATCAGTGAGATGCATTGTTCTCTAACTGCCAAGCTTGCAGCCTTAATCATTTGGTACTAAGGAAGCAAATCACATAAAGCATTCTCTCTGCTACTTACTCTCCTGGAGTAAAAAGATAGAAAAAAATAACAGCTTGAACCAGAAGGAATTTACATTCTAGGAAGGCATGAAGCCAGTGTAGTAACAATTACATTTATAGTGCAACATGTGATGCAATAATGGTATCTACAAGGTGCAAGACTATGACAGATGTTTTTGTCTCTCTTTTTAAGGCTCTCTATTTTGCTTTTGGGTTTTGTATTACAATGACCACAGAATTTAAAGACTTTAAATACTGTTTCTCATTTCAGGAAGCCAATGCTTATTGTTTAAGTACTCCATAGTCTGCTGGGGAGTCTTCAAAGCCGTAGGATTAATTGCTTCATCTTCCTCAAACTTAATTCCACTTGATATTTAGGTAAATGGCTTTATTTTAAAATCACCACTTGTGAAAAATGGAGTAGAATATAAAATTAGTGATATATGTTTGAATGTCACTGGAGAATTCAAAGGCAACCTGTGCTTAGAAACAAGGGCTTTGAAAACATCGCTAGACCTTTAGGAATGCTGACTGCTTAATGGAATATTTTGAGTAGCCTTGATTGAAAACTATAGCTGATACTAGTCTATATATTGCCATCTCCTTTCTTAAAAATATGAAATATATATAACAAATAATAAATATAATAAATATGTAAAGCATAAAAAACAATAATACAGTGAAATGCATTATTGTTTACACTATCATGTGTCCTATTTCTGTTCCCCACTCCACTATTCTAAATTTTTGTCTATTATTCTATTTTTGTTTGATACTTTTACAACATGTATATGTATCCTAAGCAATACATTGTTTTACATTGGCTGCATATTTGAAAATTTTTCATAGTGGTAGTCATATTTTATTTATTCTGAAATTTTCTTTTTTCACTTACATAGAGACTTAGCTGTATAATTGACAGTAGGTAAAGGATTTTTAAAAGTATGTGTCTTATGTCAGGGGACATTTAAATTTTTTCTAAGTCACTTGCTTTAAATTCCCTGCCATTGTGAACATTATTTACATGTTTTCTGGTACACATGGGTAGAAGTTACTGTGGAGCATTTATCTAGGAGTGCTTCTCTGGGTCATGGGATATGTTCTACAGTACACCCCTGTGAAGTCGTGTTTCAGTGTTCACAGCCTCAGGAATTTGCAGGTTTTTCCTTAGAAACTAGTAACTGTTCACAAAAACCCCCGCAATTCTGCGAAAATCACGATATTCTCCGCTACTATTTTTTTGTTTTGTTTTTGTTTTGGGGGGCAGGAGGTTTGCAAGTAGCCAATCCGAGAGCACTATTCAATTCTCCTTGCTGCTGATTGGCTGCTGCCCTGTTACCCATCTCTGCAAATGCACTAGCTTTCCCACATCGTAACAGGTGCTGTACCGCGTGTAGCTATCCCTAGGGTTCTGGGTTTTCTTCTTAAAGCCCTAAGATCCCTAAGAAGCCGCCCAAACACCCTGCACCTTCTAAGACTTTATTTATACAGTATTTTATTAAATTAAATTACATAACTCCGGGAGATATAACATATTTAGGTTTTAAATTATAAAAATAGGCATTTATAGACATTTTTCTGAGCACATCTGAAATTCGCGATTTTTCACAATTCATGGGTGCTCTAGGAACGTAACCCCAGTGAATTTCAAGGGTCCTGTATTTGAAATGTACAAAATAATCCCAAACCATTTCCCAAGCTATGATTCCTAACTTACCCCAACCCCCTCCCCGCCAAAAAAATCCCACAGAAATTATCATTGCTTCATTTGCAACATTCGTTATTACCTGGCTTTCTAATTTGGTCCAATCTTTTGAAAAAGATTGAATTATTTTTTAATTCAAAAAAGTATGTGATAGAAATTTGTACCTGCACTTACTTGATGCCTAAGAAAGTTAAAACTTCTCTTCATATAAGTACAGACCTTTGAATGTCTTCCATAAAATGTCCCTGTTGTGATTTTTCTGTTTGTTTTTCTGTTGAGTTCTTTATCTCTTTCTTATCGATTTTCAGGATTTTTAAAAATACATTCTGAACACCAAACTTGTTTTTTGAATGTATGTTATATAAACAATCAATTTCTGGTTGGCTTTTCATGTTTTTATGTCTTCAAATCAAATACTTCTCAATTTCAGGGGATTCAATTCATCACACTTATTATGTGGTTGCACTTTCTAAGAAATGACACCCTTCCTATCTAGGGGTAAAGGTAAGCAGCTATAGCTCCTTCAAGGAACAAATTGCATGACAAATAGAGGCTGTATTGACTCAGTTTCACTTAACTAACTCCATTTAGTCTATACCAAGCTGAATGTTTAAAATTTTATATTTCTTCTTGGTTGTTGTAGATTTCAAAAAGTAGCCACAAATTCCTCCCCTTCCCATAGGTTCTCTTTTTGCAGTGTGAGATTGCCTGCCATCTCTGTCATGAAGTGACATCAGTCAGCCTTTCCACACCTTGATTGTGAGGATGGCTGTGCGACACGCCGTGACCCATGGAACGTCAGCAAACGTTCCCCAGCAGGGGCTTTAAATTTGTTCTTACATTTAAAGCTTGCACTCTTGCAGCTCTCTGGAACACTAGGAAATCTCTAGAAAGAAACCTGGACTATACCATGAGAAGATGAAAAATAAGATATCGTAGTGGGGGGTTCCTAAATCATGAAGCCCCAATAAAGTCACCAGGCAAAAAAAGAACTGCTCAGCTAACCCCAGAGTCAGGAAGAGCAATGAATGCTCGTTGTGTCAAGCAGTTGTTGGTTTGTTATGCAGCACAAGCTAGTGATCAACATTATGCAGGGCTCTGCTATTTATATCAATTAATTTCTTTGTAAAACAGAGACTGCAGATACCTAGATTTAATTCTCTTCTTCCTTTAAGTTGTAGAATTTCCATCTTTATCTGAATAAGTGTCCAACCATGGACTATATTTTTCCAGCCATCATGTAGCTCTGTAAAGCTGTCTGACTCAATGCGGGGAAACAGTGTGTGAACATAATGTTGAGAACAACCTTAAGGTCATCACCTTAAATATAATCCCACTTGTGTTGAACTCTGTCTTTTCCCTGTCCCACTTTTCTTGGATTGGGATGTAGGCATGACATAACTTTCTTTTAACTTTACAGGAAAACAAAACATTGCAGGGGTTGTTATTCACTCATTTTATTCACCTGACAGGATAGTTATGTGAAATGAAACTTCTAACATGTTGATTGTCTTTTATTTAGCTTTATTATGGCAATTTTGCCTGAAATTTACTAAGCATCAGTTGTGTGTGTCTTCAAATGTATCTATGTCAAGTGTATTTATTATTGTAATTACATGAATCTTTAAAATATTGTTTCACCCAATGAAACATAAGCACAAAATGAAGGAAGTTTTTGTTTCTGTGAAAACTAATGTTAACACTTTGGAATAACTATGTAAAGGTGAGTCACTAGCAGGTAGGGTTTCAATATGACAGCTGAGAATGGTTTCTGAATCATTAAATTAGGAAGGATTCATCCTTCAGAATAACAAGTATCTATAATTCTTCATTTATTTAAAATATTGAATACTGTCAGTATAACATTATATATTGGATTTACAGAAGAGTGATGACCCTTAACTTCAACCTAGCCATATATTTAAAGAAAAGACTTTGATTAAAGTTTAACAAATAAAGGCAAATTATAAGCATTTGGATAATTAGACTTTTAAAACCACTGATTTAACTTCAACCATGAGTTGGTTGTGTTTTTGTATAGTACTTGGGTTAGTACAAAAATAGAAATGGTGGAGGTGTTATCATCCCAAGGACAGGATGTTCATTCCAACAGGGGATCTAATACCTGACCACCAAATCATTGCCTTGTAGAATGTAGCAAAATCTTTTTATTCTAGCTAAATATTGTAATGTGGGTGTGTTATATGTGAAATATGTTGACTTTAAATGGTGGCAGAAACTGCCAACCTTCTATCAAAGGATAGTCTCTCTTTTTTTTTTTTTTTCCTTTTTGGAGGGGGAAGAGAGGTTTTTATTTATTTTTTAAGCAAATCCTTTATTGGTACATTTTAGATATACATAACAATAACGCTCATCATAGGGAAGGTATACCTATACATGATATATCTTGATTCTAAAAAGTACGTTCTCTTCTTGAGCACATAACTATCTCACATTTCCCAAGCTCTTCTGCTTTTAGCTAGAGTCACATGACTGGGTTCCAGCCAATGGCAAGTATGCAGAAACGACTGATGCATTCGATTTCTAGGCCTGAAGAAAAACCTCATGTGCTCTTTTCCCCTTCCATTGGCTGGGCTGCTGACAGCTGAAGCATCTGTATAAGACAGACTGAAGACCATAGCACGGCCTTCATCATGGGTCCCTGAGAGACTGAGTAGCATCATCGCTCTGCCTTCCAGCCTGGAACACAGGAACTCCTAGTCTGTCTGGCCTGAGTGAAAAGTAAACTTAACTGTGGTAGCTACCAACATCAGTTTAAAATACCTGGGGCAGAATTCAGTCCTAAGAGCCCCCATTCTGAAACCTGTCTTTAAGGATCTTTTCACTTTCATGCTCCTATTCAGAAAACACAGGGGTTTTCTTATTATTTTTCTTCATCCTGATTTTCTCCTCTTGAAGAGTCCTTTCTGAGAAAAGGATAAATCAGTAGTTACTCCTCCTTTTTTGCATTTTATTCTTCTCCACTATTTTTCTTGAAGCTTTTTTTCAAGCAGGTGTAAAAATTTGTGTGTGTGTGTGTGTGTGTATTTCTAAAATCATTATTACACCTGCATTCCCATAGATTTGATTTTCTTGGCTGCTCCATTTTTTTTTCTCCATTGGAGTTTTCATGACTGATACTCACACCCTAAACTCATGGCCTTTAGCTCCAATAAATATTAAAATAAAAGGTCTTGCAGAGAAACTTTTCTTATAATGATGGGAATTGGGAGTACAGCAAGGTAGAGGAGAATATAATACCAGTTCTCACCTGTGGACAATCATGCCAGGCCTTACCTATCTTCCCTTTTCTCCTCTCCCTCTTTTATGTGGTCTCCTCATATATTAAATTACATTTGTAGAAACATTTCTGTGACAAATGATCAAAATAAAACGATAATTTTTCAAATAGATTTTTGATGTAATTTTTATGAAAGGCATCATTCTGTGTGAATAAGGTCCGTTGTCACATTAGCAGGAGCACCATTCTGTGAGCTTTATCTGAAACTTGTGATTAAGCTGTGGAGTTTGTGCCATTGCATTTTGTTTTGCAAATGAAGAAGCTGAAATGCAGTTTCCTGATAAGCCTGCAAGGTCAGACCGTACAATGAAGAGTGAGCCTTCTACCCGAGGAGTCTGGCTCCAATCTGACTCCAAAGCCCTCTCTCAGAGCCACAGCATCACGAGTGAGAATCTGAGGAATAAGAGATTTGCCTTTGTCACTTTCTTGTAACTGGGACACAGTATCCGGTACCTGAAACTCAAAGGAGAGGTTTATTTTGCCTCACATCTCAGTCCATGGTCAGTCAGCTCCAGAGAAGAAACCGCATGGCTGAGGAAAAGCTACTCAACATCAAGACTCCCCCAAGGCAGAGAGAAGGGAGACCAGAGAGTAGATGGACCTTCAGGTCAGGCCCTGGTGACCCACCTCCCACCAGTGCACTCCTGACAGCAAGGCAACCACAGCACCCCAAAGCCCCGCGTGCAAGAACATCTAGATAAAACCACAGTGGTCTCTTCCAAATTCCCACAGGCTGCTTGTGGAGAATCTGAAGTTTATGAACCAAAGGATCAGCCTTTCACAAATGAATTGAACAGCTCCTCATATATACAATGGCTCTTCGACTTTAGGCACCCACATCCTCCAAAAACTGCTGTACACAACTAATTAGAATCTTTCACCAAGCTCAATTTCCTAAGATGTCTTCATTTTCTTTCAGATACTGCCTACAAAACAAACATTGAAGCTTAACTTACTATTTTGGGTATTGTAGCTACAGCATTTCTAAATTCTGGAATGTTTAAAAATGTAGATAAAATATCCAAATATTTGACAGTGCTCTCCATATACAACCAGAAGTTTTAGCTATTGTTGTTTTTTTTTTCCTTAAATTCTTTTATTGGTACATTTTCGGTATACAATACATTTACATTTATCATTGGATGCTTATACCTGTACATGGTGTATCTTGGTTCTTATTTTTTCCCCATTACCTGTGCACCTTTCACCCCCTCCTCCCTTCCCTATTTATATACTTCATTTCCATTTTTTTTTCTCATAATTTTTCCTTTCCATTCTTCCCTTTCCCCATCTCCTCCCACAACCCCTACCCTTTGGACTTTTTCCTATTTCAAAGTATCAATTATTAGTTATTAATCCTTTTAGTCCTTATTTACACTCTCAATTTCTCACACTAGAGAAACTATTCGGTATTTACACGTGTGTCCTATTTATTTCACTTAAGAGTATCGCCTCAATATGCATCCATTTAGCTATAAATGACTCTAGTTTCTCATTCTTTATGGCTGAGTAGTAATCCATTTTATTAAAAAACCACATCTTCTTTACCCAGTTTCCAGTTGATGGGGCACTTGGGCTGTTTCAAGCTTTAGCTACTACAAACTGTGCAGCAATAAACATGGGTACACATATATCTCTGTGGTATGATTCTTTTAATTCTTTTGGGAAAATACCCAGCTAGGAAATAGCTGGGTCAAATGGGACCTCCAGCCCTAGTTCTTTGAGGTATCTCCACACTTATTTCCACAGTGGTTGCACCAGTCTGTACTCCCACCAACAATGGAGAAGGGTTCCTTTCTCTCTACACCCCAGCCAACATTTGTTATTGATTGATTTCTTGATAGCAGCCATTCATTGTGGGGTGAGGTGGAATCTCAGTGTTGTTTTCATCTGCATCTCTCAAATGACCAGTGATGTTGAACATTTTTTCA
>NW_004624856.1:5133121-5221849 GCF_000247695.1 Heterocephalus glaber | reverse complement strand
AAGTGTAAATAAGGACTAAATGGTATAATAGATAATGTGAAATAGGAAGAAAAGGGGCAAAGGGGAAGGGGAAATGGGAGGGGTAGGGGAAAGGAAAGAAGGGAATGGAATTAATATGAGAAGATGAAAAAATGGAAACAAATTCTTTGTAGGTAGGGAGGGATGGAAGGGTTGAAGGGAGGTCAGGGGATGGGGGAAAAATAAGAACCAAGAGAGATTATGTAAACATGCAAATTTCCAATGGTGAATGTAATTATATTGTATATCTACAATGTACCAATATATCTAGTTTAAAAAAAAAAAGACACGTACAAGTTGGGCTGGGGATTTAGCTCAGTGGTTTCCCCACCTGCTGCGCAAGCGCAAGGACCTGAGTTCAATCCCCAGTACCAAAAAAAAAAAAACCTACAAGTGCTCAAGTGATTTTTTTAAGACTATCAGAAATTCTCTGCAGTCTCCATGTTCTTATGATTTTCACCTGGTAGGTTTCTCTGCAGGAAATGCTGAGTGCAGGGAGTTTATTCCTATTGTGTGTTATTTTAGCATCTATCCAGTCACAGTGCAGAAGGAAACAAGTGGCAACGCAGACATGATAGCCTAAGGCCTCTCCTTGGTGGGTGGCCCGCAGGAGACCCTCATGTCCACACACAGGGCCTGCACAGTGAGCAGAGCTGTCTTCCTCAGAGCACCGTGACCTAGACATTTCCAGGTGCTCAGGCCTCTCTGTAATTCTGACTCACAACGATCACATCTCCATCAAGTTTTCTGCTCTGTGCACAGAAGCATTTGGGAGGCTGACCCACTAAGAATCAAACTCGGTTTGGATTACTTTTAAACCACAACACTGCTTACCAAATACTCCTTTGTTCAACCAACCTAAAGATAGTCCTTACTTAGCAGATTAAATTGTACTGAGTATTCATCATAAACTCAAATTTCTCTTAATAAATTTAAAAACATCATTTTACAACTATTTCTAATTTTCTATTATCCATACAAATGGAAGCCCACTTTTCCAATCAAATACCTTGCTTTCCTTCTTCAAAAATCAATTTCGAGCACACTTCTATCAGAAATTTTGCCCTATTAAGTTCATCCTACCTTGATCTATTATTTTAAATTTTATAGAGATTTGGAAGAAATCAGTAGATGATCAATCCATGAAAAATTACTCAGCATCTATTATATGCTTAGTATTTTGGGGAAAATAAAGAATAAGTGTAAGAAAGACAAGGTCTGCTTCCTAAGAAGCTTACAGTCCTATTGAAGATACAATATTTATACATGTGAAGTATTTTAAAACAATATATCATACACTTCTTAAGTGTGTAGTTCCCGTGCAAGGAGAAGGATTCTATGTTTTCCAAGACCATTTTATAGCATGTGGTATGCGCCTGGCCCCGTTAGGTTCTGGGGATACTTCCCAGACTGACCACAGGTGTCCTGCAGGTCTCTCCAGCAGAGAGAAGCAGCCATGCCTGCAGACAATAAAACTCAGCTGCTGAGTGCAAATCCGTCTGTGTGGGGCTCTGCGAGTGAGGAGGAAGGTACCCAGATCAGGCAGGAGCAGACTTTCTCAGCCTCAGCGCAGTTGAGATTCGGGCCATATAACTCCTGGTTTTGAGAGGCGGTCTTGAGTGTTGTAGAATGTTCAACAGTGTCCCTTTTCTCTCTCCACTAAACACTAGTTAGAGACCTCAGCACCACACAAGTTGTGTGAATCAAAACATCAACAAACATTGCCATGATTTTTGACCCTAGAGGACAAAATCGCCTCCAGTTGAGAATTATTTGTCTAGAAGGATCCAGAAAGTGTTAAAAAAAAAAAAAGCAAGTACAGTTTCATCAGGTCACAAGTGCAGGCATGGCAGCAAAGGTGAGAAACAAGAGGGAAAGGACAGTAACTTGGCGTGGGTGCAACTCCTTGTGCTTGTTGCAGGAGTGCAGAGGGCAAGATTCTAGCTCGGCCCTTCCTGAGTGATGTGGTGCATGAGCTGTGCATCCATGATGCCTGTGCATATTTGCTGAGGAGCAGGAGTAGTCTCCTAGGGCCAGGAGCATGTTGGGATCTGCTGGCTTGGTGTTGTTTCCAAGGCCGGGCAGGAGTGCCAGGCTGCGAGCAGGAAGTATATGCAAACAGATCTGGAAATTGTCTAAATGGATCTCAGAAGAAGGGACCTGAATCTCCAGGGCTCCAGTAAGGTTTTGTGATTTATTTTTTCATTTTAAATAAATACTCACCTAATTTTGTATTCCTTATCAAAAAGAGAACTCCTCTAGTAGTATACAAGTTGTTCTCAGGAACCAGAACTGAGTCTACTCTGCTAGGGAGAGAGCCTCAGCAAGTTATTCTGTCAGTCAAGGTCAGCCCTGCCCCCCCTCGAATAGTGGACTCTCAGGAAGGGGAGAAGGTATTGTAGTCTATGTAAGGAACTTCTGTTTCTGGGATGGTTTACACACAAATCTGCCCAGAAACAGCAGTGGGTAATGTGGCCGTGGAAGAACCTGGTGTGTCTTGTGATTCTGTGACTTCAAAACAGTCTACCTGCACAGAACGCAGTTGTGCCACAGGACTTGGGTATGAGTGCTCACTAAGGATAAGCACGATTCTCAGTGTACTGTAGGGTTCATGTGTAAAACTCAGAACTGAAAAGGTGCTTGCTGGTCCCAGAAATAAATGTCATTCAAGTAGAAGTTTGGGCTGTTGCTTCTCCCTGTGTCTGTGTAAGTCTGGATGAGAGGATGTGTTTCAAAAGTAGCATTTTCCCCAAGGCTAACAATGTGTGTTCTGCAAGTTTCCAGGCATAGGCCAATGTTGTAGACACAGAACTAAGTTTTCACCAACTAAAAGAATTATGAAAAGGCACCTCATACCATTAACAGAACCAAGGATTTAGAGCTAAAAGACCTAGATTTAAGTCCCTGATTGCCACTCTCGTCCAAGTCACCTGGTAAATAATCACAGTGAAATCTTTCCTAACAGATTTCTGGGAGGGGTGACTACATTAATCCACCAGGCAATTGTAAGGTAGACCAGTGTGTTGCATTTGGAGTTGGTTTGGGTTGATTGCTGCAGTGGCTGTTCGGTGTTAAATATTTTGAATTTCACCCTGCCTGGGGCACAGTGAGGAAACTAGTTAAGAGACTGTCTTAATTATCCCTACTAGTTAAGACATGGAATCAGCATAGGTGTCTGTCGACCGATGAATGAATGAAGAAAATATGGTCTATGTGCACAGTGGAGTATTACACAGTCACAAATAAGGAAATCCTGTCATTTGCAGGAAAAGTGATGGAACTGGAGGCATCATGTTGAGTGAAATAGGTCAGTTGCAGAAAGACAAGTACTGCATATTTTCTCTCATAATGTGGAAACTAAAGAAAAAGATGATCTGAAGTTAGAAAACAGAGACAGGGAGGAGAAAGGAGGGTATGAGAGGATATAAGAGAGGGTGAACATGCTCAATGCACAATATATGCATGTATGTACATGTCACGGTGAAACCCAGTACTATCTATGACCAATATGTGTTAATATAAAACAAAATGTGGTGAATTAAAGATATTTTTCAGATAAACAAAAACCAACAGACCTTACCTAATGAAATTTCTGAAAATATATTGCAGAGAGAAGGAAAATGACTTCAATGAACAGGTCTGAGATGTAAGAATGTTAGGTTTAAAACACTGAAAAAATGTAAGTAAATCTGAAAATGTTTTATAAAATGATAATAACAAAAATGTCAAATATATGGGTTAAATAAAGGCCCAGGCTGTTATAAATAAACAATAAATAAATTTTCCTTGTTGGATTGGAGGTTGGGGGAGGAATTTAGTACCCCTGACCCAGTGTGTAGGCTTCTCACTGTTCCAAGCACAGATTTGACTGTGAGCTATAACACAGGAGCACTGTGAACCTGGAGACAAAATCTCCTGGGCCGTCATGGCTTTGAGTTGCTAGGGGTAGGGACAAAAGGTTAGTACCACAGCATATGAAAATCAAACTCATAACACTGGACCCAGTGGCTCTCTATCCTGGCTGGAATAGAATCACCTAGGGAGCCTTCCAAGAGTATGTAAGCCTGCTCCCCTCTCTAAAGCAGTTTTATCAGAATCTATACATGTGGGGCCATGGAGAATCACCTAAGAGAGAATCACCATGGCTGATTAACTGGCCTCATTTAGTCATGAATCAGAGTATCTTGCCTTATGCACCTCCATCTGCAGACATTGTGGTTGGTGTGCACTTTGTATGTGAAATATTATCTTATAAAATACCTACACTGCACATGCTTTTCAGAAAGGCAAGCAAGAAAGGCCTCACTTCTGCCTGCATAGTATAAGGCTCAATCCAGCCTTCTTTCAACTATGCCTTTTTAGGTGACAAGAGTACATGGGTCCAAAAGGATACCACCTCCCCTGCGCATGTACACACACCCTTAACCCTGCTTTAGAGTCTCGGGACTCTGGGATTCTTTTTCTAACCACCCAGAGATAGCCTGCAGCAACTTCTGAAGCACCTTCATGGGTCTATCCACTACCTGAGAGCAGACCAAGGCCAGAGCTCCCTGACCAATGAGTCTCAGAATGGAACTCCAAGCAGTCACAGAACTTTAAATATGAACACATTTTCTAGATTATTAATGAAGATACACTTATCATGAACAGAAAGTGGGCATACTGTTTAAGAGTTTTCAACCCTGCATCACCATTTTTAAGTGTTTCAGCATGTGGCACGTAGCCTCCATTTGTACTCCAGCCCCAAGCCCTGCACACACTAAAAGCAAGCCTAGAGGACTCATCTTTACCTCTCTTCCCTCTGGAATGTTTTCTCATTTTAAATCAGCAGCCATGGAAGCTTTCCAAGCTTCTCTGAATGCAATGAGAATAGGGTTCATCAAAAATGCTGTCTGGTTTTATTGCACATGAGAGGTTGTTAACTCTGGCAGCCCAGCCGGATTCTTCTGTGTTCCCATTGTCCCTTCTGCCTCCCTGGCCAAATCCTAATGGGGTAATGAATTTGCACCTATGAGATTTGGGGAAGGGGCCGAGGAAAATATAATCAAGCAAATCACAATGTGCTGAGCTTAAAGACAGACGGCCTCTGCTCCTTTGACTTCATTTTCAACCCACTCAATTTCAGAAGGCTTTTTTTCCTTTTGGCAGCAGCAAAGAAAAGGAATGATCTCTGCTTTCTCTCTTGTAAAACCTGGAGCATGATAACTACCCCAGTCTCACAGGAACCCTGTACAGACGATCCTCGAAAAACAGGCGCTGTTTATAGCCTGCTATGAAAAAGTATAAGAAATTGTTCTTTTCCCCCATTCTTGAATCCTCCTGGATTTATTAGGAGTTTCAGAAGAGAGATGTGGCTATGCTTTAGGAGAAGTTCGTGGGGAAGTGGGGGAGTTGGCTGAAATGGCCATGGACAGAACTGACCTCACACTTTGTAAATCTGGCACCAGTGTGGACAAAATGCTTCATGATCTGGCCAGCATCAGGCAAATAAGAAAGTTACAGCAAAACAAAGAGTTTGCTTGAGCAATTCTCAAGAGATGTGTTTTCCCAGCACATGAACCACACTTGTGGGTTTGAGGTTCCAAAATCTAGGCAAATGTCAGAGACCACCAGAAGGGTCTCCGAGGCTACTAAGGCATCGCGTATCTCCTGCCACCAAGGGAGTCAGTCACTACCCTTAGCCCAAGGCTTGGTGCCATGGGGCACAGGTCCTAGGACAGCCTGGGCCCTTCCAGGGGTAAGAAGGCCTGGTGATGTTGCCAGCCTTTTAGTGGGAACTGGCAAGAAGGAGGTCAGTGTGGGTGCAGAGCTCATACAGAGGCTGGCACAAAACAGCCTGTTTACTCCATCGTCAGTGTGAGGAAGGGGTGCTCAGGTTTCTTCTGCTTAGGAAAGTGTGCTATTTTTCCCACTCTGCAGCTCTTGCTGTTGGCACAGAAAATGGGCTGTATTCGGCCTCCAGGTGTCTCTCAGGCAGGTGGGACACAGACTCAGGTTGTGCCATCACCCCTGTGCCACTGATGGGGACTTACAGCTTCGCGTGTGAGGAGGGGGCTGAGTCTCAGAGAAACTACCCCCAGCCAGTCCCATCCCTGCATTTACTCTGATATGTCATGAGGTCGCAGTTACCAGCACTATCCTCCTCCTGATGCCACCAGAGGGCAAGGGTGGATGGCCAGCTCAGGGCTTCCTGGCGGCAGGGACAAAAAAAAGAATTACTCCATACTCTCTTTCCCACAAACAGGACTACCCACAGCCACAGCATCCAAATTGGGCATGCTGTGCAAATACTATTTGCTTTGTGCCTCTAAGCTTGGAATCACTGGGTTATTGAATTATTCTACCATTTCCCCCAAAGAAGTCTGAGGCAAGAGGTGGAAAAACATGGATTTTGAACACAAAAGGCTCTTGGTTTGAATACTGGTTCTTCCACTTACTGGCTGTGTGATCTTAGATAAGTTATTTAAGCATTCTGCATCTCAGTTTTCTAACAAACAAAATAGAGCTAATAATAAAGCTACATCATAGAGCTATTATGCAGATGAAATAACATAACTCCCAGGGTCATCTGATACTAGAAAGCTTTTGTGAACAGGAAATGTGCTTTTCAGGGGAGTTTGTCCCTCCCTCCCCACCATGCAGTCTTGGGGCTCAGCCAGAGCACCTGAGGTAGACCCCACTCCACAGTGAGGATGCCACAGCTTCCTGTTCCAGTGAGTAAGTCTAGCTGCTATCATTGCAATTATTGTCTTCTGGAGGAAGCTTCCAGGGAAAATAATTTCAGGAATCCATGGTGGGGGGGCTTCTGTGCTCTCTCCCTGCTATCTCATACCACCTTCCATCCACATAATGTGGTAAGAAACTGAGTCAGAAAACTCTTGTCTGATAAAAGATACAGGTCTTCTGAGAAGCAGTGCTGAGCAAAGGCAGGTAAAGGCCTTGATAAAATGTCAGGTACCATCTATCAAAGCCCCTCATTTCCCCTGAAATTGAATAGATAGGCAGTGGCCAAGAGGCTACTGAGAGACCAGTGCTTTTACCAGCTTCAAGGCTCCTCTGAAGGCTGATCAGAAAAGGACCGCTTTCTACATCCAAGTCCCCAGTATCCACCCAATACCCTCACTTTAAATGGTGGGTGTGGACTATCTTACATCTGATGTGTTCCAACCAGAGACACGTACTCCCCTGGTCCTTTCCCTCTGCCGGTTCCCCTCTGCGTACCACTACCTCTCTGCTACATAATGTTTGTTACCATCATTATGCCCAATTATCACTGGTGTAGCACAATAGTATTTTTAAAAAGTCTCAGTGCTGTAATGACTGATATTATATCTTGGCCCCAATCTTCCTCCTGATCTCATCCAGAACTTCTCAGACACCCCTGCTAAGATGCTTGAATGATACGGATGGCATTCCCTGCTGGTGACATATGTGTTGAGTGTGTAATGACAGGTCTGTGGACAGGGTGGTAGGGAAGGGAGGGGAGCTCAGACAGAGAGCATAGCCTGTTAGAACCAGAAATGGCTAGTTCAGAATTGTGCAAGCATCCCAGATCCCTTCACAGCAACAGAAATTTTTATCTGTTCTTTGTCTCAGTATGGACCTGCCAGAAATTTCTGGAGGGAGACTGAAGACCTCCTTTATCTTCCTTTTCCAAGACCCAGTTCTCATCTTCAAAACCTGGAACTTTGGTTTGCAATAGCCAGGAATGTATGTTAATGGCCTTAATCTTAAGAGACATAAACTGAGAAAGCATGTTATCAGAGGAGCCTGGGAAGAGGGGAGTGGAAGGGAGTGCAGACCTTAAGGCTCTTCTGCCGGGGAGCAGTGAGAAGATTACCATTCTGAACACTAGAATGCTTTGCCTTTTTAATGCCTTGGTTGGCAAGTACAACAATCATCTAACTCCTTTGACCAGTTTCTAAAAGCAACTAGAGCAGCCATCATCATTATTTCAAACAAACAGAAACCAAAACTAACAAACAAGCATTAATCCCTTCCTTCTGCAGGCACTGTGATTTGCTAGCAATAAAATAAGCACCCCAAGCAGTGATTCACAGGAAAGGGAAAAGAACTGTAAGGCAGTCTCAACAATTTGTGATATACAAGGTTGAGGAGGAGCCTGGGGCCACAGCTCCTACACTTCTTCAAACTGCCCTCAATTCCCTGCCCTACATCTCAGGTGCCTGTGAAGTCCCTGACATCATCCTTGGATGAGGCCAAGCATTATTTTTCACAGTTACATATGATCCACAAAGCCACAGTAAGGGTACAGCAAGCCAGCTTGGCAACTAATTGTCACTAGTGTATACAGGCCACCAAAATGTCACAGGAATCGATGTGAATTGAGCCCACTGCCAGTGCCCTTGAGGGGAAGAAAGAAAACATTACACACTGGGGCAAACCTAGTTGAGTACTTTTGGAAACAGTGTGGTCATCAGCTGAAATTCACAATCACAGATAGCTGAGTTCTGACAAAAGTGTTCAACACAGTGCTCCTTATTATTATTTCCATTATTATTATTATTATTATTATTATTATTATTATTACTATTACTATTTTCATGGTCCTAGGGATCAAACCCAGAGCTTTGTGCATGCTATGTAAGTGCTCTAAAAACAGTCCTCCCTACACCATTACTTTATGTCACTATCTGAAGTTTAAAAGTTCACTATGCCTTCTACAAATAAAGGCTTTTGAAAACTGCAAAAGAACATGACAAAGAAAAGAAAAACTAAAGAAGAGTAAGAACAATGTTGTCACGCTTTTTCAGCAGAATGTTCTTATTGGATGCTGCGCTGAGTGAATGAGTAAGCATCCAGCTCACATATAATGTTTAACTAAGATGATCGCTATTAGGCTAACATTTTTTAGATATCAGTTTGAAAGAATGTCAAATCATGCACTGCAGCAAGTTGCCTTCATGTCTTGGTCAGCCCACAGTGATTTGTATTCACTCAGAAAAAAAATTTCTAGAATGACTAAAAGAAGATCTACTGGAGTTGTCGGTGGAGCTAATAAAATAGAATTAGAGACTGTGAAATGGATATTCCCCCCAGAGGTGACTACTAATAAAAAGCAATACTTTGGAAAGGCTGGATATAGTCCAGTTTTCCTAGTAGTCTTAATTACTAAATCACCATGATTACATGGTCAATTAAATTGACTGCGGATTAGTCATGATTGGAGATAGAAAGTACGTGGATCCTTTCTTCTAGGTGGTACTTTCTATGAAATAAGCATGGTCTTGTCTAACTATCTCCAGGAAGTAAGATTTATTATTGCTCTTTGATAAACTTTCCCAATGATTAAATGCCTTAAAATATGAGTATTATTTTGCATATTCAACATAAACTTTCTTAGTAAATGTAAGCTTATTTTCACTTTGCTCAAGGTCACTTTCAAAATATGATATCCTGGGTGCCACCACCTTCCTCACAAGCGGAAGGTCCTGAGTTCGATCCCTGGTACAAAACAAACAAACAAAAATATATATATACACACACACACACACACATATATGATGTCTTCCTTCTAGATTTGTTTCTGACTTCCAACACATTATCCCTCTTGTTTGGAATAAAATTCAAACTCATTGTTGCCTAAAAGACCCATCCATGATGTGTTTACTCACCTCTTCTTCACTTCTCCGATTTTAACTCTTCTCATTCTCTCCTTGCTTACTCTCAGGCACATTGGCCACCTGGTTATAAAACACTATACCTGTGCTTGCCCCCGGGACTTTGTACTTGCTGTTTCTTCTGCCTACAGCTCTTGTTTGCAGATATCTGCTAACATGTACCCTAAAATTATTCGGGTTCTTACCAAATCTTCCTTCACCAAAGAGGACTTCTATAAAATCTCTATGCAAAAAAAAATACTCTACAATTTCATAATTCCTTAACTGTCTCCATTACCTTGCTTTCTTTCTTCCTTCTTAATATTTTCCCTCAAATATTATGTTCCTAAATTGCATGTCTCCCATTCTAGATTATAATTTGTACATTTATCTCATGCTTAGCAGTGCAAAGACACAGTGGGAAAATAAGAAATGTGAGAAAAACACAATCTTTTCTCTCAAAAACATTTACAATCTGGCTAAAGAGACAATGTTTGCAGATGTGAAGTAGTATGGAGCAAGATAATACATGGTAAACTTGTCAGACTGTGTGCTTCAGATGAAAGTAGGCAAATTCTATACTTGCACTTACTATTGCAGGTCACCCACCGAATTCCAAGTACGGTTGGGGTCCAGGGATACTGAAGTAACTAAATCGGGGGTCTTTCTGTTTGGTCATTATTTTACCCACTGTGTGACCATAAATCTGCTATGTCAGCTTCCTTGTATCTGAGAAATGCTTAGCAGGTTAGAAAACCCTGCTCCGTGGTGTCTGGGCAGTCGTGGAGGCATGACTTGGGCCATGCGCAGGGTCCTCACTGGCTCCTGTCTGGCACTGCTCCTCCACTCTGCTCCTTGGCTGTCATGGACTGAGCAGCTCTACCCACTACACCTTTTCACCACCACGATGCTTCTGTGTTGACTGTGGACTGGACTTGCCCAGACTATGAGGTAAACTAAACCTCTCCTCCTTTTGGTTGTGGGTGGCAGGCCTGTGGCTCAGTGGTGGGAAAGCTGACTCACACACCCCACACTCATTTTAGGTGAACATTTATTCACTTGGCTTAATGTTATTGAACATCTCCCTGTGACAGACAATGAGACACTAAAATTAGAGATGTGTCGGGGAGATGTGAAACAAGTCTTTTCCAGTAGAAGAGCAGGGTATGGAGGGACGATAAACATGGTGAGCCTTTTCTCTCTCTGTTCTCAACCGAAGGAAAAATGACAGAAGCATATGCTTTCCCCCTGAGAGCCCTTCAGTTTTTTAAAAAACATGGAACTTTGCTGTGTGTCTTTCAAATCTTAGCAGTCTTTATGTTCGTGGGTTAATTTATTTCATTCATAAAATATTTTTAACAGATTGAATTTTAAATATAGTTTTATTTTATGAAGAAGACATGATGTACTTTGTGAATTAATTGGCTTTGACTCCTGAATACAACCCAAAGTCAGATCTTCCCACAAGGTCAATGACTTCCCTGGCCTCACTCAGGTACCAGGCAGTGGTGAAGCTCCTGCTGCTGCAGTAACTTCACCAGGGCTTCTGGCTTTCTCCCAGTACTTCTATGTTTTCCTTTGTTTTCATAATGCATTATTTCCTTATCTTTGTTCCCATATAAACATGTTCTCTTTCTCCACAGAAGCTGAAATGCTCTTTCTAAGTGGTGCTTTTGCAGTGAAGATCCTATAGCTTTTAATATTCCCACATCTCTTCCCACCAAAGTGAACACTTTCTGCAAACTTTAAACAAACAAAGCTGACTAATTTTGTTTATGTGCGCAGTTTGGGCTTGGTGTGAGATTTTGACCAAGATTTAGGTTAGCTCCTATGTTGTCAAACATGGTTAGTCATCCCAAAGGGGAGCCCTGTTACACTACTTTCTATAGAGCAAGGGGAGGGAAGTGGTAGCGAGTTATGGGAAATGGGAGAAAGGCCATTCTCCTAGCTCTGGGAGTGTAGATGGTTGATATGGAAGATTACACCAGAACAAAGATTGCATTGCTGGCTTATGTCATTTATGCCCTACTTGTACTACATTATTATAGACTAGCCCTATTGTCTTGGTGGACAATAGAGGGTTTTATTTCAACATTATGTACAGAATGCCTGGATGGTCTCTTTCTTCCCTCCTCCAGATGCAGAAAGATACTTAGTATCAGATTTCTGAAGGAACCATGTCAAAATGAAGAAGTATAAGCATTTCCATTTTTTCCTGGTTTCTTCCTCCATCTCAGCTCTCAAAGTCCTGTAATTCTTCTCTTGTTTGTTAGAGAAAAGTAAATCATAGCACATTGCAGCACAGCAATCTTGTGCAACTCTGTACAAACAAAAAAGAGTGATAAATGAGAACTCCAAGAGAATGTCTTCCATTTCAAATGTCTAAACAGCCAGATTTTAAGTAATTTAAGGAAAAACTGATTTAATCATAAGTACTCAGAATATTCATCATCATATTTTCCTTCCTTCTCCTTTTTTTATCCCATCATATACATATAGAAATCTGAAGTTCTATATACCCAAATAAACAGATAAATATATAGTGCATAACCAAGCAAAGCATAAGCCATAAAGACTGTCAACATTTTTCCCCTTTAATTTGGACAAGACAATAAAAAATATTCCACATAATCTATGACAATAATCCAATGTCATTGTCCTAAATTTCCTAAATTATCCATGCCAGCTATAGCAACTAAGGACTGTCCCTTGTTAATGACAAATCCTTGTCCTCCACATGTGCTCACCCTTACTTATCTCCCATTAGTCTGTTAATTCAAGTTTTCCCCAGTTAAATTACTTTACTGTTAAGTAACTGCCACCTAAAGCTACACTGACGTGTCTCTGGCCAAAGAAAATTGGTGTAATGGGGATATTGCTCTTGTGTCACCTTGTTTATTTAAGCATCTATGCTGCAGATTCCCCATTGTTGGAATAGAAATGATTCCTCGGTCTCAGAGGTACTGCTGACAGTGAGACAGGTAATGTTCCCAGGGTCCCAGCACTTGCAGACTGAGGGAAGGGGAAAGCTGGAAAAGAAAGCAACCTGGACTTCAAATGATAATAGCCATTGTCCTCTGACATATATCTTTCAAGACACTGAGTCTGTCTCACAGCCTTTACAAATAAATCTTGGACACAATTTCTGCAAAATAAGTTGCTGTGCTTTTGGAAAGTTTGCAAAGGCATGGCTGGTTTTATTGGTTCATTAATCAAGGCAAACTCAGTCCTCTGAAGAATCAAAAGTAACACTCCCATGTTCCATGTTTTCTCTCCTTTTTATTCATGCTGCTCTCATCTCTTATCATACCACACCTTGAGTGTTGCAATAATTTCCCAGCTGACCGCCCGTCTCTCTGTCACTCCTCCCTGTTCTGTTTGATCCCATAAACTTCTCTCCACTTCTGTTTTCTTAAAGCATAGCCAAGTTGCCAAGCCCCTACTCCAAATGTCTGATAGCCTCTCTCTGGCCTATATAATTAAGACCAGGGCCAGGGATTTAGCTCACTGGCAACGTGCCTGCCTCACAAGTTCAAGGTCCTGAATTCAATCCCCAGTACCAGAAAAAAAAAATTAAGACCAAACCTTGAGCTCAACAATCTGGTTCTCAACTACTCTTTCATTCTCAAGCCTGACTATTCCTCATGGTTAAACTCTAAAGCCAACTTTTGGACTATTTTCTGACCATTGATTGTCTTGCTAGACTCCGTGCTGCAGCTTCTACTGCAGCTGCTTAGCCAACACTGTCCTCTAATATTTACCTTTTAGCTCCAGAAATTATCCTTACTGTATCCAGAATCCGTTCTATTTCAGATTTCTGGAACACCTGGTCTATAAAACAGCTATGCACACCCTCATTGCCCCCAGTATTGTAGGACAGGTACCAATCTTAAGTCTCTCACCAGATTGAAAGCCAGTGGAAGGCAGAAGTCATACCTTGCATCACACATTACCTAGAACAATGCCTTGATGGGGATGGAGGTAATATTGATTGACTATTCATTGTGCAAATGAATTAATGAAACAAAAACACATGAAAACATAGCTAAAAGAAATAAAGGAAGGACCATGATTTTTAAAAGGAATAGAAAACTCACTTTTATTGGTTGGTGAAATGACTAATATAGAATGTTAACAAAACATGCAACAAGCCATTTTTTATGAAAATTGCAAGTGGAAGACAATAATTTTGAACTCAGCATGCTCTTTTGTCCCCTGCCTTGTTAAGACTGAATATTCTCACCCTGATACCATACTTTTGCAGGTCAAGGCAAGTGATTCTTTACCGTTAGTGTATGCTGTGGTATTTGAGGAACAGGCTGGTCATTTGCATCATTAGAGTTATAAGCACTAATGAACCTATGAACTAATGAACCTAAGCACAAGGGTGACTCAGACCACAAGATAGTGCATGTCTAAAAATGAATTCCATTAGACCTGTGCAGAAGTTTAGAGCTGAAAATCTGAAAACACATGCAAAGATAATGTTTACACTAACCTTTGAATATCCTTTGACTAAACATAAAAGCTAATAAATCAGTGATTGAAAAATAGAAGGAAGATGATATCACAATCATTAGAAAGATTTCAAAAGATCTAATAAAATATCTTGTGCTATATTGTTAAAGTTTTCTATGGGAAGCAATCCTTCAAAATTTATTAATATATAAGGGTTTTTACCATACACAATAGAAAGTAATCACCATAGTATTTGACTGCCACTTATATCCCAATTTAATTTAGAAAATGACTTAAATAGTTCAGGCACATATTTTTCTATATCAAAAGGCCGGGCATTGCACAAACTCAAACATCTGGTCTTTCATGTATAAAATGATGGATACATTCAGAATCTGTGTGTGCTTTCCATAAATGTCCTTGGTAGATGCATGTAACAGTTTATAGCCCAAGGAATGAAGAGGGTTTGGAACTTGAAAGTAGTTTTCTGCCTTCTATTTCAGATCATTTACATGGAGGTTCCCACTGATTAGCCCAGGGTCTGTTGACTTCACTAACTTTGACGGCATAGTATGAGGGTAAATAAAAGAATTGCCTGACTTGTGTGATTTTAAGAGTAGATCATTGAAATTCTACCAACAAATCTTCCCCTCTGTTTTTAAAATCATTTCTCCCTTTGAAACTGCAAGTAAGCTGGGGATTTAGCTCAGTGGTGCCACAGCCTGCCTAGCAAGCACAAGGTCCCAAGTTCGATCCCCAGTACCAAAAAAAACACCTGCAAATAACTCTCCAAACAACGAACTTTTAAACTTCTTATCAGTCATTTCTATATTGGAGTTAATGGAGAATCTGAGGACCCCAAGCTTTGGAGAAGGAGAAGGAGAGACATGGACAGGACAAAACATGTTAAGAGCAGTGCACATAAAGGAGCAGAGTAGAGATCATTCTAGAGATACCAAGAAATACATGTGAACCTTGCCTGCTTTCCAGTTTGGGCTATGATCAGTCCCAGATATATTCTTATGATCAACTGAAATTAATCATCAAGTAAACTTGCAAAAGTGAAAACTTGTGCCAAAAGATGGTGACCTTGGCATCTTGCAGAAATCTTTGCAATGTGATATATTCAATACATAATGTTCCTATTTCACTGGGAGTTAAAAGATTGATTCCAAGGACTACTACTGTCTACAAATGGTATTTGTTTTCTAATTCTTCCTCTAATTTGCATTAGGGTATTAGTACTTAGTTAACCCAATAAAGCCTTCACTGACAGCTGACCCTGAGGTGAAAAATGGCAGGCATATACACAACTACAAATAAAAGTTAGAAGCTTCTCCAAAAGGAAGCCGATTCTTTAACACAGGATAGAGATTATTCCTGGAAGACTTTGATACAGGAAGGATCTGGAAAGGGGGTTGGGTGTTCAAAGGAGGAACAAAAGCCTTCTCAGGCTCTGAAGGAAAAGTTGGGTAAGAAATAATGAAAAGGAAAGTTCCTAAAATCTCTGCAACAAAAGAAGTGAACGACTGATTTGTTTTGAAAAATGTATGCTATGATTTTATTTCCATGTTTCCACAAATGGCATTGGGCTGATTCCCATTATGGTTGCTCTTCTCATTCCTCCTCAAAAAGTAAAGATTCTGTGTGACTCCACTGACCTCCGGTGAAGATGCTCATGGCCCAGGAAAAGGATCAATCACTGGGAATAGACTCTGCATTGCATGGAGCAGTTCTTTGGCCCTTTCTAGCTTTGCTTACTCTGTGCAGGAAATAGAAGATCACTCAGGAAGTTCTAAAATTTAACTTCCTGAGCTAATTTAACAACAACAAAAAGTGCTTCTGAGAACGGTGCATGGATTTCAATATAAAGGCCTGCAAACAAATTAAATTTGGAGCTATGGTTTTCATCAAAAAAGGAGAGGTCACATTTTAATGTGATCACATGCATATACCAGGTCCCGATTTTCCTAAATTGCTTTCACTAAATGGAATACCTTTACCAAAGCACAAACCCATTTCTCCCCCAGGGACAAACTATTCTAGTTCTCCAATTAAACTAGATTCTATCGAGTTCAAGGTTGAGCCAAGGAATAAATCTACTTTTAAACACTTGCATTTATTTATCATGAGATTTTAAATTGATTCTTTTTTTTATAAATTGATTCTATATATTCCTTTTTAATAAACAAAAATATATGTAGCAGTGAAAGGTAAGCCCTTAGCCTTCTTATTCTCTGAGAATCAATTCACTTCAGTTAGAAGCACATTTATTACACCACTGACTGAGGAAAATGCAAAATGGATCATTTTGCTGATAGTTAGGAACATGCAAAAGGCTAAGTTTTCCACATTTTTCTTCTCCTTTTCTTTCAATGCTGTCAAAGAATGTCAGCTTCAGCTGGTTTTCTAAATGTGTTTTTCAAAAGCTCTTGAGTAAACTTAATTTTGGAATCTTTAAAATGCCAACAGCGAGCGTTTCCTTGCGAACAGCCTTTAGTAGAGCAGCCCAGGTTGCCGTGGTGAAATGGGTGAGTGCCGTTTGGCAGGCAGCCCACGAAACTGCAAGCAGCTTGCTAGTGTAGTGACAGCAGTGCAGGCCAAAGCAGCTCTCTAGCTACAGCTGAATGTAGGTCATCGGGATCTTGGATGCTGCAGCTGTCCATGTGGGACTCCCTACAGCAAGGCGCACAGAGCCCCGCACATTGGGCGTCCTCTCTAGCTGTAAACACGGCCATTTTCCTAGCCCTTCTCCTTCTGCTAGCCATGTGTCATTCTTCACACTGAGGGCTCTCTGCCGTGTGAGCTGGAAAACATTCCTTGTGTGTATACGTGCGTGTGTGTGTGTGTGTGTGTGTGTGTGTGTGAGAATGAGTGAGAAAGACATGGAGACAAGTGCTGTGGGGCCTACTTGCTGAAATTTCTCTCATTTAAATGCATATTTCTGCAGAGTGAGCTAAATATTAATATCACATTCCTCTGCTAATGTAAACACCAGCAGCAAGCTTGGCGGCTCATAAAAATAGAGGAAGAGCTTAGGCTTTTCCCCATATGCGGCATGTGTATTTTTTCCTAGGTACCATTTATGTTAACACCACGTCTACAGTGTGTCTGGAACAGCAGGGATTCAGTGATGCTGGCGGACACCTGAGAGCAAATGAAGGGCTCAGTATCTTTGCCCACGCAACAGTTGAACAGAGCTCCTGTTGCTAGGAAAACTCTAAATTGGCCTTTATTATCAGGCTTTCAGTTACATATTTGTGCTCACTTCTTTGACACGACTTTTTAAATATTCACTGGAAATTACCTTTTACTGTTCCATTTAAAAACAATAGTCTGAGGGCCGGGGATGTAGCTCAGTGGTGCCAAGCCTGCCTGGTAAGCACAAGATCCTGAGTTTGATCCCCAAAACCTCCCCAAAAATTTAAAAATTAAAAAGAACACTTTAAAAAAATAAAATAAAAAATAAAAACAATGGTCTTCATTTTGAATATAGACAATCTGAGCATTAATATTTATGATCATTTTTTGTTGTTGATTTTGGTAGTGGGGTGGGTGGTAGTTTGCCCATTTGGGGTACATTGTTCAGGAAAGGAGAGAGCATCTTTAAAATTGACTGCCCAAATGTGACTTAGGATTTCCAGATTTTCTAGTCAAAAGATATATGTTCAGACACATACTCCTAGTATGTCACTTGCTTCACTTGCTTAAAATTTTAAGCAAAAGGGCTTTTCTCAATTTAACTTTAGGGGAAAAAGAAAAGCATTTTATCTCTACCATAACAAGTATGTGAGATAGGAAGATTTGCATTTATCCACAGCTTTTCTCAAAGACAAATATTGGACTAAAGCAATAGCAAGAGATCTAGCATAGAGCCCCAAGTATTCAGCCACTGGAAAAGAAGGGCAGAAGGCAATGCTGGATGGAATGGGGACAAATGAAGTGTTAACTTTGGTTAGAGAGAAGAGCACTCTGAAAACAGAGGGAGGGGAAACAAGGATGACTACAAACACAAATAAGTCTGGAAGATGATGGACAGGAAATCTAGTGAACTGCCTCACCCAGGCATCGAAGAGCATTACCAATGAAAGCAGCAGGCATTTTAATCAGTGTCTCTGTCGGGCAGTACATTAGGTGCTTTCATGTACTGTCTCATGTAATCCTCACTGCAACACTGGGAGATCAACGTCATTATTACTCTCAGTTCACACATGAGGCATGAGTGTGTGTGTGTGTGTGTCTGTCTGTCTGTCTGTAAGACAGTTAGCAGTGGTCGTCTATGGTACATATGGCAGGTCTCCCTCCAAACCCCGTATTTAACCCCCACAGGTTGGGCAATTGTCCACCTACATCCCCCTCCCGTGGTACTACAAACAAGGAACAAATATTCACACCCAATCTCATCAGCTCCTTTCAAATGATACACCTTCTCTTTTGCCTTGAATCCTACCAACAAATTCAAACTCCAGGTGAGATTCCAGGTACCCACAGAGGCCCACTGCTCCTGCTATCCACTTGCTCTAACTACTACAGCATTACTTGCTACAGCATTACTTGCTACAGCACTGCCGTCTATGACTGGGTACTATCATCAGTGATCTGCCTGGGGTTATGTTCTGTTCGCACATCTACAGAAAAGCTCCTGGAAGGCAGACATTACATCATAGAGTTCCTCTTCGGTATCTATTGCAAGTCTAGTCTATAAAGGCATGTAAGAAACATTGTTTAAAGCTTCCAAAAGCAAATTTCAGGATAGACATTGTAAATAAAATCTGTGAAAATACCTAAAAATTATCTGAGAGTGTGATTTCAACAGTGTGGAAAGCTAAACCCTTCTCCCCAGGACAGGAATCTAGCTTCACTAACACAGTGTAAGCCTGGAGATGGTTCACAGCTCCAGGGAGAAACAATGGATCAAGCCAGCAATATTAGCTCCAAGAAAGGGCCATGGTTATTATAAACTGCAAAAACAGCATGGGATTTTACTCTCAAAGTGATTTCTTCTGCATGACAGGCTGGAGTTGAAGAAGAAATCCAGTGCCCATCATTTTTGAGAGGGTTTAATAAGGAGCCATTTTGGGAATGAGATAGTTGTTTAAGACTGAGCTACAGAACAACTACACTTCAGGGTTTCTGAAGTCACCCTGCCACAGTGATTGGGTAGGATATGGCCAGAAAAGACAGTTGCAGAGAAAGTGTGGGTTTGACATAGAACTCCTGAGAAGATGGGGTCCTATGCTCAGGGTGGGAAGGACATAGGGGTCCTACCCTCTGACTTGAGAACCCACAGCAGGTATGTGTGGCTTTCAGAGGGGCTGGGTTGGAAAGTGCAGGAATTAAGTCCAGTGGCTGTTTGACCTCCCTGCCCTGCTGCCTACATCTAACAAAAAGTTCAATGGTCTATTTGCTACCCAAATCTGTCAACATGATCAGAGATATGCCTTGGCTTGGATGGCTACCCCAGTCTGGAGTGTACAGACAGAAGGAGGGCACCTCACCAGATCACAACTTGAGGCACCCAAAGGGACAGGGAACAAGGAATGGCTGCAGTGAATACAGCCCTAGGGTGAACAACATTGACCAACCACAACCAGAAATCTGAGCAGGGAAATAAAGTAGGTCTTAGTAATGAGTCACTATCCCTCCCCCATATCTGATGGATTCCAATACCAATACTACAGACCCTGAGAAGAAACCATTCATTCAAATACTCAAAGAAATTTTTTTGAATTCATTTGTTTTTATTTTCTTTTTTGTTTGTTTATTTTCTGTTTTGCATTTGGGGTTTTTCTTTCTTTTCTTTTCTTTTTTTTTTCTTTTATTCATTTTTTCTTAACTTTCTATATTTTGATCTGTTTTTTCTTCTTTTACTTACTGATTACTTTCTACTACTTCTACTTATCTAATTCTATTAGTTTCTTTTTACTCCATAATAGGATCATTTATCTCACTTTTCTTTCCTGGTTCTCAACTTCCTTTTCTTTATTTTTCACATTGTACATATACAATTTCCCCTTCCTCAGTCCCCTCCATCTTTATTAACATTACTATTAAGCTTAGATACTTAGTTGACTCTATACTATTATTGTTGAATTGTTTTCTATCGTTGTGGTGGTATAGTTGATGCATTCAGTATATCTTTACTGTATATCAATATTTGGTTTGTTTTTGTGTGTATACTATAATTACTGATCTCTTTTCTGTTGTTAAGGCTGGTATAATGGTAGCTTTTATTGCTTCTTATGGTATGTCAATATCCAGCTTTCTTTGACTTTATTGTTGTTGCTAATTATGTCGCTATTGCCAGAGCAGTATAGTTTATGCTATTGATTGGTTTTTACTGTATGTCAAAGTCTAGTTTGTCTTTATGTCATCAGCAATAGCAATACTGTGGTTCATTTTCTGTGAACTGAGCCAATTACACTGCACCCTCCCTTCCCCAAATTAATGGAGGTGCTTAAACCTTGGAGCAAAGATCTATAGTTGGGCACACCCAAGACACATCACTAGAAAGTATACACCAGCTAAAAACATCTCCATATTTGCAACAAAATCTTTCACTATAATTGACCCTCAACTCTCAGCACAAAAAAAGAAAACTGAGAAAGCAAGACAAAAGTTCTTCCCCAAACAATAGCTCCAAATACTCCTGATCCATGGGGTATCAATGTGGAGAAAATAAAAAGAGAAACAGCTTAATAATATTAAATGATAAAAGAGGAGACAAAAAAAACAGATCAATAAGGTACTTAGTGAGTTCAAAGATTTCACAACTAAACAGATAATGGACTTAATAAAAAAAATTAACAATGAGCTTAAAGAATACACTATGAAAAAGCTAACTGAGCTAAACAAAGTAATATAAAGCATAAATAACTAGTTTAGCAAAGAATAAGAGTCCATGAAAATATACCAGACAGAAATCTAAGAAATAAAAAATTCTGCTCAAAGTACGGGGAACAGAATTGACTGATGTGAGGACAATTTTAGAACTAGAAGATGGGGCTGCTGCAGGGGACCACATGCTGAGAGACACCTTAAAAACAACAAGAAAAGATGGAAAATGGATCCAACAGCTGCTATGTGATACAAGGAAGACTAAGACTATTTTGGAATTACTGAAAAATTAAAAGACAGCACAAATAACATAAAAACCTATTTATGGAAATAATACCAGAAGCAAGGTTCTGAGTTCAATCCCCAGGACCAAAAAAAGAAAAAGAAATAATAGCAGAAAAGTTTCCAAATACGAGATAAGAAATTAACACATTGATACCCGAGGTGTATGGAACCCCAAGTAGCCATGATCAGAAAAGGACCTCTTCACAAAACATCATAGTCAAACTCCTGGAAGTCCAACATAAGGACAGAAAAGGAGCAACAAATCACTCATAAGGGAAACCTATTAGAATTATAGCAGACTTCTCAATACAAACCTAAAAGGCAAGGAGAGCTTAAAGTATTTCAAACCCTAAAAGCAAACAATTCCCAGCCTTGATTAATACATCCTGAACAACTGTTGTGGCTTGAATCTAGGTGTCCTCCAAAGCCTCATGTGCTCATCACATAAGTGGAGCTTTTGGGAGGTGGGTGGCTCATGAGCAGGTGACACTGGGATTAAAGGTATATGGTACTGGATTTGTCCTCTAACTGGTTTAGTATAGTTTTCAGTGTGACTGAATGGATTTAGTGAAGACTGAATCCCTACCTTGCCTGTAAGTGGCACCAATTGACAGGCTTGTACCCTGGATGGAATATAAAGGGAAATGGAGGCTTGCTGCATAGATTGTTCCTCCTCTGCAATGCCTCTCTGCCATGCTGGGCTGCCAGCTATGGACTAAAATCTCTACAAACTGTCATCTAAAATAAATTTTTCCTCCCTTAACTTGTGCGTGTCAGATATTTTGTCCCAACAATTAGGAGATAAATAAGACAACAACAATCTTCCAAAATTGATGAAAAAATAAGGCCTTCACATGACAAAAACCACCTTAAGAAGTTCAGGACCAAGAAATTCTCAAATATGTTCTGCAAAGACACAATGAAGCCCACGATGCTAAAAAGTCTAATGGAATAAATACTACAGGTAGGATGAACAGTTAAATGGAAGGGGAGAAAAGATGAAGAAGCAATAAGAAAATAATACAATAATGTATGTAAGTCAATACGTTCAGTAATAATTCTCAATGTAAATGACCTCAACCCCCAGTTAAAATACATAGATTGGAAGACTGTATCAAAAAATAAAACCCAATAGTATGTTGCATACAAGAAACACATTTTGGGCCGGGGCTCAGCAGAGCTGCATCTGCCTGGCAAGTGCAAGGTCCTGAGTTCGACCCCAGTACAAATAAATAAATAAATAAATAAATAAATACCACACACTTTAATCCAAAAAGAAATTCAAAGACTAAAAATCAAAGGATGGAAAAAATATTTCATGCAACCGGAATCCAGAAAAAAGCAGGAATAGCTATCCTGTTTTCAGACAAAGTGGACCTTAAAGCTAAACTGATCAAAAAAGGCAAAGATCACTACATATTGGTTAATAGAACAACTCAACAGGAAGAGATAAAGATTATAGAAAAAGGGCTTCTGCCATGAGTGCCACATGTAGGGCAACTCTGTTGCTCCATGTGCGGAATAGACATCAAGACCATAAATGTATATGCACCAAACACCAGTGCATCGACTTCAGAAAACAAACACTACTGGACACAAAAATCAGATAAACATCAACACAACTGTAGACTACTAGAAATAGATCAACCAGACAGAAAAATCAACAAAGAAATATCAGTTCCTCACCGTGGCCCCCTTCCGGTCTCACGAGGCGCCCGCCCGCCCCGGAGCTCCTCCAGGCGGCGCTGTCTCTTCTCAGCAGATACGACTACCAGCAGTCCACTGGACCAGAAAAACAGCTCCCGGCCTGGGGATGCATTGCAGGGTGATTCCCCAGTTCCGCAAAACAACGTCCCTTAAATCTTCCCACGCACGCCTTGGTCTCCAAGTCACTGCCGGCCTGACCTCCAGCCCCGTGGACTGCCCAGGCCTCTGTCAGTGTCTGACAGGCATCAGTCCACGAATAGGAGCACGTGTCCTTACCAGGCAACCTCAGTCCTTCATTTGTGCACTCATTTTCTGATCCTGATCTTAGCTAAGATATGACTACTAGCATCCCTCTGCCCGGAGCATTTGACAATGAAGGTCTGGACGCATTTCTGGTTGTCGTATTTGGGCAAAGGACAGGAAGATGCTACTGAGACATCTTGTGTGTAGAAGCCAGGGATGCTACTAAACATTACACAATGCACAAGGGTCCTTCACAGCAAAGAATAATCCATTCCCAAATATCAATGGTGTTGAAGTTGAAAAGACTGATCTCATTGCTTTCATAATTTCAGTTAGAAAAACAAGATTTTATTGTGTTGCTTTCCTAATTCTCACTACTATATCTACATCGCCAGGATTGGATTCCTAGAACATTAGGGCTACAGAAGAAAAGGAGTTCTGAAACACTGATTATGACAAACCTCAGCTGTGTAAAACTAAGTTCTCAGTTTTGTACCCCTAGGCCAATGGTGGCAAACCTATGGCACACATGCTGCAGCGGGCTGTTTATATTGCTGAAAGCTCTAGAAGGTTCGCCATCACTGCTCTAGACATTTCTGTTAGACACAGTACTGGTTTACCTTGTGATTTTGATAAAGATGCAAGTGATGATGTAACATACATTATCTCTTCTTGTTTCCTGGGCTAGAGGATATGCTAGATATTCCTCAATAAACTGAACCCAGCACTGAACTCCAAGCTGTCTCTGATAGGTTTCTAAAGACTTGGTGAAGGGTGTGGAAGTGCACACTTACACCTCAACAGGATCAACATCCCAGAATTACACAGCTCAGTGATTGTACTACTGACCTAAATCCAGCTGTTATATATTTATCATATGATTCTGAAGTGGAGGTGCATAAAGACTGAAAGAAAACAGATACATAAAAACAATTTGGTATTTTTGGATGATAATGTTGTAGGTAATTTTTTTTATATTTTGGTGCCAGGGACTGAATGAAGTCCTTGTGCATGCTGAGCATGTGCTCTATACCACTGAGCTAAGGCCCAGCCCCTGGTAACTTTTTCTTGATTTTTATTTCTAATGTTATTACCAATAATCAGCAATACTGATGACATTATTTATATAATTAAAACTTTCCAAACTATTCAAGTGTAACATTGTTTCTAATACATAAAGATAGAAGGGTGGCTGAGGCAGGAGGATTCCAAGTTTAAAAGTAACTTGGGTAATTTAGTGTGACTTTGTCTCAACATAAAAAGGGTCAAGATGTAGCTCTTGCCTAGCATAAGCGACGTCTTGGATTTCATCCCCAGTAACCAGGAAACACACACACGCACACCTAATTACCTATCAGCAAAGTATAAGTAACATATCTATACAATGAAATACTATAAAGCTATTTAAAAATAAAAGAACACGAAATCCTAGAAACTTTATGTACTGTTTGTATATTGATAAGAATCTCCAACACAATATTAAATGAAAATACCAGACAGACTAATGTGTACAGCACGTCATCACTTTGTACGAAAAGGAGGAGTAAGTGGCGGTGGAGGCAGGAGGATTGGGAGTTCAAGGCCAGGCTAGGCTACATAACGAGTTCATGGCCAGCATGAACTACATAGTAAAGCTGTTATCTCAAAAACCAAAAAAGGAGGAGGGCATATATTTAATTCACTTGTAAAAAGGAGGTAATTCTTTTTTTTTTTTGGTACTGGGGATCAAACTCGGGACCTTGCACTTGCAAGGCAGGAGGCAGAACCACTGAGCTAAATCCCCAGACCAGGAGGTAAATATTTTGAAGGATATACAAAAAACTGATAATACCAGTCACCTTCAGAGAGAGGAAATGGATTTCTATGGAGGCCGGAAAAGGGAGGATGGTATCATTTGTATGTCAATTATTAATCATATTACAAATACTGGAGCAAAAAAAATTAATAAGCAAAATGCCAGTGAATCTTTTAGAGCTAAAAATAATTACTCTTATACAATCTTCTGTATATAGAAAATCCTGATGCTAACTATGTTAGGCGAGATTGAAGATAACATTAAAACAAAGGCACTGAACCGGAGAACTGTTTTCCAGACCCCCACCCTATTTTTTTTTCTGGTACTGAGCATCAAATATAGGAAGCACTGAACTACATCCCCAACCCATTTTATTTTGAGAGAGGGTCTTGTTCACTTTCTCAGGCTGGCCTCAGCCTCCGAGCAGGTGTGAGGGATTACTGGCATGCAATACCACACCAGAAAGATCTCCCACATAATAAGTGTAAAATGGAGATAAAGGTAGTATCTACATATGGGATTATTGGTATGGATTAAATGATTCATAAATTTGTTTATTATTACTGCTAAGTTTCTACAAATTTTACATGGCTACCAAGGAAAATGCTGAGCTGTGAATGTAGGCAGCATGGAATATTATTTGTGCTTTGCAGGCAATCATTTAAAGCATGACTTTAAATAAAAAATTATTTATAGACTTATGTCTACACAGTATTTACTTATATATTGTCAAATATAGACCCCTGACCCTATTCCATTCTTTTAAGGTTTGAAATTTGTTTACTTATACTGCTTTTTAGATAACATCTCTGCAAGGAAGCACCATGAAATATTTAATTGCTGTTTCTGTCTTGAGGAAGTAGCTGTCTTCACAACTTGAAGACTGTTGCCAGCAAGGAAGTACTGGAAACACAGGCAGCTCTGTTGACTGCCTGTTGCTTTACTTTAAGAAATTTCAATTCAACAGCCTCATTTAAATTAAAACACAAAACCATCATCTCAGGTAGACCACTTGGCAAGTTAGCCATGAGTTGGCTACCTTTATGTATCAGCTTTCTATTGCTGCTGTGACAAGTCCCACAAACTGAGTGGTGTGAAACAAAAATTATCTTATAGTTTTATAGTTTAGGAATTTGAAATAAAAGTGGAGAAGTGTTGTTTGCCTTTAAAAAAAAAAAAGAAATATCAGATTTGAAACATGCCTTTTAACAAATGTACATAATAAACATCTATAGAGTGTTCCACCAAGCAGCGCATTACATATTCTTCTCTGCCCTATATGGAGACCAAGATAGACCACATATTACCACATATTACCACATATTACATAAAGCATGCTTAAATAAGTACAAAAGAATTGAAATTATAACATACATATTATCAAATCACAGTGCAATGAAACTAGAAATCAATGGCCAAGGAAACCACAGAAATTATGCAAAAACATGAAGATTAAACAATACTATCTTGAATAATAAATGGTTACAGATAGATTCTTAGATAGGCTTGAATTATCAAAACTGAACCAAGAAGATATAAAAGACCTGAATAATCTAATAAGAAGCAATGAAATTGAGGCAGCATACCAACTGAGAAAAGCTCAGAACCTGATAGATTCCTCACTACATTTTACAAGAACATCAGGGAATATCCAATTCCAACATGCTTCAAACTCTTTAATGAAATTGAAAGGAAAGAGTACTTCCAAGCTCATTCCTCAAAATCAGCATTGCCATGATTCTAAAACCAGACTAGTCAAGAAAAAAAGTAAAAGTAAACTACAGGACTATCTCTTTAATGAACATAGATGTAAAGATCCTCAACAAAATACTGGCAAAAGGAATGCAACAAAACACGAATAAGATCTCACCTCATGACCTAATAGGCTTCATCATAGGAATACAAAAATGGTTCAATATAGGCAAATTAATAAATGCAACATCACATAAATAGAAGCCAGAACAAATTAGACACACACACACACACACACACACACACACACACAGTCTTTGACAAAATCCAAAATGCATTCATGATTTTAAAAACCCTGCAGAAAATAGGTATCTATATGATAAAAGCTATATATGACAGGCCAGTGGTCAACATGGGAAAAGGCTGAAAGCTTTTCTTCTATACTGAGCAACAAGACTAAGATGTTCACTCTCATCACTTCTGTTCCATATAGTACTCAAAATTTTTATCCAGAGCAACCAAACAAGAGAAAGAACTGAAAGGAATACATGTAGGAAAAGAAAGTCAAACTGTCCTTATTTACAGACCACATGATTCTTTACATAGAACACTCAAAATTTCCACCAAAAGACTTTTAGAATTAATAATTTTAGCAAGGAAATAGGACACAAAATCAACAATCAAAAATCAACAGTGTTCCTGTACATCAGTAATGAACCTACTGAGAATGAAATTAGGAAATCAGTATTATTCATAATAGTTTCAAGAAAAATTAAATACTTTGAAATTTCCCTAATAATGAAAGTGAATGACCTCTACAACTAAAGCTATGATGCCCTGAAAAAGATTAAAGAAGACATGAGAAAATGGAAAAGTATCCCCTGTTCCTGGATAGGCAAAACTAATATTGTCCAAATGACCATACCAACAAAACTAATATATAGATTTAATGTAACCCCAAACAAAATAACAAAAGCATTCCTCATAGAAATTGAAAAAAATCCTAAAATTCATATGGAACCAGAAAAGACACAGAATAGCAAAAGTAATCCTGGGAAGTAAAAGCAAAGAAAGAAGCACCACAATTCTGATTTCAAATTATATTACCAAGTTACAATAACAAATACAGCATGGTACTGGCAAAAAAACATAAATGTACATTAGTGGAGCATAAGAGAGAATGCAGAAACAACCCCGGACACATTCAGATCTCATCTTTGACAAAGAGGCCAAAAACACGCACTGGAAGTACAATACCCTCTTTAACATGTGGTTCTAAGAAAACTAGCTACACATATGCAGAAGACTGTGTCTAGATCTGTATCTCTCAACATGTACTAGGCTAAAATCAAAATGTATCAAAGACCTAAATATTAAAGAAAAAACACTTAATCTGCTGAAAGATAGAATAGGTAAACTCAGCCGAGCATGGTGGTACCTACAATCCCAGCATACTGGAGGCTGAGGCAGGAGGATTGCTGTGTTTGAGGCCAAATTGGGCTGTGTAATGAGCTAAAGGCCAGCCTAGAATACATAGCAAAATTCTCTCTCTCTCTCTCCCTCCCTCCCTCCCTCCCTCTCTCTCTCTGTCTCTCTCTCTCTCTCTCTCAAAAAGGTAAAACTCTGGAAGACATAGACATAGGCAAGGACTTTCTGAACAGAATCCAAATTCCCTAAGAACCTACAAATGGCGTTATATCCAATTAAGAACCTCCTGCAAAGCAAAAGAAACAATAAATGGAGTGAAGAGACACCCTACAGAATATGAAAACACACAAAGAACTAATATTTAGAATATATAAAGAACTCAAAAATGTTAGACTCCAAAAAGTAAGTGACCCAGTGAAAAATGGGCACCTGAAATGAACAGACACTTCTGAGAAGTACAAATGTTCAATAAATACATGAAAAAAGATTCAGGATCAGAGAACTGCAAATTAAAGCAACTCTGTGCTGCCATCTTATTCCACAAAAAAATGGCTATCATCAAAAAAATCAACCAGTAACAAATGCTGGTGAGGCTGTAAGCAAAAAGGAACCCTTCAATATGGCTGGTGGGAGTGTAGACTGATACAACCACTGTAGAGGTCAGTATGGAAATTCCTCAAAAAACTAGAACTAGAGGTTCCATTTGACCTAGCCATTCCCCTCCTTGGTATCTTCCCAAAAGAGTTAAAAGCATGATAGCACAGTGATACAGGTATACCCATGTTTATACCAGCACAATTTATAATAACTAAATCTTGGAAACAGCCCATATGCCCATCAAAAGATGAATGGATAAAGAAAATATAGTATTTATATACAATGGAGTACTACTCTGCCATAAAGAAGGATAAATTTCAATCATTTGTAGAAAAACGGATGTATCGTAATACACTAATATTAAGTGAAATAAATTGGACATGCAAGTTTAATTATCTCATAGTTTCTCTTGTAGGAGAAACTCAAAGAACAAATGAGGAGCATAATGGTGGATAGATACTGAGAAGGAGGAAGAACAAATTCAAATGGAAAGGAAACATGGGAAGGGAGAGGAGATAGAGGAAAGAGAAGGAATGGAAAAGGAAAAAGAAGAGAATGGAAGGGAAAAAATGAATAAAAGCTTGTGTAAATGAGGAAGGGAAGAAGAGTTGAAGGGAGGGGAGGGAAATAGGAAAAAAAGAATGGAGATGTATTATGTACAGGTACAAATTCCCTATGATGAAGGTGATCAATATGTATGACAAATATGTACTAATAAAAAGAATAAAGGTTAAAAAACAAAGAAATCAAATGATAACAAATGCTGGTGCAGCTGTAGGGACAAAGGAACCCTTCTATACTGTTGATGTGAATGTAAACTAATACTACTTGGAAATCAGTAATATAAGTTTTTCTCAAAAAATTTAAACTAGAAATTCCATTTGACACATACACTCCCTTTCTAGGTATCTTTCTGAGGGTTAAACACATCATATTACACTGATACATGCAAACCTATGTTCATAACTTATAATAGCAACACAACTCATAATAGCTATGTCTTGTATGTCCACCAACAGATGAATGGATAAAGAAAATATGGCATTGATATACAATGGAGTACTACTTGGCTATAAAAAAGGATAAATTTGAGTTATTTGTAGGAAAATGGATGGACCTCGACACCAAAATGTTAAGTAAAATAAATTAGATACATACGCTTAAATATTGCATGGTTTATCATGTACAAACCTGAAGTATAAAGAAATTAAAGAACAAAATAAAAGATAGAAATAGAAACAAGGAGAATATTTTTGCAAAGGGGAAGGGGACAATAGATAGAAGGAGTGAGGGGTAGGGGAGGCAAAAAAGAGGTAGAAATAATTAAGATGTGTTGTGTACTTGCACCAACTCCCTAAGAGGAATGTCATCAGCATATCCTTCAAATATACTAATAAAATAAGAATTAAAGAAAAAATTTAAATGGAAGTAGAGTACTGTTTCTGGAATGGATGGCTCAATATCATTCTTTATTATTAAATTAATTTGTAGATTTGATGTAATTCTGATCACAATCCTGGAAGGCCTTTAATCCAAGAAAGTGTCAAGTAAGTCTAAAATGTATATGGAAATACAAAAGATTGAAGGGGGAGAAACCTAATTTTTAAAAATACAACTCACAGGTCTTGATTTGATATGTAGGGAGTATAAAATAAGCCATTGAGGTGACAGCATAGGAAAGACAGCTCAGAACCAGACCCACGTGTGCAAGGGGCCTGTGGTGGGCAGAGATCTGTTACATGTATGACAGGAAAATACGCTAAAATAATATTAAAACACCATAAATTAGACTTCATCAAAATCAAATCTTTCTGCTCTGCTTCAAAGAAAATGAAAAGACTAAGCAGAAGGAAATATTTGCAGCACACACACAGATGACAAAGAGTACGTCCAGAATATATACAACCCTTTTCCAACTCAGTAAGAAGACAAGTTACACACTTTATTCAAAGGGGGTCAAAAGATTTCTACAAACTCTTTACAGAGAGATTTATGACCACTGGTCACTTGGGAAACGTAAGTTAAAGTCACTGTGCCGTGTTGCTTCACCGGCATCTGGGCCCCAGGATGTGGCACGGGCAGGGGGCACAGAGCACCGGGCTCACTCCGTGGTCACGGGCTCGAGGCACAGCTACCGCGAGCCCCGGAACTGCCCCTCCCGGTGTTTGCTCAGGAGAGGACAACCTGAGATCGCAGAACAGACTGGGCTACAGGCGCTCGCAGTGGGCTGGGCAAGACCCTGGACCCAGGGAGCTCGGGCCGCGAAGGGGCTGACGTGGCTCGCAGGAGACGCGCGCCTTACTGTACACTTCGCGGGACACTCTCTGAAGAGCTGCAATATTCTGTATCTTGCTCAAAAGAAAGTGTCGCTGTGCCATGAATCTATCTTTTTTTCTTCTCTTTTCTTTTCTTTTTTTTTGTACTGGAGATCGAACTCAGGACCTTGCGCTTGCGAGGCAGGTGCGGCACCAGTCAGCTACAGCCCTGGCCCCAGACCACGAATTTATTTTAAATACACAAATTTTATTGCATGTAAAGTGTGCTTCAATACGTTTGATTTTTTATTTAAAACTAAGCATATTCAGTGTTTTCCCATCGAGGCGGGCTGGAGGCAGCAACGCGCTCTAGTCACGCCGCGGTTGCTCCCCAGGGTCGGCAGGTACTCGGCAAAGGCGGCCTTGGAGGTGAGCAAACCCCAAACACGGGAAGGCGAAGAGAAGAACGCAGAGGACGTCTCGCCAGTCACGGGCGGTCTAGGAATGGAAGTGGCTTCCCCTGGCCTTGTGAGCAGCCAGGTCTGTGAGCGCCAAGACCTGATTGTGGGGGAGAAGCCGAGCACCCAGGGCCCAGCTGTTTGCTCAGCATGAGTCCAGCCCCGGCAGCACCCTAGGCCTCTAGCCTCTCTTCCCACGGGGAGACGGAGCCACTGAGCTCGATCTGCACAAGAGGGGGCCTGAGATCAAGGCACCAAGGGAGGCACTGGCCAGAGAATTGTTCCCACGGTGCTGACCAAGTCCGGACCACTAGGCTGGAGGGACCGAGAGAACCAAGAGCGTGCGTGGTCCCTGATAGAGACCTGAAACGGAACAGTCGGTAACAGGGGCGTGCAGCAGCTGTGACTGGTGTGACTGACAGTACAGAATGGGCACCAACGCAGTGGGCACCCCCCGCCCCTGAAATGCCACCAAGCTCTGTGCCTATGCGGGGCCCTGGCCACTACCTGCCCCTTTAATGCTCAGCACCAGTGTGGAATTCATCCTACAACTCGAAAAAAGTGGCTGGATGCAGATGGTGAGGGAGCTCCGTCTTGTGCTCCCAAACACTGCTGAGCTCACGTGGAAAGCTCTCCTCTGCACAGTCTTAGCGCCCTGAGTCTGCAGAGACTAGCTGAGAGATACAGACAGAAAGTCTGGCATGGCCAGAAAGCCAGAGAGAAGCAGTGGGCTCCAAAGGAGCGGCATGCACAGTTCACCTGGCAAGAGGTGGGAGAATCCGATGGAAGTGGCTCCAAGGACTACTGCAGAAGGAAGGGGCCAGAGGCGGAGAAACCCTCCAGAGAACACTGGGGCCCGGCAGCTGGACAAGCCCTGCTGCACTCTCCCCACCCCAATGCCATGGAAGATGTCTGATCATAGACAGACACACACCAGCTCCTCCTGCCCACAGGGGAGGGCTGAAGTTGGACAGAGCTCTGCCTGCAGAGGGAAGAGGCATGACGGTCCTCCCAGACCTTTGCCACCTCACCAAGAGCAGGAGAGCAAACTGTAGGAGGGGAACTAGCGGAGCGAGCCCTGGTCTCCTAGCCACAACCGCAGAGGACCAGAGCTCTGCCTCCTCAACTCCTGTATGGCAAGGTCTACTTTTTGTGTCTTTGCATGTTTGTGTTTTTTCTTTTTTTTCCCCCTCATCTCTTCTGATATATATGATGTTTGTTTATGCCAAGTGGAGAATAAGAATTAATTGGTGCTTTATTTTAGACTCTGTCTTTCATGGTCAGGTCAGGGTAACTCACACCAAGAACTGTGTAGAGAAGATTCAAACACAAGCTTTCTAGTGGCATATTTTTTCCAACCTTCTTATAGCTCACCCCAATCTCTAATTATATTTCCCCCTCTCATCCTCCTTTTCTCTGCACTCCTACGTAACTCCTAAATACCCTCTCCCATTCCTCCATTCAGACAGAAAAACAATACCACCAAAGCCCTATCTTTCTTTCTTTCATTTGTGGTTATCTCTTTTTGTTCTTCCCTTCTTTCTGAACTACTTTCTTCCTTTTTTCCTTTCCCTTTCCATCACCCCTACATCCCAGCAAACTTATCTTTACATTACATTATCTTCCCTAGTCATTGAAAAGAGTGTGAAATTGTTCAAACAAGTTTTAAGTTACATGACTGATACACGATTGGTTCTGTAGATGCTGATACAACCAAGAGTTTTTCTCTCCTTGTAATTCAGGATCAAGACTAAATGGAAGAGGAGTTAAAAGTCAAAAATAAAGCAATCACCACTGGGAAAGTAACACAATGACAAGATTCAGGAAATAACTTTCAATTATAACACTCAATGTCAGTGGTCTTAATCCTCCAAACAAGACTCAGACTGGTAGATTGGATCAAAAAACAACACCTAACCATATGTCATCTGCAACTGACACCTCATTAATAAACACATACACTGAAAGTGATAGGATGGAAAACAATGCCTCATGTAACCAGAGCCCAAAAGGAAGCAGGAGTAGCTATCATATGTTCAACGTGGATTTTAAACCAAAACTGATCAAAAGAGATGAAGGTCACTGCACACTGGTAAAGGGAGCAGTTCGCAATTCAAGAGAAGAGATAACAATTGTAAATGTGTATGCACCAAATTTCGGCACACACAATTTGATAAAACAAAAACTGCTGGATATAAAAGGACAACTGATACCAACGCAATCATAGTATAGGACTTCAACACCCCATTCTCACAAACCAACACATCAGCCAGACAGAAACATCAACAAAGAAATATCAGAGTTGATCCACACTATCAAACAAATGGACTTAACAGTTATCTAAAGAGCATTTAATCCAACAATAGTAGAATACACATCTTCATTACTTTTCTCATTGTGAGACAAAATATCTGACACCCACAGTTAAAGGGGAAAGATTTATTTAGCTCACAGTTTGCAGAGATTTCAGCCCATAATCAGCTGGCTCCAAGTCAGGGTGGCATGGCAGAGGGTCATCACAGAGGAGAAAAAGTTCATGGTGGGCAGAAGGTAGCAAAGCAAGCTAGTGACAAGCCACTTTCTGTCCCTATATCTTATCCAGGCTAGGGTGGCTAGCACTCACAGCCTTAATCCTAGCAACACCCTTAATCCTAGCATTGCACCATGAATCAATTCAAGCATCACACACCCTAGATTCAGCCATCTCTGAAAAAGCCCAACCTATGACTGCATGAGTTTTTGGGGAATACACCTAAACACAAATCATAGCAACACATTTTTCTCAACAGCACATAGGCCTTTCTCCAAAACAGACCATAATTTAGGCCATAAAGTATGCTTAATTAATTATAGTTAATTATAAAAGAATTAAAGTAATATCTGGCATTCTCTCAGATTATAACAGGAGGAAACTAGAAGTCAACAGCAAAAGAAAACACAGGAACTACAGAAATACACTGAGATTAAATAATAAATAATACACTCTTTAATAATTAATCACAGAGGAAGTCCAGGAGAAAATTAAAAGTTTCCAGAATTAAATGATAGTGAAAGTACAAAATAAGAAAGCCTATGGGGCACAATGAAAGCAATTCTAAAAAAAGTTTATAACTTGGAATGCCCACATTAAAAGAAAATAGAGCATTCTGAAATAAATACACTAATTATGCAGCTCAAGTTCTTAAACAAGAAGAATCCATAACCAAAACTAGTAGAAGCAAAGAAATTACAAAGATCAGAGGGGAAATTAATAGAGACTAAAAAATAATAAAAGGGTCAATGAATCAAAGAATGGATTCTTTGAAATAATAAACAAAACTGAACAACCCTTATCCAAACTTACCGAAAGGAAAGACAAACACATCAATGTAATTGGAAATAAAAAAGGCAAAATTACAATGGACATTGCTGAAATCCAGAAGATTATAAAAAAAACTACTTTGAAAACTTATTTCCAATAATTTGGAGAATCCTGAAGCAATGGATAAATTCCTAGAAACCTGTGCATTACCCAAACTAAACCAAGAATATATAAAAGCCTGAACAGACCAGTAAGGCTCAGTGAAATAGAGGCAGTAGTAAAAACCCTACCATCTCAGAAAAGCCCGGGACCTGCTGGATTCACCACTAAATCTTATCAGAACGTCAGAAAAGAACTAATGCCGACACTCCTCAAACTTCTGCATGAAACAGAAAGGCCAGGAGCACTGCTAAACTCATTCTTTGTAGCTAGCACTGCCCTGACACTACAACCAGACAAAGAGGTAAATAAACAGCAGCCAATCCCCCTAATGAACATAGACGCAAAAATCCTCAGTAAGATACTTGCAAAGAGAATACAACAAATCCTTGAAAAGCTCATACATCGTGATTCAGTAGGCTTCATCCCGGGGATTCAAGAATGGTTCAACATACACAAATCAATAAATTTAACATCACATAAACTGAAACAAGAAAAACAATCACTTGATCGTCTCAATAGATAAAGAAAAAGCTTATACAAAATCCAAGGTCTATTCATGATTAAAACCCTAGTGAAAATAAGTATGGGCTAAATGTGGTGCTACCCACCTATAATGCCAGCAATTGAGGGGCTGAGGCAGGAAGATCACCAGGAGTTTGAGGCCAGCCTATGCTACATGGTGAGTTAGGGCCAGTCTAAACTACATAGCAAGACCCTGCTCAAAAAAAAAAAATTTGTGAAAGACCCTTATCTCAAACTAACAAACTCACTGCCAACATCATACTACACAGGGAAACACTGAAAACATTCCCTCTCAAATCAGGAACAAGAGGATGGTGTTCACTCTGACAAATCCAGTTCAGTATAGTAGTTGAAATATTAAACAGAGCAATCAGATAAAAAAAGGAAATAAAAAGGAATCAAACAGGAAAGGAAGAAGTCAAAGTATCCTTATTTGCAGATGACATGATCCTTCACATAGATGACCCCAAAAACTCTACCAGATGACTCTTAGAACTAATAAATTCAGCAAAGTGGCAGCAACAAAAATCACTGCACAAAAATCAATAGTGTTCTTGTAAGTCAACAATGACCCCATTGACAAAAAAATCATGAAAACAATCCCATTTATGCTAGCTCAGAAAAACTTAAGTATCTAGGAACTTACCTAGCCAATGAAATGAAAAGCTTCTATAATAAAAACTATAATACTCTGAAAAAAGAGATTGAAAGTGACATGAGAAAGTGTAAAGATATCACCAGTTTCTGGACAGGCAGAACCAATGTTTTCAAAATTACCATATTGCCAAAATGATTTATAGATTTAATGCAATCCCCATTAAAATACAAATAGAATTCTTCACAGAACTAGAAAAAGAATCCTAAAATTTATGTGAAACCAGAAGGGACCCAAATAGAACAATTCTAAGCAAAAAGAGCAAAGCAGAGGCATTATTTCAGCTTGTACTGCAAAGAACAGTAGTAAAAGTAGTGTGGTGCTGGCCCCGAGACAGGCTGACCAATGGAACAGAATCAATACCAAGCACCTACACCTGATTTTTGACAAAGGGACCAAGAAAACCACTGGAGAAAAGACAGCCTCTTTAACAAACGGTGCTGAAAAGGCCTGGTTATTCACACATAGCAGAATGAATCTAGGCCCATATCTCTCACCCTGGACTAAAATCAAATAAAAATGGATCCAAATGTTTAAATGTAAAAACACCTGTTAGAACAAAAAATCTGTTAGAAAATAAAATATGTAAAACTTTGAAGATGTAGGCATAGCCAAAATCTTTCTGAGCAGAACCTCAGTTGCACAAGAAATAATACCAAGAATCAACACGTGGGATTGTGTCAAATGAAAATTATTCTGCACAGCAAAGGAAACAGCCAACAGAGTGAAGAGACAACCTACAGGATGCAGAAAATATTGCCAGCTACTGCTCAGACAGAGGACCAATATTTAGAATATATAAAGAACACAAAAAATTAGACCCCTCAAAGAAAAGACCCAATTAAAAAATAGATAGTTGAAATGAATAGACATTTCTCAAAGAAGTTCAAATGGCCAATATGTACATGAAAGAAATGCTTAGCATCTTTGGCCAGTAGAGAAATGCAAATCACAACAACACTGAGATTCCGTCCTACTTCCATAAGAATAGCTATTATTCGTAGAACTCAAAAAACAAGAAATGCTAAAAAGGTTGTGGGGATCAACCAACAAAGAGATAAAGAAGATGTGGTTTTTCTATATATTGGAGTATTACTCTGCCATAAAGAAGGATAAGCTTCAGACATTTATAGCTAGATGGATGGACCTTGAAACCATACACTTAAGTGAAATAAATCAGACACACGTTTAAATGCTGCATTGTTTCTCTGGTGTGAGAAACTAAAAGTGTAAATAAGGACTAAAATGTATAATAGATATTGGGAAATGAGAAGAAAGTTTTCAAATGGGAAGGGGAACAATGGAGAAGGGAGGGAGAAAGGAAGGAAGGGATAAGAAAAATGTGAAAATAGAAGGAAAAAATAGAAACAAAGCTTTTGTACATAGGGAGAGGAGGGGGCTTACGGGGAGAAGAGAAATGACGAAAAGGGGCAGGATGTAAAAAACTTAATGAAATAAAATTAATAGGTTGTGGGGGGGAAAGAACATTTTTATATTATTCATGGGGATGAAAACTAGTACAACTCCTAGGGAAATCACTATGGAGGTTCCTCAAAAAACTAAAACTAGGCATTCCATTAGACCCAGCTATTACTTTTCAGGATATCTTCCTGAAACAGTTAAAGTGCTCACATTACATTACACATGCATACCCATGCTTATAGCAGCACGACTGACAATAGCTAAATTATAGGTGGCATATATGCCCATTAATGGATGAATGAATAAAGAAAATATGGCATATATGCACAGCAGAGTATTACTTAGCAATGAGGAAGGATAAATTCAAATTATTTGTAGAAAAAGGAATGAATTTTGAGATGATAATGCTAAGTGAAATAAATCAGACACAGAAAGATAAATATCACATGGTTTCTCTTACTTGAGAAACCCCAAATATTTAAAGAGCAAAATAAAGGCGAGGTGGTGGGTAACGAGAGACAGACTTTCAGGAGGTGGGAAGGGGGTCTGGGGAAGTGAGGAGAGAGCAGCATGTATGTGAGTAAAAGGGGTGAGAGGCAGTACATATATGTGCTAATTCCCCCAAAGAATGCAACTGTTACATATCACAAAGATATTCCAGCGATAAAATACTGAGTTTGTTCAAACTTCCTTATTTTTTCTCTCATTTTATAAAAATGCCTGAAATCCTTTATAACTCTAGCAGCTTAGTCCACTTTGAATAGCAGGTGTACTGAGCTTCCTCTCTTCTTCCCTCTCTCTCTTCCAAGTACCATTCTTCTCAGGCCATCTGTTCCGATATTCTTAACATGGTGGATGAGGAAAGAGGGCCATGTTTCTATAATTGCTAACTAAATTAAACAATGACCATCTCCACAAACTAAGTGCCAAGCTGTGTAATAGATCCTTAGGTCCCATCAACAGGCACTGTGTAGCCAGTCTTGCTTATCTCTGTCCGCACACACTCCCTTCCCCAGGCCTCTCCTGAACTAACTTAAAGCATATCCTGAAGTCACGGCATTTCATCTGTAAACGCGGGAAGCTCTGAGACTGTGATGTCATTGCCTCATGCTGTGTCCTCTGCCCGAAGTGTCCAAGCCTGGCCCTCGGTACAATTGGCTCCTTCTCATCTTCCAGAGACCTTCACAATGAAGACCTTCCCTGAGCTTCTGACTAAAATACTGTAGTTCGCCTTCTACTTCAGCCCAGCTACTGTCTGTCTTGGTGATCTAAACCCTGGTCTTTCATATTATTTTCCACAATTTGGAATTACTAGTTAAAGGTTTGGGTCTGTCTTGCTTTCACTCAAATTGCCAGTAGGATAGCACTTGTTCAATGCCTGGCTAGTGATTAATTGTTAAGTCCTCATTGTGGACGAATTGTCTGAGCAGATAATCAGCTATGACTTTTCAGAGGCCAATAATTAGCATTTTTCCCAAAGGTGATGATTTCCTAGGCAACCACCCAAGATGACTTGCTATAACCTTATCAAAATGCTCTAATGCCATCCCTGTAGCTGTCAATAGGCCAATGGACACCTGTGTCTCAGGTGTGTGTCGTGGTTTACATCCTGGGGGACTCCCAAAGCTCCATGGGTTTGGATTGTGGGGTCCTATGCTGAATCACTAAGTCTGCTGTTAGGAGGTGGGGTGTGGGTTGCTGGGGAGTGACCAGAAGAGTATTTCCCACACTGAGGCCTCCCTTCACTCCATGCTTCCGGCTGCCGTGATGTGGGCAGTTGGCTCCACACAGGCTCTCCCCCATGCCCTCTTTGCCTTGGGGTTGGCTGACCATGGAATTAACCCTGAAACTGTGAGCCAAAATCAACCTCTCCCCACTTAAACTTCAGGTGCCAGGCATTGTGTCTCAGCAGTGAAGAAAGTGACGATGACAACATGTTTCTGTAAGCATCATGAATGTCACAAGTAGAGGAGGCTCAAGAAAAACTAAATTCAAAGATTTGTTGGCTTTTAGAATAAAAAGAATCTGTAGATAACATTTTGTTGAACAGATAAAACATAAGAAAACTTCATATCCAGCATCAAATACTGCAGAATTTGTGATTTTAAATTGGCTACAATCTAAGAACTCTGCCTAAAAAAAAAAATTGCATTCACTGGAGTGAGAATTGGACTTCATGAAGTACCAGGAAAACAGCTCAGTTTTATACTCTGTGTCCACAATGTACTTAGTTAATACATTTATTCAACCAACAATTATTTCCCATCAGGAACCCAAACCCTGTCTAGATGGTTGCAGATACTCCAGTGAACACAACACCAAAGCTCTAACTCACGTGTTAAGACTGTATGTAATAGCACATCCTCTTGAATTTACTATGAGGTCATAATAAGACAATATAGTAGATGGAAGTGATTTATATCAAGACCTCAAAAAAAGCATCATACAACATTTTCTTGTCAAGTATATAATACCAAAATTCCAATGTCATTATTTAGCTTCTCTATTTTCTAAACTCTGAAGAATGAGCCTCACCACAGAAAGAGTTGTCATGAGCTGGAAGCCTGGGATTGGTTCACACATTTTGTCCCAGTAGCTCCCCTCTGCTGACTCACTCATGTGCAATGTGATTGCAGAATCCCAAGCTTTTTTAACAACCCTGGAGTGGGAGCAGAGATGGAGTAAGAAATTCCTGGGATTCCAGAAGTTCCAACCTACATAATATTCCCTGGAGTTCTGAGTGACCTGAAGTCAATCATTTAACAAAGTCCAATTCATAAAGAAAGCCATTGTCCATTCAACTTTCTTCACGGAGTTATGCGAAATATCCATTCTCTCTCTTCATAATTCTTTCCCTCTCTTCAGAGCACTAGTCCCAAGACCTGATGTGGGAAATATGAATGCCACACTGGTGCTCTCTCCTGCATTAGGTGAGGAGTCAAGAGCAGACTAAAGGTGTGGGGCAGTGGCAAAGGAGGTGGGGCTGGGTCTTCACAAGGAAGGCAGGTCTCCTGGAAGCAGAGCAGGTTAGACAGTCTCTCCAGAATCTCAGGGGGAGAGTGCTGTCTGTCTCTGTGTCCAAAATTCTCCAAATTCAGCACTACTAAGAGAAAGAAAGATTTCCTAATCCCCTGATAGAATTCTTCCCCTTCTCTAAATATTTGTGTGGCATTCCTGAGAATTCTATCTAGACCTGCTGCCTTACCTGGAGACCTCCTTACCTGAGGTATCCACTTTGGATGACAAGGATGTAACAGCAGGAAAGCCTGCCTCGTAAGTGTGAGATTTTGAAACACTGTGCACTGAAATGATAGTAACTTTATTCTTCCATCCTAGAAAAGAAAATAACATGCATTACATTTTAAAAATAATGCAGACTTCTTATTTTAACAGCTTAGCTGTCAGTTGCCAAGTAACAAAACCCACAAGTTCTCTGTATTTTCTATGAGCTTTCAAAGTCTGTTCCAAGCATACTGCAGGACAAGGAGGAACTTGTTGCTAAATATAATGCATGTTCTTCCTACAAGAAATTTGGGGATTTCTCAGAACACCCTGAGGGCTGAAGGAGGGGATTGAAAAGTCACTGCTGGCTTTTCTTTCTGAGCTGTTGATTCTGTTTCTAATGAGAGACAAAGACTAATTATTCCGTCACAGGATAAATGTAGCTTTCAGAAGCCAAAGGCACTTCTGAAAAGATGCAAAATGACCCCAGTAAATTCAGGGAAGGGCAAGTTGGAGAACACAACTAAGTTTCTATCTTTCTTGAACACAGCTTTCTAACACTTCTAAACATGCAGGATTTGAGTCAGCATACAGAACTAGATGCCCCGCCCTAAGTCTTGTGTTTCTGGTCCATACACTTCGTGAAAATCAATATATCTTTCCTCCAAATTCTTATAGACCTTATTTTCTACATAAATACTCATCATATACTATCTCTACCACTGGTGACAAATGTCAATTTTTATTTCCCCAACTGAATTACAATCTTCCAGGGGACAGATACAACATATACTTCTTATATATCCTTCATCAGCCTGGGGAAATGCTCTGTACTGAGGTTCTAAACACACATCTGTTAAATGACTGGACACTGTATATATGCCCTATATGCCTAGGTTAAGGGAACAGAAATGATATCTGCTCCAAGTTCTGTTTCTTTCCCTACATTTCAATCCCCCCACACACATACACACATGTACACATGTCCATGTGTGAGCACACACACAGAGACACACATACACACATAAATACCTACCTCCTTCAGATACTAAATGTCTCTTCATTTCCATTAAGAAGTCTACGAATTTCTATAGCCCCAGTTGAAAACTTCCTTGGCCCAGCCTAATTTTTTATAGTAAAGTATATTATATTTTTTTAAATGTTCTGTGCATAATTCCATGTTGTTTTTCTTAGAGTTTACAATTTTGTAGAGCAAGAACTCCCGGGCCTTTTCCATATCTTTCATTTCAGTCTCTTTGCTGGGTTCCCACATGTGGCCCCGCCATGGTTGCTGGCAGTTCTAGACACAGGCCCAGTGCCTCCCCCAACTGGCAGTCACCCTAAGTTATAGCATCCCTTACCATCTGTACACTGTGCCACGGATTTTCTGTCTTCAGCCCAGCTCTTCCCTGAGTGCTAGACACAAATAACCAATTGCCCACTGGACATCTTCACATGATGTCTCAACAGCATCCTCACCTTCCTTCTCCACACCTGCTTTTACTCCTGTGTTCATGACCTCCGAAAATGAGCTCACTGTCAAGACAGTTCCCTAAACCCAGCTCACCACTGGAGCTCAGTGGCTGCTAGTGCTGCCCCTTCCCTGTATCCTTTTATGTCTAGGCTATGAGACTAGTGCAAGCACCAGCGCCCCTCTCCTCCTTCCCAAGTCCTGTTCCAGCCAGTGTCTCTACAGATGTGTGGCTGTAATTCCTCCGAACCATTTTAATGCTGAAGCCAGCGTGACTGTCCTGGCTCCTGGGCAATGTCAGCCCTGCCCCCCCAACACAGCCTGCCTTCCAGCCGGCAACCATCTCCCTACACTGAGTGTGTCAGGACTCCACTTTTACATCTTGGCTCATGCTGTTGCCTCAGCCTATGACGCTGTCCTTCTGGCCCCAGCCTCAGCTCCTGTAGCTCTGCTTGCCCTTCATTTGAGGCTGCACCTTGAAGTCTTCCCCACCCAGCAGGCCAGCTCAGTTATTAGGTGCTCCTCAGTATTCCCAGAGCACATGTAGGCTCCCTTTGATGGCGTTCGTTATGCTGTGTTACCTGGGCTGTTCTGAGTTCTGAATCTCCCATCAGCAGACCCTGGGACAGGGATTCTACCTCTTGCTCAAATCTGAACCCCCAGAACCTGGCCCCATACTGGCCACATAGGCCGCACTCAGAAAATATTTCCAGATGAGAGTCTTGAATGATATATCACATGACATCACTTTCCTAAAGTGAGTGACATACTAAAGAGAAGATCATTGCTTACCTTGTAGGTATTTAAAGCCTGACATTTTCCCCTTTCCCAACCCTATTGAGTGCTTTAATGACCATGAAAAAGGCGACTTGCTAAGGAAGTGGGCTGGGGGCAGGAGCTGGGGAGCAGAGTCTGAGATAAACGCTTCCCTTCCGCCAAGAGCAGGTTCCCACCCTCGACATGTCCACGTGGCTCAGGGCTCCAAAAACCTCTGTTTTAATCCCCCTGTGACTACTCTTTTCTTTGACTTATGACTGGTCTCAGATGGAGCCAGTAATAATGTGCATTCCAAACTCCTGGCACCCCTGGAAAGATGCAGGCAGTTTCCTGCACATATTAAATACATGTGGTGAGGGTCATTCAGAGCCCATACTTGGCGGGCTTCCCTTTAAAGGGAGCTCATCTCTTATTTACCACTCAAACCATCTGGAGCATCCATTACATTCATAAAGACTCTGGGTTTGACTCCTCTCCAAGTAGATACTGAGCAAGATAAGAAAGAAATATAGTCGGTGACCTGTGATAAAACCTCCACAATCTGTGCATTTCAGAGTTACTGAGCAGGATGCAAAGAAATCCACCACCCCACCGGGATGGAGGAGAATGCTTTCAAAGAGCTGATTGAAACTGAAGGGCTCAGGTGGCAGAGCCTGCAGAACTCGGACTCCTTCCCAAGAAAGTGAGCAGTAGCTCCAGCACAGGCCATTTGAAGGCCACCTTGAGCAGAGCACTTGTGCCAGAAGCACAGATCCCAACTGCTCACTGTGTTCCGGGGACACTGGCTACTTTGGAAGAAGGAAAAGCAAAAGAAGTGAATAAAGAAAATAATTTCTTTCACCTGTTTCTGAGTGCAAGGTATCCTGAATCTCGCAAATGGGTCCTGGAAGAAAGAAGTTAGCTTGGCCCTCACCAAGTTTGCACTCTAACCCTGAATCACAAGTTCCCAGCTCAGAGCTAACTCTGTTTACATGTTTCTAGGGCTTGGAAGGTCTGATTGCACCAATATGTGGGTATGAATCTGGTGTGATCACACCCACGAGACTGGGGTGAGGAGACCTGAATTTAAACCCAAACGTCTTGGTCCTGTCGGCTGCCTAAGCACAGTTGTATCACTGGCACCACAGTTTCCAAGCATCTGCCCTTCACCCGGGACACAGCGATGTGTGACACCGGGCAGGCACTGCCTACCACAAGTCATGCTGCTGAGGTGGTGAAATGTGCTCGGCACACCACACACCAGGAGAGAGGGGACAGATGAGCTGCATCCACTGGGCCAACCCGTTTCTCTGGACTTGAGTTTCCCGATCTGCAAAACAGGAAGCAATGCCAACCCTGAAGGCTGCACAGTTAGGAGCAGAGGCTGTGGCCGTGAGACTCCAGCAGCACAGTACTAGACCCGCAGGTTCCCACCCTGTCTGCAGGCAGGCAGGCCAGTCTTTCATCTTCCTTATATGAGGCTCAATGAAGTGTAAATAAAATAGTGCATTGCCAGAACTTAGAATGTCCTTCACACGTTAATAGCATCCTATAAAATAATCTCTCTCTCTGTCTCTCTCTCTCTTTCTCTCTCTGGTGTTTTTGGAAATGGAGTTTCACTATGTAGCTGGCCTCAAACTCCCAGCGATCCTCCTGGCTTGTGCTCCCATGCCACTTAATAACATCTCTTATTAATATATACTGTTTCATAAATTCTATCCTTTATAAAACAAATACATGTTGTTTAGTTAAATACCTCTTAAGCTCTGGATTCTTACATAGGCAGTTGGTATATAAATATATATAAAAGAACTGTGAGCTGGGTGTAAAGGAGCATGCCTGTAATCGCTGTACTCTGGAAGGCTGAGGCAGGAAGATTGCAAGTTCAAGCCCAGCCCAGACAACTTAATGAGTTACTGAGACTCTGTCTCAAATTTTAAAAGGGCTGGGGATGTAGTTCAGTGTGAAGGGCTTGAGTTCAATCCTAGTTCTGAAGAGGGAGAGAGAGAGAGAGAGAGAGAGAGATTGTGGTTGATGTTTTAAAAATTCCAGCTCTGAATGTCACTGGACTTGCTGAGTCCAGTGGACTCTGAAGGCCCAGCCCTCTGGGGTGTGGCTGGCACTAGGATACTCATAAGCCCTGCTGAGGAGTGAGCTGGACACTGCCCACTCTGAGATGTCGTCCAAGTGTCTGCTGGACTCCCACTGGGGTCACCTGCAGCACCTACCCACCCCGGAGAGCTGCAGGTAAATTCCTTTACAGTCAGGGAAGCTCAGGGTACCGCACATGGGTTAGAAACTTGATTTTCTGTGTTTGGTGGCTTCTTTTCCGGAAAAGTCCACTGTGGAAGAACTGAGGGTCAGATGGCTCCCTTGTGAAGGGTTAATGCCCACCTCACATCTCTCTGAGCGGCTCTGAGTGGCATCCAGGAAAGCCCCTTCACGACTGCTCAATTACACCACAAAATGTCAAGCCTGCATGTTTGGAAACTTACTGTCAACACTCTGTAAGTAGATATTAATTGATATTAAATCACCACAGAATGCCTACAGAAAGGCACGAGATGCCAAATGCTTTCTGACTAAGGAAAGGTAAGCACAATGAAGTAATTAGACATCATTTTCCATTTCTCTATAAGTGTTGCTACACACTGAATCAGCAGCACGTGGCCTCTCACTTTCATTATAATTAACTTACTTGCATTCTTTTTGTCTAGTTCTCTGTAAGTGGTTTCATAAGCCCTTTAAAATCAAAGAATGAAATATTAAATATCAATTTACTACATTAATCATAATATTTGTCTCAGTACTAAGTATTCTACTGAAGTCTGGGCCTACCACAATACTGAGAGAATGCAGGATTTTCAAACATTTCCAACAAAGAACAGGGATCCCTTGGATTTGAGTGTTGAAATGTGACTATGTATTTGAGGAATGTATGTATGTCTCAAAGTTATTTAAAACACTTCTCTATCCTACACATTTGGGGTCATGAAGAAGGCAACCATGCTACTTACCAGTATTCCCAGTGTCCTCCTCTGGGATAAGTGAATAACCGTGTCCTGCCCTGACTACCACAGGAGCATATGTTGATATGGGGACAAAACACCAAGCCCTCACACAGAAAGTGCTACCCTTGACAATCATCCAGTTATTCAGCAGATGTGGCACGGACAAGAAAGGAGCTCTGTCACTTTCAGATTTGGAGCTCTCTGTTACCATAACACAGCCCAGCCTTCCTTACCACTGCACAAACCACAGCAAGATCCCTGGGTTCCCTGAACATGTATTCAAGTACTGCTCATGGAAATGTCCTGAGTCAAAAGGGTCTATGTCCTAGTCATTTCCTTGTCACGGGGACATAATGCCCCAACACCCCAACTTAAAGGAGGAGATGTTTATTTTGTTCATGTCTTCAGTCCATAGCTGGCCAGCTCCAAGACAGGAGAGCCTGGTACAAGGGACTGGCCTAAGGCAGCTGCTTACCTCATGGTGGCCAGGAAGCAGCGTGAAGGAGGGAGCCAGGAAGAGAGACCCCCTTTAGGCCCTGCAGCCACTCACCCTCCTGTCCTGACCAGGCCCCAAATCCTAACAGAAAGTTAGCTATGGTGCCCCCACAATTCAATCACCTTTCAAACACGTGAGGCCCTGGGGTCCACTTTGGACCTCCAGTAACAACAGTTCAGTAGTTTCTTATTGCTACTGCAGCAAAAACAGTGGCTTAGTATAATGTAGGTTTATATTTTATAGTTCTGGAGAGCAGAAGTTTATATAAATCAAGGTGTCAACAAGGCTGTTTTTTTTCTGGTGGTTTCAGAGGGAATGCCCTTTCCTTCTTTCTTTCTTTTGGAATCTGGTGTTGATAATCCCCCATCTCAGTCACCAGAGTACTGGATTTACAGGTGTTTCTCTGTCTAGATTTGGACTGGGGATCATCTCACCACCTAGTGAGCCATGACCCCAGCTGGGCCAACCAAAGCCTAAAGGCCTACACTTTTCATCAGGGCTTCAAACTTTGCAGAATTTGAGCCATAAGCTGCAGAACATCATCTCTGACACCACATGGGGAAGTCTATCTAAAAATAGAAGCCAATGAGGAAGAAAGTTAAGTAGAAATCTAGTCAAAGATAAAATCTTAACTTTTGTTGAAACACTTAAATTTCAGCCAAAGTTGAAGCCAAATTTAGCCTGAGACTTTTTAGTTATATAAATAATAAATTTCAGTTTTCACATAAAACTTTTGGAATTGTCTTTCTCCCTCTTTCAGTGAGAATCAATCTAGCTAATTCAGTTTAAATGCTCTCCACAACAACAAGGAACAAAACCACCAGATTATTGCTCCAGATATGGAGATATTCATGCCATGGTTATTGACTCAGTTTCATGCAGTTACCCTTGGGGCCATGGCTTCCACTCTGCATCCCCAAACCAAGCTCCCCACTGGGATTACATGTCCTTCATTTTGCTTTATTACCTCCTCATCCACTTCTTATGTGGGGAAAACAGTAGCAGATACCCCTCCCACGCACCCCCCACAGCTGGTTCTGAGCACTTGCAAAGTTACAAAACCACCATAAAAATTTCCTCCATAATTTTTCCTCCCATCTTTAGCACGTCAAAGTCATTGTACATCCTGTGTCCCATAGCATCACACAGCAAAATCATCATAGTCACACTCAATGCCTAATAGGTACTTAATAAATATTTGCAGAATAAATGAAGTAAGGCATGCTAGAACTTTTTGCCACCATCCTTACAAAAAAAAAAAAACTACTCAAAATGGAGCTGCATCCAGGGGCTTCACAGGGGACTACTGCCAAAGAAAACGATGTGAGTTCCATAGGTACTTGTTCCGTTATGGTAAAGAGAGGACAACACACTCAAAATCCAAAAAGTCTTGGGCTCATTGCAACAAATTTGAGGCAATATATGGTTTCATTTTTTTAAAGCACAATTTTTAAACCTTACCTCATAAAGCACATGAATAAAAATGAAAGTTAACATATGAAAATAAAATCAAGCTGAATATAGTGGTACATGCCTAGAATCCCAGCACTGAGGCTGAGGCAGGAGGATCATTGAGAGTACAAGGCCAGCCTGGGCTACACAGTGAGTTCCAGGCCAGCCTGAGTTCAAAATCATGTCTGAAAAAAAAAAAAACAGAGAAAGAAAACAAAATTAGTCATTGCAATAAAGGGATAGGTTTGGGGATATAGTCCCTCTTTCTAAAAATTGGCTTTAAAGTATTTTCAAGGCATTTAGAAGAAATTTGTGTTTTTTAAAAGCTATACTGCTGACTGATCATTTATATTACAACATATCTTCAAGTGGGAAATTCCCTGGTGACAAAGTATCTAAACAGTAAAGCATGAATCATACACAGGCACACGTGCGTGTGCGCACACACACATTTTGGTTAAAGGAACAGCCTCTTTAATGAAGTGGACTGCATTTTATCCTGATATTGTATAGACACAGCATTTGAATTGCAGAAAAATAATTCAAAAATGACTGGAACAATTTTTTTTATGTCAAGACCTGAAAATAAAGCGTATATTTTTGTAGCTTGGTTTGAAAAGAAGAATCACATGCACCAAAGGAGCAGTTCTCCATCTCGGGAGGGGATGGAGATGCGACTGCAGGCAGTGAAGCTAGCTCAGGAAATCCCTGTAAAGTACACAGGAAGTGAACACAGAATACGCAAAGCCCAGTGCTTCTCTAAGAACCACAGAAGCCACTAAATTTCCATGGCAGAGGAGAAAGGTGGTAGAGAAAGACCAAAAGGAAAAGTAACACACAGCCAAGGCCACCCATGGGGAGCTGAAAGGGTGCAGGAAGACACCAGGACCCCACCCCACACCAGGGAGCCAGAGCCTTACAGCTGGAGGCTTGCCTCACAAGGGGACAGAAAAGGGAACTCCAGAGGGAAAACAGCGCTCCTTCCGGAGGGGACTTCCCTCACCTGTTAGGTTTCAGATCATCTTCTGCAGCAATCTCAGGGCTAGAGAAAAGCTTTCAGGGAAATGAGACAGCACAGATGCACATGACAGTGGCCTAAGAAAACGAACCGAACCTCTATGAGTCTGAGAAAGAAGAGTTCTAAAACAGTGCAAAGCAGAACTGGGGCTGCTTTCACAGGGACCTTCAGAGAGGAAGGGCCAGCGTCACAGAGTCTTTGCTACTCGTTAGAGTTTCTATTTCCTGAGTGCCTTCTGTGTACCAGGAGCTGTGCGTGTTTTATCTCCTACGGTTTCAGCAGATTATGAAACGGCCATCATAAACCCCATTCTCATCTATAAAGTTAAGAAAATTCATTCCCAGAAATTAAGAAATCAGCTGACATCACCTAGTTCCAGGGCCAAGATTCAGGCCGATCTGACATCAGTTAGGTTACTGTGCTCTCCTTTGACCTTCTGTCACATTCAAGTGACTCACTGTGCAAGTCACAAGCTTCTGTAGCCTAGATCTTCCCTGAGATATGGTACAAGCAAGCCTAACCTTAGCTGAGATAGTAGCCTAAGACTTCTCTCCACTACTAACCTGTTCGGTAGAAATCGATGATCCGTGTGACCTCTCTGACTATATTGTGCAATCTTTAAAATGGGGCTGTCGCAGAGGCCTCAGGAGTTCTTGACTTCTATAAGACATACATAGTCCTCACATAGCAAATTAAGGAAGGAAATTTTAAAGTTGCTTTTTTAAACAAAATATGTGTTGAGGTTATCGTATTCTAGTTCCCTACAGATAATGTACATATAGGGGCCCATGCTTTAAAAACTTAAAATACTTTCACACATTTTCAGATGGCCTTGAAATGGAGATAAAGTATTCCTAGCTAACCCCCTGTCAGCAGAAAAGCCACACAGGAAAAGGCAAGCCAGTATTCTCTACCCTGGTTGTCCCACATCTTTCTCTGCTCACCGTGGGAAAATGATTACTCGCAGGAAGTTGTCCCCATGAATCATGACTCTGTTGTCCTCGGCCCAGATCAAGTAAGAATTAGGGAAAAGACTGGAAAGTTAGGGTGTGAACTATGGTTTGCCAATAGCTCTACTCATTACGAGGTGATGAAAACAGGAAACCTCGGAGCTGCAGGGCTGTCAAGTCACCCACTGCATGGCCACCTGGCCAGGCCCAGGGCAGCATGACACAGGCCAGACCTTCCGAGCCACAGCCCAAGAGGCTGATCAGCAGGCTCAGATGATGCCACCGGGCTTGTCCCGACCGGCGAGCCACTTGGTGATTTCTGATTGTATAAGCATATGTGTCTTACATGTGATGAAACTACAATGTTCTGGGCCTGGGATTTAGCTCAGTGGTTCCAACGCCAGCCTGGAAAGAGCAAGGTCCCAAGTTCGATCTGCGGTACCAAAAAAAACAAAAACAAAAGCAAAAGTTACAGTGTTCTGATGATGCAGAAGAGGGGACATTTAAAATTCCCCGGGGCTAGAGGGGGATGTGAGAACCATGGGCAACGTATGCCCGGGTTGGGGAGGGAGATTCAGGCCAAGGTGGTAACTATGTGGGTGGTGCTCACCCTATGTCATCTCACTTTCTTACCAGCTGAATATTACAAATCAGCATTACCTCAACAGGTCTATTTTTATTTATGCATTAGTAAATGCTACTGACAAATATATTATGGATTTCCCCCAATATATGGGCAAAGGCAAAGGTTGGGTTGTCTTTGGAAGCTTCTAATCACCTTTGCATTGAACTATGGGAAAGAGGATGTGTCTTGCTTTTACCATGACAATCCCATCTAGAGTCATGGGGAGGATTTTCCCTATCTGAGCTATCTTTTCTTACCCTGGATTTTTCTTTATTCCCATCACTTTCCGCTTCTGAATCACTTAATTCCAAATCTGTACAATATCTATCATTTTCCTGATATGAAGCTTTCCCTGCAGACCGTCTGAGAAGCTGCCTACCGCAGAACTGTTCTTTAGGGCTCACACTCTCAGTTGGCTTCACACAGCATTGAAGATCCTCAGAGGCCTCTTTAAAGGACCTGCTAAAGTATTCTATGGTGGATTTTCTAAAGGTACCCTGACTGGCCAAGTGGGAACTGAGCATGGACTCTTGGTCACAGGACACCTCACTTGAGGTTTCTTTTTGGGTGACATTCCCAGACCAGCTACCGCCTAGGCCATTGGATTTGGCAAACTTGGGGTTAGGCTCATTTTTCCCATTCTCAATGGAAGACTGTCCATGGAGGGCAGCTTGAAGGGCTAGAGGCTTCCCCAGTGAATGCCCATGATAGAACTCCGAAGATGGAACTCTCCGAGCAGGACTGGAATCCTTTGCTTCACTCCGAGAATGACTAAGACTGGCCAGCAAACAGTTACTCTTGCTCTCTAGTGGATGTCTTGAATGCGATTTCACTTTCATTTCTAGAGGCTTGGAAGGCACCTACATGTTTCTTTTAGTGGGACCAGGGGAGCTTCTGTCAGGAGAGTAGAGTTGGTGGTCAGCTTCTATGGAGCTGTTTCTGGAGTCTTCCAGGGGTGATCTGGGCATTTTTAACTTTAAGGTAATTCTTGGTGGTGGGTAAAACAATGAGTTTTCTAGTGTATTTGTCAAAGGAAGTCCTTCACCAATTTCTTGGTTAAAGAAGCTGGACCTGCAAATTGAAGATCTGTTCCTGTATTTTGCTGTGTGATAGTTTCAGCTTCTCTCTCCTGCTTATGATGTAGCACAGATTTCGGACCCTTTCCAAGTCCTGCCGTAGATGCATAAACATTTGGATGTGAGTGTGAATATTTTCCTCTTTTGGCTGTACAAGGCCATTTTCTTCATCCTTCTTTGGAGGAAATAATAGCTTGTTGAAGTTGCTTTCGCGCTTTAGTTTCCAGTAGTTATACATAAAGTCTACAACTAGTGTGGGCTGCCCCAGCTCTGCTGCCACATCTTCCACTTGGACCAAGGTCTAGAACTCCTCCCCAGCTCCCTAAGCTTCTGTTCCCGAAGACTGTTTTTCTCACTTTTGGCCTAGCTCTGCTCGGCAGCTCTGTGGTGGGGGTACTCAATCTCCCCTGGTTTCTGCCTGTTTTGGCTATGCTTGAGGCAGTAAGACTTGAACTTTACTTCATCCCCCTCATCTAGGATGGTCTTCATCTCTAGGCTGTGCTCAAAGGCACGGGTGACATGGAAGGCAGTGATGCAGCTTTCCACGGAGCACTGAATACAAGCCCCTGTCTTCAACTTTCACAGGCTGCAAACTAAGGCCCACCAGCTAGGCGGGATGGGTGAGAGGGTTGTGATTGGCTCCATCCTCTCAGGACAAGTGATGCTGACCTCTGGAATCCACGGTGCACAGCTGACGTGAGCCCATTTAGTCCCTGTCCTGTTGGTCTTCATGGCTCCACCTTTCTTTGGACATAACAGACACTGTGGATGAATACCCAGGACACAGGAGCAACATAGCCAGCTGCCTTCTGGGACCTTTATAATGCCATAGCAGGCCTGATGCACACAGATGTTACACTTATCACAGAATACCATATCTTTCCCTTCTTCACTGTCCGGAGACTGGCACACATCACAGATCACATCTTCATCATACTCTATACCTAGCCCTTCCTCTGTCTCAATAGTATGGTTCATATTTTCATGGCAATGAAGTTCCAGGACTTCTATTGTTTTTTCCATAAGGGTCTCATCAACTGGCCCATGACCCATTTCTGTGAGGTCTTCATTAAACTCCTGAAGCCAGAAGATGTCCATGTCATCTAGGTCATAGCGGCATGTGGATGCTGCCAGTTCCTGGATATTAATGTAGCCAGGCTCTGTGGTCTCTGGGCTGGAGCAACGGATGTATTTCCAGAGTCGGACAAAGAGAATTTCCTTTTCCTTTTCAGCTATAATCCTGAGAGAAGGCTGTGGAACATTGTCTAGATTGGCTGGTACTTGGACTCCCTTTTCCCATTCTTCTTTCCAGGTGTCAGAAAAGAGGTAATAGATATCAGGATTAATGTGGTGAGAATCTGGAATTTTCATGGCACTGATGAGGTCCTTCTGGAATACCTCATCAGGTTTCTTGTGTCCTTTTGGAATTTTTGACTTGCTCCTATACATTGGGCCAGAAGTAAAGGAAGTGGAAAGACACTCGTTTGAACTGTCAGTGCTGCTGAGAGGCCCATGACGTTTCATCCTGAAGCATCCCGACTGGCTGCCCGCCGTCTGCCCACCGCACGCTCTTCTGACAAATATATTATGGACAATATAAAGCATTCACAAAAACATTTTTTAAACAGCTTGCATTCAATGCTGTACTTGTTTCTGTTACCCTCTCCTCTTACTTCAGCAGGCCTCCCTCTGGGGCCACCGACCTTACAGTTTGGCTTTCATGGTAGAACTCATGTATCAAATGAGCTCAAAAAGTGTTTGTGTCTTTACATAATTTTGTTAAAATCCCAAGTGGCCTGTTAATTTTGTCTGTCATGATAGACTTCATGTATCTAATAAGCTCAAAAAAAGTCGTGTGTCTCCACATGATCCTATTAAAAGTCCCAAATAGCATGCGAAGTTCTAGGCTGACCCTGAGCCAGAACCAAGCCCATGAGCACTCAGGAGGTGCAGGAGCTGAGCCTGCCCTCTGGCTGCGGGGCACCATGCATGCGTTTCTGGGTCAGTGCCCGCTGGGTTTGGTAGAAATTAAGGATCATCTGCTCCAGAGTGCCATTCTCCCCCAGATGTATTTATGCGCACAAGCACGGCTTGTTTGGCAGAGATCAGGGTTATGCAAAGGGGAGAGGACACACCTCCCTGCAGGGCAGGGCCAAGGAGAACTTTCCCCTGAACCACAGCACTGTGTGAATTCCAGAAAGGGACCACCGGCCAAGGCCAAGGTGCCGTGGCTTGGAAGGCACTGAACCCCACTCGCAGTCTCCACCTGTTCTCCTCCAAGGCGCAGAATCCTAGACTTGAAAGATGTCTCCTCCCATTCCCCACTGGAAAGTGTGTGCTTTTTTAGACTCCTTGGCAGGGAGACCACTGAACCACTATTACCATGTTAGTGTGACCTTCAGAAAAAGGCCTCGTGGACTCATAACAGTGCTAAGAGGATCTAAAACGCTGGTGCCATGTCTGCGGAGGAGAAGGAAGGATGAAAGGGGAAAGCCTGCTGGAAGCCCTGTGGATTGGAAGGAAGGGGTGCTGGTGGCCCCGTAATGAATAGTCTCCCTGAAGGCCAAACACACCATTCATAGTATTGATTAGAAATCATTCTGACAGCCACCCTAAATTTGGTTCTTTCTGGGTTAGTTCCACAATTACTGAAATGAGGAAGTGAGCCCAGAACTTTTGTAACCTTGGAGTTGACAAGAAGTTATGAAAATTCCCAATGGGCTTACACTAGACTCTCATACTCGAGCAAGGAAAAACAGGGGCATTCCATTGATGAATCACACCAAAGGGACAGGGGACACTGGAACAAAATGAGTCTTCACAAAATTGGGGAGAATCAAATCAAGTTAACAGTTTGGGAGATATGACTATATTTTCCACAAATCATAAGAACACTAAATGAGAAATGCTTGGAAACAAAGATTGATACACAAAGACTACTTGATCAGAAGAAAGAAAAACAGGAGCAAAGATACCTGAAGGCCAATGGCTATGGGGAGGGAGAACTGGGATGGGCCAGCTGGGAGCAGAGGAGATTCCGCCAAGCCTGGATATGCTGAGGGCAAAGGCAGCCAGAGGCTGAGGAGGAGCTGCCTTTGTTCATTCTCTGAGGCTGCAACTGTGTATCTGAGGCCAAGCAATTTATAAGGAATAGAGACTTAGTTAGCTTGGGAGTCCGGAGGCCACAGCTCTGCTACTCCCCGAACCATGAATTCCATGTCAGTGCTGAGTGGGTTTTCTAAGAGGCACACCTCAGTCCAAAACATTTCACACCTTCCCTAAAGGGTCAACAACTAATTCTTAGAAAGAAAGCTAGGATTAGAATGAGATTCCACACTGAGAAATTAATGCTTCAACCCCAAAATACAAATGTTAAAATTCTGCTTCTGCAACATCCTCTCAGATACATTTACTCTACAAGCTTGGTTTTCTTCCGTAAAACTGGAGGAATATGCTTTCCCCATTGGTCAGTGGAAGGATTGAATGAGAATATTTATATATCCAATACACATACATGCACACATAGTTATAAAGATATGATTACATAGGATATCAAATGTACAATACATTCATTATACATGAAGCACACATAGTGTAGCATTGGACTTATAAATGAAGCCATTTATTATCAACACTTTTTTAAAGTCCTCAGCCGAGTACATATAGAATTCCAAAGAGGTACAGTTTTATTCATTTCTTCAAACAGTTTAAGATGTAGTTTAAAAATTAGAATAAAATTCATGAAATATAATACATGATTAGGAACTAACTTCTGTAATTTTTACTATACATGTAGTAATTCAAAATAAGAGGCAATACGTAAAGTTAGGTTGAATTTTTAAATGGCAAAAATCCCCTTAAATACAAATGTAAAATTATTCTTCAAACAATAAAAAAGATCCAAATTCGAGTAACATAAAATATCTGTTTTCTTTTTAGCATGGCCTAAAGCCTCAAGTAGAGTATATTCCTAGCCATGAAGATTTTAGTTTGAAATTTCCTTCTCCTTTCACTCAATATCAAAATAGTTTCAAAAGACCGTCAAAAGCTACCTTTCCAACTACAAGTAGGGACGTAGATACCAAATCTGACCTCTAGAATAAATGTATTATACAGATTTCAGATTTATAAAGTTATCTCAATAATTTACGACCCTGTAGACAATTATCTCATTTCTTCGTATAAAACATGTATTTTATTTTTAAGAAACTAAAGTTTATTAGCATCTTTAAAAGTGGCTTAGCATAAAAACAAATCAAGTGCTTCTGGGATAACTTGATATGTTTGTTCTGTTGAGTAAATGATAGGTGCCCTATAGTTATTAATGGACTAATTTATGAAATGAAAGAAAAAAAGAAAAGGAAAAAATACCAAGCAAGACCCAAAGAGAGAGAGCTAGATTGTCTGGGAGACCTCCTAGATATGGTGGACCCTTGACTTATGAACTCAATTGGTTTACGAGGGCTGGTTGTAACTCAGCTTGGTCGTAAGTCAATACAACTGAGATCTGGATGTTTACTTGGGTACACGTTATAGATAAGAGGCAGATGAATCTTCCATTAACCTAATTAACCCAAGTTGTTCGTATGTCAGGCTGCTCGAAACTTGAGGGTCCACTGTAGATCCTTCAGCAATCAAAACTGACTACTCAAAACAGTATTTAGTTTAAACTATTTACTCATCCACTCAATTCCTTGGTGTGTGCCAAATATCGCATTGTAAGAAGCTGGCTTTATACAGGTAATTACTATAATGTGCTAAGTGTTGTAATGGACAAATGTACAAATTGCTTGGGAAGCACATAATTGCAGAAATGTGATGCCTTGCAATCATTCAAGAAGGGCTTTGTGCAGAATATTTGCACTAGGGTTTACAAGCACTATTGCAGGGAGACTTAGGATTCTTTGCCTGGTCTCCAATCTGCAGGTCCCTTGCCTAGCTAGACAAATGTGAGCCACAGTACACTACAGTTTCCCGGAAATGCCTCTCAGCAACCTCTCCTGGTGGCAGTGGAGCCATTTCTAGGGATAATAGGGTCCTGGCTGTTATGTATATCTAAGTGTATATGACCTTAAAACTCCTTCCTTCCTGACTGTACTAGTCCCGACATTTAAATTTAACTGAGTTAGTGAGAAGTCGAAGTAATAGGAGGAGAAAAAGGAGGTCCTGTGAAAAATGTATTCATTTAGCCCTTGAGAGTCCTTGAGCAATTTGGATATATTTCAAATGTTGCCCTCAAATTCATAGGAAAATTAAATTCAAGTTCTTTGAAGGATATTTATGGTATTGAAGTAGATTTTTTTAAATGTCCTGGAAAGAATCAAGAACTGAGGGTTACAGAGCTTTGATAGAAAGATTCCAATGTGTCTATACACAGCAACACTAAACTATTATGTGTAATAAATATGTGTATCATTCAAAATTTCCTAAATAAGGTCTTATTTCAGATCTGGGGCGCTGATTCCAATGGCATTGTTTTTCTGTGCTACTCATTAACTCTGTGTTTTAACTGATCCTTTGTAAGTTTGACCCAGTCATGCATGTATATATATTTTTGGTCTACAGGTTAGATTAATTATATTTATTAAACTTTCTGTCCTATCCCTCAGCTCTCTGCCCCCCTGAGACTCTACAGTGGCAGCTGATTCCCTACATCCAAGCTCACACTGCACTTGAGCAAGTCTGCCCACTTCTTTGACAAGTCATATGTCTTCAGTAATTTTTTTCCTTTAAGTGTATTCCATTCAGTTTGCCCTCTGGGGCTTTGTTTTCTCCAATATTTTTCCAGGATTTCATCTTTGGTCTTTTCTTCACTCCTCACTTTACCATTGCCTCTGTTTCCAGAATGAAGCAGACTCACAGGTAGAGACCATTAAGCCCTCGCAAGCCTGTGTCCACCCAGGCAGGGTGCCAAGTTCGCTCATGTGAGGTGCGTTCAGAAATCTGACTTCCTGACCCAGAGGAGGCAGACCAGGCTTTTTAAGCACTGATACAAACTGATATTAAACAACTGCTAACCCTTGAAACCCACTCTCAGAAAGCATCTGTGTTTATACTTAAATAAATTATATATCAAGTGGGAGCAGAGGGTGCTGGGGTAAGTGAATATCAAAGAAATACAAGAAAGAAAAATACATGGAACAAGGGGATTTGAGCTGTGGGCTGCATATGGACCATTTCATACATAAATCAGAACTGTAAAGTGGGTCTGATTATCTCTGAGATAAGAAGTAGAACCCAAGGTGGGTGTGGTGGTACATGCTGTAGTCCCAGCACTCAGGGGTCACGCAGGAGGATTTCAAATTTGAAACTACGTGACAAAACCCCGTGTCAAACCAAAACCAAAGAAACAGGAGAAAAGAAAAGAAAAGAAATAGAGACTCAGAGTAGTTCACTAACTTTGCAATGTTTTCAGAGCCAGTAAGTGAAAGAACCTGAAAGGAAGGGAGAGGAGCTGATTCTCAGCGTGGCTCAGCCCACGTGTGGGGCTGTTCCATGGCACCTAATGGGCCCGCTCCCAAGAATCAAGAGCCCACAGGGAGAGGCAAGATTTACACCGATAGCAGGAAAGAACTACTTAATTTTAAAAATGAATACAAGATAGTATATACTAAAACACAACAAGGAATGTGTTCACAGGACGTGCAGTCTCAGATACAATGCCGAGGCCCCACCCTCTGTGGTTCCTGCAGAGTCACGTCCGAGCTTACAGGGATCCAGGTTTATGGGATAATTGCCCCATGCTTCTTCAGTTTGGCTCCTGCATATGACAGCCGAGCGCTGGCAGCCAGACCTTGTATTGCCAGTTTTCATTCCCTAAGCCTCCTGCTCAAATAACTTCTACCAAAACCCTTACCCAGGATGTCAGCTTAGCTAGTAACCCTTGAAAAATAACAAGGAAATAGAATTTACAGTTATTTTTACAATGTCTGTACAAACAGCCATAAATTCTACAGATCACATCTTACAGAGGGCTGCAATGTTTACCGTAAAAAGGGGCAAAACAAATATTTGCTTGTGGGGCTTTGTCTGTTGGAGCAGAGTCTGAAGTCCAGGACCATGGCACCCACTGTGGCCCACAGAGCTTCAGCAGGTACCCTGCTCCTGACCTACTGCCGGCTCCTTTGAAATGGAAGATTGGTTCTCCCACTGACTTATCAAACACACAGCCCATACAGGGCCAGATAAAATTGTTTGAGTACTCATCTGAAACTTTTTCTGCTTTAGACCAGGAATACAGCCATTTAAAGCCACATCCTGGAAAGAAAACAGAGAGAGAGACAGAGAGCGAGAGAAAGAGAGAGAGAGAGACACGGAGAGATGGAGTCAGAGACAGAAAAAGAATAAAAGAATCGGAGAACTTTATCCAAACCCTCAACACCTCCTGTTTCCTTCCTGGAATGTAGATGGAAGAAGCAGGGTGCAGGAGTGCCTGGGAAAATACCCAAGCTTTCTACCAAGAACCTGAAATTCATCTTTCTTTTGTTCCTCGGCTCACTATAAATCAGAGCCCTCATAGGAAGCAATTTCACTTTAGAATACACTGCATTGACTTCAGGCCATTAGATTAAAGGAAGAGGAGAAATGTCCTTTGCCCCTTCCTGTACTGCCCCCAACTCTAGAAACATATCTCATGCGAATAATTCACTTATAATGTAAATTAAGCACACATAGTTCCTGAGATGTGAATCCACATTTCCTACAGTAACAACATTCTAACTAAGGAGTATCAAGAGCAGTGGGGCTCCTCCATGCAGCAATGGGGTAGCCGGGACGCGGGCTGGAGACCCGGGTATGGGCTCCCAAGGGGACACCAGAGACTGACAGCAGACCACTGCGCCCTCCTACTGCTCTGGGACTCTGGTGTGTGCGCTTGGCACAGGGCTGGACAGGAAGGTGCATCTGCACGTCCGGAGTCTCTTTCTTTACTTCTTCCTTATAGTCGCTTTTATAGTTCTACCTGAAATACTCATAACTTTTCATCAGTTATAGACTAGATAGAGTCTGAGTTCAGTTTTGAGGATTGATAGCAGAGGAAAATATTATTTATAACTTGATTTCAACGGCTTGCTTAATAATATGCCAATATTTTGGCTTGGGAACTCTTCTGCCAATTTGTTTTCCATAAGCATGTCACAGGAGCTTAAGTGTGTCCTGACCCTTTAATGCTTGTATTTCTAGTATGGGACTTTTTAGTTTTTAAAAAACTTTATGTAGGTATTTATTTAGTCATTTTGAGACAAGGCCTTGCTATGCTATCTAGACTGCTCTCAAATTCCCAGCTAAGAGATACCCCTGCCTCAGCCTAATTTTTTCTATTTCTACCTATTTTAGGTAGAACTTTGGCCTCAAAGCCTCTGAGTGGGGACTCAGTTGCTAAATTCAAAGGCCGGAGAATACCTACTCCACAGACTGAGGCGGGTAAGAATAAAGTGAAACTGCTTCAACTCCTAGCAGCACTCCTGGGTTACCTTTCCCCAACTGCTGGGGCACAAGGAGTGCAACCCCCACAGTGCCAGACCTCTGTGGTGACTCCCGGTCACGTCCAGCCAGTGGTCCTGTGGCCGTGGGTTTCCCCACCTGCCCTGGGTATGGCTGCAGTGTGGTGCCTTTGAGACCAGTGTAGCCTGGAGTGTTTACCAGTTCCTTTCTTTTAGGGTCTGGGTGGCTGCAAAACTGGTGAGGAAAGTTTGCTGGCTTGTTTGTGTTTTTAACCCGGGCACCAGTCCCTTCAGCAAGGGAGCTGCCAAGAAAAAAGGGGAGAACTAGGAGAGCAGCACTAGGAGAGGAGAGGACAGAGGAAGCCTCTTGTGACTCCAGTTCCTCACCCCAAGGGGAGTTGAGATTTCCCGATGGTAGAAGGCGGGTACGAGTGGCCAGGGCTGAGGCTCTTTCTGCAGGGCTTGCTAGGCTGGCCAGTCTCTGGGGCTAGGGGCAAAAACACGAGGGGCCAACCACAGTGACCCCAGGAATAACCCAGGGAGAACTGGGACCTCACTCACCTCTTCCGGCCTTGGTTTGGGAAATCATTTCGGGATTGAGAAGACTATTAACAGTTTGGGGCCTCTGGGACTTTTTCCCTACAGGCTCTTTCAGTCTCTAACGTGCAAAGAGAATGCAGTTCTGAGAGCGCAGGCGCATCTCACACCGGCTAGGCTATGGGCCAGCCCACACCTAGCAGTGTGTTTGCAGAATACCAGGTTCTGAAGAACACTTTCCTAGAATCAGAAGTTTCCTGTCCACTCTGAGAGTCCATGAATTTATAGAAGCAATCCAGAATCAAGCACCTTTTGTGGAGATATAAAAAGAGATCCAGTTGATGATACTGCTCCACCAATTTTACAGATAAAATTATGCACTAAAGGTAGTTTATTATAATCACTAGCTTTGTATGATCTATTTGAGGACAAAGAATCAGTCATGAATGCTACCAAGGAAAACCCAGGAAAATTTTTCAACCACATCAGTTATTGCAGCAAAAATACCCCTACTGCCGCTGCCCACTGCTTGGCTCATGCAGTGCTAGGAAACAGAAGTGAAAACTCTGCTTCTGCCTCTAAACAGCCCGAGTGGGAAGAGGGCTCTGAGGTGTCCCCCCAATTCCTGGCCCCCGATGGATGTACACACCACAGAGTGCCCTCAAGGGCGTAGAGGACATGTGCACAATGGGGAGCGTTGTCCCCAAGAGTGTTCCCTTAGGGCCAGACAGGGATTCTGCCAGTATGGTTAAGGTCTCCAGTGCATGGACCGTGAATTCAGTGTGAGATGGGATTGCTGGGCCTGGCCTCACAGGGTGAGCACAAACCCCTCAGAGGCTCAGCCGGCCATGGGGGTGCATACCTTTGTTCTGGGAGGCCAAGGCAGGGACATGGCAAGTTTGAGCTCAGCTTGGGTAACTTAGCAATTTAGTGAGGCCCTTTCTCAAAATTTAAAAAGAAAGAGGTGGCTGAGGATGTAGCTCAGTGGAAAGGCTCTGGTTTTAATCCTCAGTACTGAGGGAAAAAAATCAGAGATTCAAAACCAGAGGTAATTTCCTATCGGCCTATGAGGGGCACACTGCTGTGTTGTGGAAAGAGACTGGCAAGAGGCCACTAGGAACTGTGAATAGACCTGATTGATGGCTAGCATGAAAGCAAGGACCTCAGTCCAGCAACCACAGAAAGCTGAATGCTGCCAACAACCAAGAAGCTCAGAAAAGACCCCAAGGAAACTGCAGCCCCAGCCAGCCTCTTGACTTCAGCCTTGAGAGGGCTGGCAGTGGCCCCAGCTACCCACATCCATCCTCTTTATCTGCAGAAACTGTGACCTAATGAGCTGTCTCTGTGAACTACTGAACGTGGGGTGGTTTGTGCTGCAGTGCTGTGGCCTGGGCTGGAGCATGCCCGGAGCCCACATGTTCATGGCTTGGTCCTCAGCTTGGTCTCCTGGTCACTGCAGGGTTCCCTGAAGGTGGACAGTGGCTCTGGCTTCTCCCTTTGTACCTTCTCATCCTAGCCAATGTGGGTAGTTTTGCTGTACCCACCCCATCATGTGCTAGGAACACAGACAAAAAGTAGTATGCTCAACTGGTCATGGGCGACATCCTCCCAAACTCTGAGCAAAACATTCTTCTCCTTACAATTTGAGCATCTCGGTATTTATTATAGTAACGAAACTGACAAACAAACATGTGCAGCATGTGTGTGTTTGCAGGACAGACCCCAGACCACTCCTCAAACCCAGCTGAAGGCTTTGAAGCTGTCATTCCGGGCACTCAGACACTACAGGAAGCAGAGATGCTGGTATTGGTATTGACTGGATCCATTTCTGGGGTCAGTTATCCCCTTCTCCCAGGAATTCTTTTCCAAAACATTTCTATAGGCCATATGACAGCTTTCTTAAAAAGAACTTAATTTTTTCTTTTGTTTGTTGGTTATTGTTTTAAGATGGTAAAATTCAACCTATTCTATGAGTAGTCAAGAAAAGTAATTAATATTTTTATCAGTAATTCCCTGAATGAACCCAGTAGATGCCTCATCTCATACACCAACATTCCTGCTGATTCCTCCTTCAGAAATGAAACTAAAAATCTTCATGAAACAGGCAACTCTTTTAGAATAATGCTACTCCAGGGGCCAGGAATTTAGCTCAGTGGTTCCACTGCCTGCCTTGAAAGCACAATGTCCCGAGTTCGATCCCCAGTACCAAAAAAAAAAAAAAAAGAAAGAAAAGAAAAGAATAACACTACTCCAGGAGTGGTGTCCAGGATGGTACTGTAGAGCACCTGGCAGAACATGAAGTTTGTTGATGATATTCTTGGTGTTTTCTTATTGATAGTCAAACACAAAACAGCTAATAAGAGAAAGAAAATTTTTAAAAGTCTCCTGGAAAAAAAGCACTGAGGCATGTTGTAGTTATCTGATAATGTACTGCTACTTATCCCAGGCAGAGTGAGAGGATGAGGTCCCACAGCGTCCCAGGAAATCAGGAAAGTTTTCTGATAAAGCTGAATTTGTTTTCCTTCCCTCCACTTACGCCCCCTCACACAAGCACGGCACACACCGTCTGCCCCACACCAGCACGAGTCCACTGACCGGCAAACTGTAACCCCGCCCCTTATCCCACTGTTACTCTGTGACCCAGATGACTATCATTTCAGAAGCTCAGTCGTGGGGAGGAGTCCACAGTGACAGTGGCTTTAAGATACCGCGGTCTCCAGAAACAAAACAGAAAGCCCCGCGTTGTGATTTCCCGAGCTGCTCCTCCTAGCCAGGGTGAAGGCAGGCGCTTTCTCCTGGGCAAGCGGAGCATCTGCCTGCACCACCGTGTTCCGTGGGGTTTCCCGGGGAACAGTAGGTAGGATCCGTCCCTCGGGTTTTACAGTGCTGGAAGTCTGCAAAGTGCTTCAGAAGTTCGTCTTCTCACCTTAGGTCCTTACAACAGCCCAACAGGAGTCAGGGCAAGGTCATTATTCCCGGTTTATGAGGAACAGAAACTTCCATTTCTAGAGGTTCATGACCAACTACACCATGGCAGCCTGGGAACTGGTAGGAGAAACCAAGAGCTTTAGCTTCATTTTGGATTTTGCTTTTTATCAGGCGGGGGTGTTTGTTTTGTTTGTTTGTGGATTTTTTTTTTTTTTTTTTTTTTTTTTTATGCTGAGGATTGAATCCCGGGCCTGGCTCAGGCTAAGCACTCGCTTTCACACTGAGCTGTACCTCCAGCCAACCCAAGTCTTTCGATTGTAAGTCGGGCAGTCGTTTTTCCAGGATCCCTGTCCTCTTACAAACACATCGGTGAAAGGGTGGAAATAAGCATTCAGTAGTCAGTGGCTTCTTATCATTTCTGGTCTTGCCTGCTGATCTCCTTCCATGCTCATGAAGTACGTGTGTGAAAAATGGTCGACACAGACAAGCACAGGTTCTCTAGCACAACTCTGGTGCCTGCTGTTCATAAGTCCTATGGGTTATCCTCCGCGAACACCCATTCCTGGTAGTCTATTTCTCATTCCCCCTCGCTTCTGCCTGGACTTGTTTCGGCTCCCTTTGTCTGAATTGCATTTGCCCCTGGAGACTGCTGGACTTTGCCCAGGCTGCTAGAAAGGCCTGTCTGGCCCAGGCTGTTCCTCCACTTATTCCATGACTAAAATTTCTGTTAATGTATGCATGACCCTTTCTAGGGGATGAGCCATGGACTGGCTTGTTTATCTTGTACTTTCTATAGTTAGCACTTGCTGGGAATTTTAGCATTGTCATGTTTGTAGAATTGGGATTTTTTTAAAAATCATGGTTTTGTTGGCTAGGAAACAGAAACACAGGGGAGCCTCTGGAGGTATCTCTTGCCTACCCAAACTGGCTCTGTGGGGACTGAGAATCTAAGAATGAATGAATTGCCCCCCATCGTACTTTATGAGTTGGGCTAAAGGTGGGAGTAAAGAGCCAAGGGAATAATGCCAGTAACCTTTGGAAAAGCCTGCTGAGGATCCTGGAATTTAAAGTTACACCTCTGGTCACTGCACTGGTCATGAGCCTCCCCATGCACCTCTCTTTTCCAGAGGACCTGCTGCAGGGAAGACAGCAGGCAGCTGCCAGATGCCTCATCGCTGGTTCCACTGTAAAGCTCCGGCCAGGTCACACTTCCCACTGGCTGCTGCTAGATAATATCCAAGTGGTGTGGAGACTAAGACCAAACCCCTCTACCCTTCACAGGCCTTCTCAGATGGGAGACATCACACCATGGAGCTCAGGGACTCTACTGGCCTGGCTGAGACTTTCTCAGAACTGTGCGATAGTCCAAGACTCCTTGCAACTCAGTCTTCCTTCTTGCTGTCCTTTCACAGTCCTGGGTCAAGTCTGAGGGCTGTCTTTGCTATTTATGGGCTCTTCCCGCTTTGTCCTGCACAATTTCCCCAGTAAATCTCTTGCTTGTGGTAGGATTAGTCAGCTCTCCCATGGCTGCAACACAATATCCAATCTTAAAGGCAGAAAGGTTTATTTTGGCCTATAGTTTCAGTAAGTTCAGTCCATGGTTAGCTGGCTCCAAAACAGAAACAGTAAAGTGGAAAGGCATGACAGAGGAAGACTGCCCACATTGTGGCAGCCAAGAAGCAGAGAACAAAGGGAAGAGGGGAAGACAAGAACACACTCTTTCAAGTCACTCCCCCCAGTGAACTACCTCTTCCAACCAGGACCTAACTCTGAACAGCACAGTTATCTATGAATTCATCAAGACTAATCCACTGATGAGAAAAACATCTCCATTGTTCAGTCACCTTACAAACACATGAGGCATTGGGGGACATTTTAGATCTCAGCCCTAACACCCATTGAATCCCATCTTCACATCTGCTTTTCAAAGGACTTGAATTGATAGATTCAAGATTGCATTCTGAAAGTTACATTTTAAGAATGCTACTGTGAAGTGGGAATGTGCTCAGTAGTAGAACACCAGCCTACCATCAGTACACCCCCTCTGAAAAAAAGAATACCGCAAGACAAAACAAATAGATTGTTTCTTTGTATCTGAAGTGCACACAGGAGAATGGAGGAATAAAGGGAGCCCACATTGGCCCATAAGTGGTGTGAAGAATGTCCGGTTGCTGTTAATTCCAGGGACAAAAGTAGTTATCGAGGTACCACATCAACAGAGAAGCCTGGACCAGACCCCTGACAATCACAGCATAATCTGCACAGCTGTGTCTACATCTAGCCAGCCAAGAGAAGCAACAGAGGACACTGCAAAAAGAATTAACTTATGTCAACTATGACATAGGGTAACATCTCAATCTCTATTTTGTTTTCCAGTCTTCACTGAGCATTTAAAACCATTTTGTGCTTTTGCTGTGCTTATGGATATTCATGACCAGAAAGAGATACAAAAATTGTAAGGAGTTGTGACCTGATCGTTTTTATTGAATGAGGAAGCCATTCAATTGCCAAATAGCAAATAATTAATTTACCGAAAAGACTAATTTAAATAAAGACCAAAGCACCATGAGAGCACAGTGTTTAGTCCCTTAAAAATACCAGACCCCACACACACACATTAAAAACACAAAAGATTTTTGAGCTCTTCTACCATATCCAAAGAAAACCAAGGTTTCTGTGGCCTGCCATGAAACCCTAGGTGACAGGAGCTTTTAGAGATTAGTGTAGTGTCTCAAGCTTTGGTTAACTCATTGGCAAATGTAAAACAGAATAAATGATGACTCTCACACAGCTGCCACAGAGATCTTTGTATCAGCTCCTGAAAGGTTTGGCCTCTGACTTCTGAGAAACCTAGGAGCCAACCTTTGCCAGAACCTTTCTTTCTGTTGTTAAATATTATAAATAGAGCACCTTTTTTCTAGTTTCAAATTACAGAGTGATTCTGAAAAGTTTTTCAAATAAGATAATTTAATGAAGAGTCTAACATATCCCACTCCATCCAAGTAGTCTAACCAGCAGCAGCTGAGAATTTTTCATCTGGCCCAATACTCTTACTTTATAGGTGAAAAAAATTGAGGCCATAAATTACAAGATTTGCCCAAATTTACAAATTAATAAAGCCTGAAATCAATTTGTCAGTTGTCAGATAAATTCAACTTGATCAACTTGGAAAGTATACTCCAATATTCTTGAGAAGTATGAGTACAATAATGAAAAATAATTCCTACCCTCAAATGGTAAAATATGCTCTAACATTCTACCGTGCAATTTCATTCTGTCTGCAATGTGGACATGGCATGATTCCTGCCTGCCTCTGCGGGGTTTACAGACTGCAGCACAGGGCCTCAGTCTATGAAGCAGGTTTAATTACAGGGGGTGATTGAAGGCCAAAAGACAGTGAGCCAACCAGTGCTGGGAGTCACAGGCCTTTCTGAAGCTGTCTTGGTGCCACCAAAAGAGGGGCTGCTCCTGAGGCAGAGCCTGTAATGGCTTCTCAGCAGCCCACACCACCTACCAGCAAGCTTGGGTGATTGGTTTCTTCAGCTTTAACAAATGTCACTTGCACTTTTGCATAACAGTTTCCTCACACAACACTATAGCCAAATAGTTTTAGGACTTTTAGACTCTACAGGATTTTACACTCAGTGTTGGTTTTTTGGTGCTTTCTCCCCCCAATTCTCCTTATGTTTGTGTTAAATTTATTAAACTATATAAGACAAGAAAGAAAAAACACTCTTGTTTTTCTATCCAAAAGGGAATTTTTCCTTCAACGCTTCTTCTCTTTCATTGGAAAAGTACTTGGCTCTGCGAGTGTTTTATATGATAAAAACAAAGCCTTGTGTAAGGCCTTGGGTTCAATCCCCAGCCCTGAAAAAAAGTAATAATAAAAAAGTTTTAAATAGCCAGGTGTAGTAGGTACTCTGGGAAGCTGAGGTAGGAGGATGGCAAGTTTGAGCCCAGCCTGGGAAATTTAGCAACATAGCAAAACCCTATCTCAAAATAAAAAGTAAAAAAGGACTGGGGTTGGAGCTCAATGTAAAGGCCCTGGGTTCAATCTCCAGTACTGAAAAAATAATCAAACACATAAACAAGTAAATGAATAAATACATAAAGGATAGAAATAGATTGTATGTATATGAATCTTATAATAAAAATACTAAGACAAATTCATTAATTAAAACTCTTTAAATCAGAAGAAAGGCCTGGATTATTTTGCTCATAATATAGGTTTAGGAACTGAAAGATTTAGAGACACATGTTGCAGGGTTTATACTCTGATCGCCCTCCACTGCCTCTTTGCCTCCAGCTTCCTTACCTCCTCCTACCCCACTGGTTTAGGCCTTGCCTGTTCAGTGTGTGCCAACCTTGCCTTTTTCCCAGAATATAAGAACCGTGCCTCCCACAGTGCCCTGGCTAGGGTCCAGGGTGCTGCTGGCAGCACGGGCCTGAGTCAGGCTGTAGCTTCAGCGGGATCTGGCTCTAGGTTTCTCCCCTTAATTTGTTCGCTGTTGCCATCGTTGGCAGGGTAGTGGCAAAGTGTGACATAGAAGAAGCGTGCAGTGCAGCGAGTCAGGAACCCCAACCATCAGTCTGGTTACTTTCAGACGTGTGACGTCGACATCTCTCCTAATTTCTCCTGTCCACCTCAGAGAACTGTGTTAAAATCAGATTGAAAACAGAAGACAAACAGTTTAATTTCTGTTTGTAGGGGAAAAACAGCATCCTCATATATCTTTGGTCAGAGCATAGATTATAAGACTTTCTGGAGAGCAATTTAGCTGTAATTATTAGACTTTAAAATGTCCAGACCTGTGGCCTACTTATTTCTCTTCTAAAAATTTAGCCTCAAGAAATAATTAAGAAAGTGCAGAAAGACATATGTAAAAGGATAATTACCAATGTATTGCTTGTAATAGCAAAATATTACCAACAATCAAATGTCCAATAAGAAAAATTGTCTAAATAAATGAGAGCATGCCTACATAATAGAGTAGTATGAGGCTATTTAAAAATATAAGGAAAAAAGCTATTAGGGCCTGGAGATGTGGCTCAGTAGCTCAGTGGTAGAGTGCTTGCCACCTGTGCTTGGGTCCCAGGGTCTGACCTCCATTACTTGAAACAGAAAAGGCTGTTAGTACACAGTGATGTATAAAATATAGTTACTGAGAGTATAAGGAACACACAAATCTGTGTATATGATGATAATACAGACACATCTACCTGCAGAGAAAATAAAAGCAGAGGTGTAGAACCGTATTCATCAGGGTTGAGTTAAGATAGCCAAAGAAACTTAGACTAATTTTATTTTCTTTTTCTTCTATTTATATGGAAGTGATTTTTTAATTTTGCTAAATGTGTATGCATTTCTATTGCAATAAGGAAAAAAGTACTTTTATGTTTGAAAAATTAGATAAAGGGGGCTGTAGGTGTAGTGCAATGACTGAGTACTTGGCTAACATGCTCAAGCCTAGGTTCAATCCCCAGTACTACAAAAAAAGAAAAAAATAGATAAAATTTATAAAAATATGCTGTAACAATTGTTTTACAAATACAAAGTATGATTATGTTCTAGTGGCTTTTTTATTATGTTTGTTTGCTGAGACAGGCTCTCGCTATGTAGTTCAGGGTGATCTTGAACTCACTAGGTAGCCTAGGCTGGCCTCAAACTCACAGTGATCCTCCTGCCTCAGCTTCCTGAGTGATAGGATTACAGATGTGTGCTACCATGCCTGGCTCTTCTATTAGCTTTTATAGACTCCTCTAATGGCAAATACAGGTGAACTATAAAATGGCCTTTCTCATGGCAATTATTTGTCACTTAAAGTAAGTGATTTAAAAATTAGGAAATCTCTTTGTTCTATAGCAAAAGACTTCTCAACATTTAAAATGCTCAACTATTTTATAATAGAATGAACATTTGTAGTAATTGACCTGATGAAGAAAATGATGGTATCTATGCAAAAGAAGATGGTAATATGATAAAATCTGATCCATTCATCTTGTATAATAAGTCTGTCAGTTTTTAACCTACAAAAACCATGTTGTGCAGTGTTCTAAAGCAATTGCATCATTTGCAAATGGGAAACTCCAATTCTGTTGCTGCTTCTCGGAGAAACTTTCTGCAGAACCTCAGATATGTCCAGCTTGTCTGTGCTTGATTTAACTCATATGTGAAATGAACATCATGTTGGCAAAGCTTTCAATGAAGGTTAGCATATGAGCATGGAACTCTCTTAAACCTCCTAAAGACTGAGGAGGAGAATTTGGAAAAGGAGAGAAGAACACTTTGATGATTCACAGTGGAGAACTTCATAGTTTCTCAGTGAGAGGCTACAAATCAGCTTTAATGAGCTGGTCCCACTGCCTTCACACCAACAAACTGCTGCTGTTGTTGAAATTTGGACTGCTGTCACACATAGCCAATTTATAAACACGACTGTTTTTTATTTGGGTCAAGTCTTTTAAAAAATGTTAGCCAACTTTAATTTAAAATGCCGTTTTCAAAACACTACACAAATTTTAATGTAAAATTACCTAAATTATATATGTAGTATTCATTTTTCAAAATAAAGTCAAATGCTGAATTATATTTCATTGAATTATAAACACATAGACACACAACTGATGAAAAGAAATCCATGTGTAGTCAGGTGTGGTGGTGTATTTACAATCTCAGGATTATAAATTGGAGACCAGCCTGGGCAATTTAGCAAAACCCTGTCTCAAAATAAAAAATAGAAAAGATGTTGCTCAGCATTAAGGACCTGGGTTCACTCCCCACTCCCACACACACAAAAAAATTAATAATAAACAAAAAATAAACTTTAAAAAGAGGAGAGCTCCAGCGCCCAAATTGAATTGGAACTGCTTTCATTTCCTGGCACCTAAGAGGTTTTCAATAAATGTCAAGGGATTTTCCCCTCTTCCCTCTTCTTAGCTGGAAGTTTAGGGAATAAAGTATTAAGATTGAAAATTAGAATCCTATTTGAGCAGGCAAAAAGAATGGGCTAGGTACTAAGACAGGATATTGATATGACACAAGGCATAAAGGTGGGTGACTTAGGGTGGGCAGAGGAGTGCAATGAATGGCTGGGTCCAGGAGCAGCCATGCCTGAGCTCACACTGGCCATGCTGTGCCCACATCACCGAGGCAGTGTTCATTTGTCCCATGCACATTATGCCTGGCATGGATGTCGGCACTCTGTCAGCATCTTCTACTCGTTCCTGGCCTAAAATCCCCTTCCTATCTCCACTTCCTAATTATCCCATGGATTTCACAGCTGAACAGCATGATTCCTCTCACCAACACTTTGACTCCCCTGCCTCAGCATCTGCACGACAAAGCCCTACAGCAACCCAACTCTTCACCTTTTCTATGCAGCTGTGTCATGTGCTGCAGGAGAGAAGTAAGAATCAGGCAACTTGTCATGAATCTGTGGGCAGCAGTCTTAGCTCTTTGACCTGGCTATAACCCTCCCACAGCTCCTTAGCATGTTCCCATCTTCCCCAGCAGCTGTGAACTCTCACACCTTCCAAGCCCCCTCTTCCCCCACTGCTGACCTAAACCCAGGGCCCTGCACATGCTAGGCCACCGTTCTAGCTCTGAGCCAGCCCAGTGTGCCCTGGAGTCTCTCACAGATACAATTATCTCTCCTGTCCATCAGATAACCCTTCCTCCCACTCCACTGGGAAAACGGAAGTTATCACACGGGCACGTCACTTCCATCTATACTTCTACCATATCAACTTTTGTTTTCAGTCCTCCTTTTCTCTTCTCATATTGAAAGAATAACAGTATTAATCATTTATGTGAGGTCAGGCCCTCAATGTGCACTATGAATTCCATCCCACGGCTCTCAACACTGATCCATAGCTACCCCTTCTTTTCTTTCTTATACTGTATATTCAACCTTTTCTCTCTCACTCCTTCTCATCAGAGTTTAAACAAGCCCAAATCTTATGGTAGGTAACAAAGGACATCTGTCCTAAATCCCTTCTATCCAATGCTTATATCACTTCTACTCTTCAGGGTCAAACATGTTCTGAAGAACTTGACAGTGTTCATTCCCACTCATATTACTCAGCCCATTGTCATCCACTTTCCTCTAGTATGGTTCTGCCAGAAGTGCTTGCATCAGGATTACCAGTCCATATATAATTACATGCAGTAAATATTTTTAATTGTATTCTAATTGCCTTTTCTCTAGCATTTCATACTACAAGTCACTCTAAAATCTTAGTTTTTCTAGCTTCTATGGTTCCTCACTGTGCTGATTTATTACTTAACCTTTCTGTGTCTTCTTTGGTATCTATTTACAAGTTTCTTTTCTTGTCCTTATTCCTTAGAGAGTAAATATTAGTTGTTCTTTATTTGCATACTTTCTTTGGGTTATTTTATTTATTCCTGAGATTCCAAAATCTCCCAAATCTTTAATCTCTGTTAGTTCTATGAACTTCATACCCATATCTCTATCTGCTGTGTGCATCCAGGACCACAAGCACTCCAAACTCGAGCTGAACATGAGCCCCAAACTGTAACCATAGGCATCACCTTTCAAGTGACTTTCTGCTTGTTTCCTATTTCTGCAAAGGTGTCATTGCTCAGCCATTGATTCAAGTCTGAATCCAGGAGACTCTCTCTCTCTATCTCACACACACATGCACACATGCAAACACGCTCACATACTTACCAGAAAGTCCCTCTGAATCAACTGCTGATTACCACAATCTTCCTATCACCCAGTTTGTCTTTTACCATCTCAGTGGCTGAAAGTGTTCAAAGTTGTGTGATCTTTGTAAGTCATGAGAGTACCTAAATGATCATCATTAGGAAAGCTTAAAGTTCTGACTTTGTTTTTAGAAGATTGAAAAAAATCGAGCAAAAGTTTGTCTTTCTTGCTATGGTCTTTTGAATGGTAGTGTTGCCATAATGTCCCCAATTTTCTCAGAACAATTTTCTGTCGCTACACATCGTCAATATTTGTTCACGCTGACAAGACTAGAAGGCAAGTGTTTTCTTTCTGCAAACACAGTCTTTCTACATCTTTAGAAAATAGGCTATTGTTTGGCTGGGCTCAACTGCATTAGAAATAGGCTGCATTGAAATAACTGAGTTGATGTTGGAAGTACCTATCAGAATCAAGGGCAATAAGCAAGAGTGTCACATCAGTCTGATTTTTTGTTTCTTTATTATCAATAAATCAAGCCCAGATACCCCATGAAGCCAAAGGCCACAAGCGAGGTTAAACTGGCCCGCCACAGCAGCACATACCTCTTCTTCCGTCTCGGTGGAAAGAGGTCTGACGCTGGCTTCAAGGTTAAAGCTCTGTCCCAGTTGTTTCTGAAGCATTGTCAGTTATTTCTAAATCCAGCACTAAGAGCAAAGGAAGGAACTGGCAAAGCGTGAGAGGCAGACGATGACAGCACTTTGTGCGAAACCAGGGATGTCATCCACTAACTAGAGAGAAAGTCTCGTCTGATACATAAAGGTAGAGTTCATTCATATATTTTAATAGTTTTAAGTTCAATTTATGTGAAGACATAGCACCATTTGCCCAAACCTAACTGTAATCCTCAATTTTTCTCTTTCTTCGCTTTCCCCTACAGCAGGATGGGACAGCTCACCCTCAGGCTCACTCCTAACTCAGCCTGGGTTCCCTGATCCTCCACACTGTGTCCCCAAGTCAGCCACTGTCATGTCTCACATGGCTAATCGCAATAATCTCTAACCACTTGCTTCTATATTTTACTGTCATGAGACTCTCTTCTCCATAAAATGGCCAAATTGATCTTTCTAAAATGTGACTCAAATCATGTCCTTCCACCCATACAACCTTTCAGGGAATTCTCTTCCCATAGAAGAAAACAATACCTGATGGCCTCCGCTGAAGAGGCTCCCCGTGAGCTTGCCCCCAGTCTAGTCCTATGTCTTCTTTGACCTTACCTCCTGTTTCCCCCGCACCTCCGCAGATGTAACCCTGCTCTCTTGTCCTGTAGGCCATGTGGGCCCTCTGGCTAGAGCCAAATTCCTCACTGCTGATTCCTCGTGCACCTCTCAGCTCAGCTGCCAGAGGCCTCCTCTGGCCTCTCAGCACATCACCTTGTTCAGTTTTTCTTATGATACAGTCAAGGGTCTGAAACTGTCTTGTTCATTTGTAGGATTTTTGTTTTTGATTTTTTTCCACTATTAGAATGAAATTCCAGGAGTGCAGAATTCTTGCTATTTTGTTTATTGCTGAATTCTCAATGTGTATAATATAGATAATCAAGCTTTTCTGTACAGGACTGGATGCTAAATGTTTCATGCTGCAGACCGTGCAACTCTTATTGCGTTGCACAGCTTTGCTTTTGTAGCATGAAGTCAGCTGTAAACAATAAGTAAATGAGTATATGTATTTGTGTTCCATCAAAACCAATTGTGAACATACTAAATTTGAATTAATTTCAAATTTTTACAAAATATTTCTCTTCTTTTGACTTTTTAAAACTATCAGAAGATGTGAAAACCACTCTCAATCCATAAGATATACAAAATCAAGCAACAGGCCAGACAGGATTCTCAGACCACCGTTTGCCAGTACTCGGCCTAGAGTGTGTACTGTAACCCATACAGGGATTGCAATGAAGACTCTTATCTGGGGGAGGGCAGTAGCAGTATTGGAGATGAAACTAGAGTCTTGGCATTGAGCTACAACCCCAACCTTTTTAATTTTTTATTTTGAGAAGGAGTCACTATGTTACCCAGGCTACCCTGGAACTAGAAATCTTGCAATTCACCTACTCAGTCTCCCAAAATGTTGGGACTATAGGCATGTACCACCAAGCCTGGCTCCAAGAGAACAGAGAGGCCTCGTAGGAAACAACTGATGTGTGCGGATTGCTCCTGAGTTTGGAATAACTCGGAATTGTCTGCTTCTAAATCACTGCTTCTAATGGAAATCAAAGAGGAAGAAATTTTATTGATTTCTTGGGCTCTCCCTAAGATGTATTTCCTACTTCAGTTTCATTCTGATTAACAAAGGGCACAATTGGGTAGGGGGGAGGAGGGCTTCTTCTAAAAATTCTTATAGATTATATTAATATTTGTATTCTCTGTTAGGAAAGAAAGAAGAAAGGGAGAGGGAGAGCAGGGGAGGGAACGTCCTGTTCTAGGCCATCATTTTCAGTTTGGAGGGTGATACTGATAAGGAGGAATAGATTTAACCCCCAATCTGCTAGATATCCAAAACACAAATTCTTGTTCTCTAAAGTTGAAGAATGAATTCTAGGAAAAACGGAAGTTAAGAGTAGGAACAACTTATTGAGGGAGAGACAGCTCCTGCCTGAGAGGGACAGGAGGGGATACGCGGAAAGTGTGCTGGCCCCCAACCTGGCTTCTCAAAGGTGTTTTATGGGACAAAGCCACAAGGTGAGGCAGGTTCAAAGTGGCACAAAACTACAGTCAACTAATAAGTGTACAAGTATAGTCGCTTAGTAATACTGGTCCAGTGAGAAATCACAAGGTGGACATGAGGTGGGACAAAACTATGATCAACCAGTATACAACAAGTATAGTTACTTAGGTAATATTGATTAAATGAAGATCCAATGGAGAGGCAAGTCCTGTAGTAGCAAGCATTCAAGGAATGAGCAAGGATTTTCGGTAGGGGTGGATCAGGGACCTTTCCTGGAAGGAATGGGTTAAGACCTTGGTCCCCTACCCAGGTGATTGATATCTATTTAGAATATCAACCACTGCTAATCATCCCTAGGGGAAGCATGTGGTACAGTAGTTTCTCCTCTTTTACAATGCTGGCCTTCAGGGAATGAATCTTGACTGTCCTCTATGTTAGCTCCCCAAGGCCGGGCCCTGTCTAACTGCCTACAGATTCTAATTAACTTGCCTATCTACAATAATCTGAAGCCTTCTTAATGGGCAGTCCTTGTCAGAGAGCCCATTTCCTAGCTTCTCTGAACTCAGCTTATGCTGCCGGGAGAGCTTCTTTGAGGCTTGCTCTATTCGCTCTGATGCTGGAACTGTCAGTACCTCTATGGAAGCCAAATTCAGAGTAAAACCGAGGCTATGCAGTTTCAGGTGAGAGTCACGTGCTCTTCCACTTGGTGTGTTTCCTTGCGGCATGTGTTTGATGACATTTGAATTATGAGGCACCTCAGGAGTAGGGAGAGGTGGCCCTAGAGTGGTTTCATTGACAGAGACTGAATTTAACAAGCATCTCGTCTAGCTTTGTACAACCTGGACTCAAAACTCAGCCCCCACCTCCCAAACACCTGTTGTGCCAAGTGGAGCTACAGGTCACTGTAAAGCAGGATACATGTTCAGCTTCCGCTTCATCCTCTCCTCTCCCAAACTCACTCATCAGGTAGTATCTGACTTGTCCTGTAGGCACCATGTAAACTCTGCACACCTTTGTGTGTGTTGCATTTATGGCACAATTGCTATTGCTACACACAAATGAGAGATGGATATAGCCAAAAATTTCTAAAATGAAGGCCAAAAGGCCTGTTGTGGAGGGTGCCAGAGTTAGGCTTGACAGGGCCACCCCTAAAACGCTCTCTCACAATGTCCATGTGCCTCCCAGTTCAAAATAATACTGAAACTATTGATAGGCTTTCTAGCCCACCCAGGGGAAGCACAGAAGGAAAGGAAGGTGTAATGTTCTCAAAGAAGAAAGGACACTCAAGTGGAGGTCAAGAACTTCTTACAGTACTGTGGGGAAAGGTTATCAGAGATTTGCATAGAAAGCAATTCCTCGATAAGAAAGTACTTAGGGCCAATCCTACTCAATTACAGCCTGTTTTGCTAAGATTAGAGGTTGACATTTTGATTGCAGCATAATTAAAATTATCTATAACACTTTCCAAGTTGAATATAGGAAGACACTAAACAGAAAACTAATTCATTTGAAGAAAAAAAGGAAAGAACATAGATAATCAGACCAGAAAAAAGAGTGTATCCAAGCCCTAAATTTACAAATGAGGAAATTGAGCCTAAGACAATTTAAAATATACAGGGACTCACTTAGCAAATTAGTGTCTGAGGATCAGACTGGTTGCTAAAATGAAGAATTTCCACCCAAGGTATTGGGAGGTGTGGCAAGACTGTTTGGGGCAGCAGAAATTCCAGTATCCTTCAAAATGTGCTGGGTTTACACATACAGTGTCTTTGTTTCTAGGGTGCGCATAGTATGCAAATATACCTTCAAATTAAATATCCACAAAGTCAGCCTTAAATGTTATTATAAACACAGCGTGAGAGGGCTGACATTCCAATCTGGGTATTCCCTACATTTGTTAAGGCTATATGTGCATGCAGGCAAATTGCCTTGGCAAAATAAAGCAATTGCAAAAAAAAAAAAAAAAAAAAAAAAAAAATCACATATTATCTATACCATTCAGTTGGCTCAAACTATGCAACTATAATAATTAACTGCACTCTCCATTTTACTGCCATACATTATTTAAAAATTCCTGCAATAGTCTGTGGTACCATTTTGTTGATTTCAAATACAGAAACACAAAAAGACTTAGTGATGCCAAATCCTCTTCTTGCCTGAGCCAAGAAAAAGAGAAAATGTTCTAGCTTGATTCTCATTAACCCAAGAAGGGAGAGTCCTCACTTTTATTAGGTCTTTTCTTCCTGCTTGCTGCTTCCTGGAATGACTCCTCCCAACATACCCAAAATTCACTGACCCAAGGCAAGGTGCCCCTGCCACTAAAATGGAGATAAATGCAAAGCTTGAAAGGGGTGTGAAGGAAGGGGCAGCTAGAGGTAGGATCCTGTTGAAGGTACTGTAACTCATGCTGTGAGCTGAGACAGCTGCCCACCCCCGTGTGATCAACTGCACAGCTGAAAGATGGCTTGCTTGAGACGTAATTAGGATATTGTTTATTTAGGCTACTGAGTGAGGTTTGTGTGACTCTCTTGGCCTCCTTGCTTCATGGCCTTTTGATTAAATAGATCTTTCTGTCTGACTTGTCTCTCAAATTAAAAAAAAAAAAAAATACAGGGGACTTCCAGGAAGATGGCAGAGCAGTAAGCAGCAACAAATCAACCTGTACAAGATTCAGAATCCAGACACTGGAAAATAACAATTTGGGGAAGAAAAGAAGGAGGGAGGTAGATCCCTGGGACCCAGGAAAGATCTGAAGGCAAAATTGGAGCCACAACAAAAGTAAAGAGACAGACCCCAACCCAGAAAAATGTAGGGCCAGTCTGCACTTTCTCCCTGGCTCCTGTTCCTTGCATAAAAAAGAAAGATGGAATTTCCAGAGACACAGTGAGTGCAGGTGACTCCAGACACCTCCAGGGAGAAACACACCAGTGTAACAGAGTAGTGGATGCTGTGTGCTATAACACCTGCTGAGTCACTCCAGTCCAAGCCACTGCCATGCCCCCTGGAGAGGGTGCTTGGCCAGATGCCATTTTAGGGAGAGGCCAGCTGAACCTGGCACTCAGAGCAACAGGGTTGGCTTCATCTCAGGGTTCTCAGTGTTGAAACTCCACAGTGACTGGGTGAGGGGCAACATCAGGAGACATCCATGGTCAGGGAGCCATGGTCAGGCCAGCAAGAGACACCTAGAGTGCTGTCCAACCCCACAACCAGAGGCCAGGATCAGCCTGAATGCCTGTGGATTTGAAACCACCCAAACTGGGCAACCTGTGGTAACCCTAGTGCAGGCTGGATGGGTTTCCCCAGCACTCCACCTACTGTGCCTGCTGGTCCTGACCCACTAGAGAGCAGCAGGTGGCTCTTTGCCCCCAGCAGGTATTAGACAGGGGCACATCCCGAAGAGTAAAATAAAAAGCTTCCTGAAAGGAACCCAAGTATGTAAACCATCTAAACCAACAGACCCAGAATGTGACTCTCAGCTCCACTCCCAAACTCCATGACTCATCTCATGTCTATACAAAACTCTGTTCATGTGAAATATTAAAATAAATATATTCCCATCATTTAGTGTTTATAGGTACCTAGACAACTGAAGTTTTCCATTTTCATCCCAGTGGGGGATTGAAATATATAATATCTGCCCAACTAGTCTATAGATTTGACAATTTGGGGGTCTTGGGTTCAATTTGACAGTAAGAATTATTCATTAGAAATGGTATTCAGGTGCCACATATTCAGAGTAAGGATTAAGGCATCATTTTTCAAAAATATAATTTAAACATAACTCTGATAAGAGAAAAGTATGATTTAGTGGGAAAAGCCACTATTTGAGATTAAAGAGAAAAACAGAAACTAAAAATGCATTCTGTCTCCTGTCACTGCTGGGTGGAACAAACAATTTAAATTTTCAAACTGCAAGAACCTAGATGGGCAAGGTGGCAGACACCTGTAATCTCAACACTGAAAAGGAGAGATAGGAGTATTGAAAGTTCAAGCCCAGCCTGGGTAATTTAGTGACTTAGTGAGGCCTTGTCTCAAAATCAAAAAATAAAATAGGGCTGAGGATGTAATTTAGTGTGAAGGCCTAGGTTCAATCCCCAGTACCACCCCCAAAAAATTTCTTTTTTTGCAAGAGCTCTAAGAAGTTTTCGATATGTATTTTAAATATAAGGGGCTTTTTTGTCTTATGTGATTGTTTTTGCAGTGCTTATGATTAAACCCAGGGCCCTAAGCATGCCAAGCAAGCACTCTACCTCAGAAGTATACCTCAGTTTTTTCTTTATTTTTACTTTGAGATAAGGTCTTGCTAATGTTTATCATTTTTCTTTGCTTGATTTTTTGAGACAGAGTCTCTCTGTGTAGTTCAGGCTAGCCTTGAACTCACTACATAGCCCCGGCTGGCCTCGAACTTGCAACGATCCTCTTGCCTCAGCCTCCCGAGTGCTGGTCACAGACACACACCACTGTACCAAGGTATCATTTCATTATTGGCCCCTTATAGATTTATTCGCCACGTACAGCGAGAAGCATGAGGAACAACAGATTCTCAGGCTCATTCTCCATCTTCTCAACGAAAGCAGCTCCAGGTGTCTCCGCCCCCTGAGTGTCCTCAGTCTTGGTTAAAGGCTGTCCTGCTTCTTCCTCCCTCTGCTTGGCTGAGCACCTCACTGAGAGCAGACACTTCACCTCCCAAACATGCTCCACAGTTTCTTTGGCTTATTCTTGCAAACGGTCTGGCACGCGATTCCTCTGGGGTGGGCAACACTAATGCTTCTCTTTCCAGTGAGACCCTGGCTCCAGAGCCCTGAGAGTGCTCCACTGTGCTAAAAGAGGGGTCATGTTCATCTTTGGAGATGTTTGTCACTCAAATAAACTAACACAGAATGCAATCTTAGCAGGTAAATATTTTTGTCCTCCTGGTACTGGGGACTGTACCCAGGACCTTCACACTGAGTTACATCCTATCCCTTTTAAAAGCTTTATTTTGAGACAGTCTCACTAAGTCACTAAGCTCCCTGGGCTACATTAAGACTTATGATCCTCCTGCCTCAACTTCCCAGAGTTCTGAGATTACAGGCTTGTGCCATCCTGTCCCACTAAAATACTCCTTTTTCCCTAACATGTCCTTTTTGCAAGTCTTTATGGATAACACAAACCCAGTAAGACTAAAAATATAGAGAGATTGTCGAATGGATGGAAAACTTTCTACCACACGCCAAAGAATGGGTATCTGGGGTGACTCCAACCAAAATAAATAAGAGATCCCCTAGAAGTTGAGGAGCTCATTTATTACACCTGTATCTTCATATTTTCCTTCACTGGACAACCTCAGAAAGATGAAGCAGCCTCCTGGTGCTGAAATGAAGTTGATGGTACAGGGCAGTCTGCCATTCCTTTCTGTGACCCCTGCCATACTTTATCCAAAACCTGGCAGAGTTTGTGTGATGTAGAGTTATGATGCCTTACTTTGCTGCAGTCTTCAACCTCATGAAAGTGCAGCTGTTTCGCCCCTCTGGCCCTGGCACTAATGTGAGCTCTGCAGGGCTCAGAGGAAGGACTCAGTAGATGTTTCCTCTCAAGTCTGACAGCCACAGAGCCCAAGTGTTTATTTACAGTGTCTGGAAAAGTCAGTCCAGAGCTGTGTCAGGAAGATGCTGACTGCAAGGCTTGGACATACTTTGAGAAGTGAAGACGTCAAAATTTCCCTGTCTCCAGCTTCCTCTTGATCCAGTCTGAAGGTCTTCAGACCAAACTGTCAAACTTTGCTTCTTCTGGACAATGGGAGATTCCCTTGCCCTCAAAACCTGGAGCCTCAGACCACAGCCTCTGAGACTGCTTCCCATCTGGAGCCTCAGCCCTGCCCTGCTCCTGAGCATACAAGCAGGGCTGGGGGTGCAAATTCCCGGCAGAAAGAGCCCTGCTGAAGGCTCCAGGAGGAGCCATGGGTCTGGACCAGTCCCTGCCCACTGCCCTGCTTACCCCACAAAAGCCAACTGCTCCATAGCCCAGCCCAGCTGCAGGTCAGCAGCTGGTCCCGTAAAGATCAACATAGTAAGAAAATCAAGCAACAGAGCAGGCCCCAGCTACCAAGATGTTCTGATCCACAATAGATTTTGTTTGAATTTCCATGCTGGGTGGGACCATGTGTGCATGAGCTTACAGTAGCGGAAGAGAAATACTAAGAGTAACGGGTTGATAGTCATTAAGCTGTCAGGCACCAAGCGATACAATTCACTCAGTCTTCATAACAATCCTATTAGGTTTGAACACTGTATTTAATTGTTTGTTTACTTTTGTATTTATTTATTTTGGGTGTTTCTAGATAGTGCCCTGCTATGGAGCCCAAGCTGGCCTCAAACTCCTGATCCTCCTCCTTGGCCTCCCAGAGTTCTGAGATTACAGGCATGCACCACTATGCCAGGCAGGTGAGGAGCTTTTTGTCTCCATTTCGTAAAGAGGAAACATAGAAAGTGCTTGACATAGAAAAATAAGAAAACCCTACTCAACTTAAATAATACAAATAGGAAGAAGACTTTCAAGATCAAGCCACAAAACCTTTTTAGCCCATTTGTATCTTCTTTCTATTACTTTAATACAATTTCATTAAGCCGAATAATTATTATGACCTTGTCTTTCCAGGGAGAGATGGTCCGCATTCCAGCCTAGCAGCTCCCTGAGAAGCCACGTTAGCAGTGCGATGCTGAGGAGGCTGCCCTCCGTACCTCAGGCATGGGGAGTAGAGAGGCACTGCTCCGGGCTTCCTGGCCACGGTGGGCAGGAAGGACAACAAGCTCCTGTGAACACCAGGTCTTATCCCTCCGCACCCATATGTTCCCACACTTTCCCAACGAGCAGAGACTGGCAGTGGGGAGACCTCTGAGCTGCTACGGAAATTAACTGATCATCACATTTTTAAGTGAAGTTAATGGACAGAATTTTCTCCAGCCTTCGTTTTCCTGAAACTCTTGGCACCTGTTTCTGGTTGTCTAGTGACAAGTGCCAGCAGATGACAAAATGAATTAACGAGTAGTATATTAACAGGAACAGAAAAACGGAGAAACTGTCAATCCTGCCTAGCTTGACAGCTTGGAGTTATTTTTGCGGCCTGGGTGTTCACAGCTGTGATTTTAGAGTACTCACAGATATTTAAGTCATCGTGTTTTCTGGTTGTATTTTGGTGAAATGTGATATAGCAGCATTCCATAGTGTTTCTCAATGGCATCCACACCCTCCACCCCAGTCAGGCCTGAGGATTCCTGAACATATCTCTGGACTGGAGCCCACTCACATTTCTACCCCACCCACGTACACCAGAAGTCTCCCAAGCCTTCATGGTGAATTCTCAGAGCTGGGGTCATCTCATCCTTTTATCTCTGTCAGCACCGACAGTTGAGGATTAATGGACGAGTTGAGTGTACGGTAAACTAGGATTCCATCTGATTTCCCTGTGTGTGTCAGCGGGACTTCCAGGGTCCACCCAGCTCCTCCACAGAGAGCTGTCCTAAGTTGCATGCTCCAGCACCTTGGAAGCCACTTCTTTAGTCTTGAGAACAGTAATGATAGAATATTAGAGCAAAGAATTCCTACTTAGAGAACCATCCCCAAGACCTCCATGGGAATATGACTGCATATTAACAATGTTTCAACACAATTCGCTTCTTATTTGTGTTTCTAAATATAAACATATGCTGGCTAGGTAAACTTGTTAGAGTTAAACTTTAACCAGGACCCAAGGAAACAATGCAAGTTTCTAAATTAACATTCTTCTCTGCTGGATATTTATATAAAATATCAACTGTAAAGAAAGGAGGCTAAAAATGATTTGCAGTATTTCAGACATTAATTTTCAATGTATCCTTTAAGGTTCAGCACAGGTTCCTTTTTAGGTTCAGTGCAGCTGACATGAACATGCTGCAGAATCCTTAATAGCCAAGGAAGATTTGATTATTTCCACTGCCTATCAATTTTTAAAAGTGAACTTTATCTTAAAAAGATTTTTCAACAAAAGTTAGAAACAGGCTTTTGTTTCAGTTTATCTTTTGTTAATTAAAAAAAGAAAGGAATAAGTAACAAGAATCCCCCAATTCCTAGAAAATTCTGCTTGACTGAAGTTTTATTGTACATAGAATTTTTTTTTACAGAGAAGTAAATAGCAAAATAATTATGTTCCTGGCAAAAGGTCTGCCGGGAGATTCCTTTTAAATGGCAATTTTTCTGCTGAATTTAAAATGTAATTTGATTTACAAAAGCATGATTTTCAGGCTGGGTGGAAATCTGTTTGTTGTACGAAGCACACCCAGCTGGTTTACTTCCTGCGCCTAGGGACCCTGCTGTGTTCTTCCAAAGGTACATGTGCAGCCAAAGAACAGCTTAGACCCTGGGAAATTCTGCTGCAATAACATTTTTTGGAGAAAGAGCTGAGATACTTCTCTCTGCATTTGGATTCAGCCAATATCTCATTTTTAAATAGTCTGTTCTCAAAGGCACTCCAGCACAGGAAGGGGAAAGGGGAGCGGATTGAGGAGTGCCTGGGCTCCCTGCCATTCCCCGCCCCCAGTCCTACACAGGCCGGACTCCACACAATGGTGGTTTCCACAGACAGACCAGGCCAACCTGCAACAGTGGAGTGCTGCCAGCTTTGGGGGCTACAGCTTGTGTTTGTTGATGAATAAAGAAAGCACTATTACATATCAACTTTGCATTTTTTTTCAAGTGCAGAATATTCCTGTGCGATATGAAAAGTTCTGTGCTGTAAATGTCCCCAAAGAGCTTTGAAAAGGAATTCCTAGTGAGCTCAATTATCATTATATCCAGTTATCCATTCCTGGCCTCTCTTTGACGTTGCTTGTGATTGAGTCAATGATGATGGTATTGTTTTATTTCTTGCCACAACAAATGAAGAGATTCAAAGATCTGGTTTAAGACTAACTCCCAGGTTCAAAGATGGAACTAAGCATGAATGTTTTCCTCCAACTCAATCAGCAGTTCTCAAAGTAGCTCGCATTAAAATCATTAACTGGGCTTATGGTTCAGTTGGCCTGGTGTAGGGCCCCAAGAATTTACATTTCTGACAAATCCCTGAGTAATGCTGTTGGTCTGGAAACTACACTTCGAGAACTATTGTTCTAAACAAATTGCCCATTTTGATGAGTGAAAAGCTCACCAGGTATGTATGGATGAAGCTAAACTCAGACAAAGAGAATGGCAGCTCCCTCCCAGAAGGGAGTAGGGAGGCAGGAGGAGATCAGGAAGGGAGGAAGCCCTGGAGCAGCCGGGCTGCGGTGGTGTCTGAGCTGTTCTGCCTGTGGGCTCTCCTGTCATAGGTGCTACCCAGGCTGGGAAATTTTCACCAGTCTTTCCCCTGGGGAGCAAGGAGCTGGCTTTCCAGGCATAAGTGATAGAGCCCATTTCCCAGGGTCCATTACCTGTAAATCCATCATATCAAAACATTAGCGCATAAATTCAAACGTCTCTATTATAACTAAATCACATTATCCTGACTCTATCTTAAGGCCAATGGGTTCTAATTAATTTAGGAAACAGTCTGTTAATCAAAGGGAGAAAATCTAGCTATAAAATGACACTTGCAAAATAGATTTAAGCACCAAAAGATTATTTTCCAGAAGCCCCTTTCTAATACTAGAAGAAAAGTTGGTCAGCCTCAAACACTATTATGCATAGAGTATGAAATTTGCAGATGTGCTTTATTGTTTATAGGTAAGCCAGTCTCCATTTGCAATATTCACGTGTCACAATTCAGAGCATCTGATGCATCACTAAGTGGTGAATGGAGCCCTGGCTCCCTGCCCCACCGCCCAGGCCAGGTCTTCATCACTCCAGTACACCTGGATTAACAGTCTTTGTTGCTGATCTTAGTGGGTCAAGATCAGCCAAACTTCAAAGCCTACCATAGCTCCCTAGCTTCATGGCATGACCCCCTGTACATTTCCAACACCATCCTCCCACCAGGTGGTCAAGAATGCCACACCCATTGCCATAGCAACTCTACCTATTGTTACTGATTAACCCTTAAGACAACACTTTCCCATCATGTGAGTAACTACTTGCTCAAAGACACTCATTCACTGCTGGGATCAACTTCTGTCTTTTTATTCAAAAGAAAGTTGTCTGTCTTGCTTTACTCAACCACTTATCTTGGTCATTCCCTGAGTGAGCACTTGACCCCAGAGCATCAGCCACACACCAGGATCACTAATCAGATGGTGCACTCTGTGTGTGAAGAAATAAAAGGACATCAGACGGAGCAGAGCCTACATTGTACCTAGTACGTCTTAATAAAAGCTGATTTAATCAAACTGATTCGGTGATCTTTGATGCTCACAGTCAAGTGTCTCAGAACTTTTGTCTCTTATATCCACTACTTAGAACAAATGCAAGTTAGCTCTGATTTAGAATTACTAGCAATATTCTTTAACCTCACCAAATATTTCACTGAATGAACATAAATATCTGTGCATTTGATGAGCAAATATACAGTTAGACAGGCAAGTTTCCGTGAAGAGTACCGGGCAGCCTACAACACGGCCCCAGCTGGTTGGTCCCGGTGTTCAGTCTCATAGTTTCTCCCTTTCAGTGCGGCTAGCCTCACAGGTCACCTCTAGTGAGTAGACCATGGCAGGAGTAGTGCGAGGTCTGTCCCAAGATCAGTTGAAAGCTCTGTCATTTGGCCCAGTGAGCTCACCTCGCTTTCTGTGGGGTCACTGCTCTGGGGAAGCCAGCTGCCTTTGTAAGCCACATGTCTAAAGGCCCAGTGGGCAGAGCCTGAGAGTAGATCTTCTAAGGCCACTCAGTGGCCGAGGCATGGGGCTCTCCTAGCCACTCAGTCTTGCGGTAATGGCAGTCTCAGCCAGTGCTTCAGCTGTGACCTCCTAAGAACCCCAGAGGCTGAGCAGTTCAGATAAGCTGCCACTGCTGCATTCCCAACACAGAAATGTAAAACAATACATTTTTATCATTTTAAGCCTCTGAGGGCTTTAGGTGATTACATAGTAGTAGACAACAAGTACGGGGGTGTAATTTGTAGTTCAGATTAAAGGTTGTGTATTTCTTGCTAAAATCCAAGTTCTGCAGGAACCCATTTGTGACCGTTAATCTCGGCTGTCAGCTCTCCTGGGCTTAGATGCCCAGAGAATTGGCAAAGTGCACATCTGGATGTGTGTGACATTTCCAGACAGGAATGGTGCATGGGGCGGCACAGTGAGTGGGGTCCCTGTGCTGAAAACGGCAGCACAGTGCAGTAGTCTGGGGCCTGCGTGAAACCACACAGTGGAAGTGGGGAGCTCTGAACTGGACCTTCCTGAGCGGGCGTGCTGCTTGGGGCTTTTCAGTTGTTTGTTGTTGTCATTGTTTTATGCTGCTGTCCCCATGGGCACTGGACTTTGGATTCTTCGGCCTTTGAAGTTGGACTCACAGCAGCAACTCCAAGTGAAGACTGAGGCTGCCACATGGGTCTCTTGTTCTAAGGCTTGCAGCTTCGCAGCTGAGGCGCCACTTCTTTCTCTGACTCTTTGCCTGCACACAGGCATCATGGGCTACTCACATCTAACTGCACGAGCCAACAAGAGACCCTGCTCAGAGCTCTGTGCATTCTAATGGCTCTGTTCCTCCCAAGACCCTTGACTGCTACAACACTAAAGTCACAACCATGCACATACCCCTTTCATTTTCTATCAGGAAGGACAAATTCCTTCCTAATGGAATTAATAACTAAGGGAGGAGATCACTCTTAGTCTCCACATCCAAATGTAATGACCAAAGGCAGTCAGGCCTCCAAGGGTGGGCTGCCAGGGGGTGGTGCGCACCTGCAGGCCCAGTTAGGGCAGAAGGACTGCAAGCTGGAGCTCAGCCTGGGCAACCCAGTGACTCAGCATGACCCTGTCTCAAAACGATTTGGCGGCGGGGGGGGGGGGGGGGGGGCTGCTTATGTAGCTCAGTGTAAAGGCTCTGAGTTCGATCCTCAGTACTGGAACAAAAAGGGCAAAAAAAAAAAGAAACAAGTATGGCCCGGAAATGCCTGGGATTCTCTCCTTGTAAGTCTATGATTGTGAAAGAAGACCCTTTCTACAGCTACATGAGCTCAGGACAAAATAGCTGCTTAAAGAAAGGTTGGCTCCCTATGGTGCCATCTGAAGAGACAGCTTGGCCGCAGCTTTCTCAACCTGGGAAGGAATTAACACTTCCTTGGGGAACAATTTCCCTAAACGGGACACAAGTCACATGCATGTACACACACCCACATGCACACACACAGGGGCCTTTTCTCTCTCACACACACATGACACGTGTACTTGCATCTAACCGGGATCAGACCAAGGCCTGCTGTTGGCTCCCAGGAACTGAGCCTGTGCAGGTCCTCAAGTCTCCCCGGCTCCTCCTCCTCCTCTCTGGTTAGGAGCAGCTCTCTCAGACAAAAGGCCTGATTCCTCGCCACAGGATTGAGAAATGTTTGAATCCTGGCATGAGATCTCACAACTTCACACCCAGAAATGTCACCACCAATGGATGCTGACATTTCAAAAACAAATATTTTGTTTTCTTTTTTCAGATAGAGTCTTGCTATCTTCCTATGCAGTTCAGGCCCGCCTTGAACTCACTATGAATGCTAAGCTGGGCTCAAACTTGTGGAAATCCTGCTGCCTCAGCCTCCTCAGTGCTAGGATTACAGGTATGGGCCACCATGCCCTGCCAGTTTTCATTTGATGCTCTTCCTAGAAAGGACAGATGCTGCAGACTCTGCTCCTCGTGCCTCTGAATCCTCATGTTCTCATTTAGGGGCCAACACAGTGGTTCAGCCTGGAAAGGGAGCTGCAAGAACATGGAGACAGACAGAGGGTTAAACAATGTGCTGTGTTAAGTGTCAGAGGCCAAGGTACTGGGTGACAAAGTGTGCTGAGCCAGTGCTGGTTACATTGTGACCTCTCCAGTGAGGCCGCTTCCCCTCCTTTCACCATCACCCCGGTTCAGCCCTCCTGTTCTTCACTTTGTTTATCTAGAAAAATATGCCCCCATCCTTTGGCTAAACTCAAGTGCCTCAGTAATAAGGCATGTTTTTCTCAAAGACAGCAATGCATTAATGAGCATTAACTGAACACTTTCTCCCACACTAAAAGGCATTTATCTGTCCTGATGCTGCTGGTAGGCTCTGGAGTCAGCCTGCCTCTGCTCAGATTGCACCTTCTCTGAACTACTGTGTGGCTGCGGTGAAGGACTTAGCACTTCTGCATTTACAGTTTCTGCATCCATAAATTATACAGCCCTCCTCCCATGGCTGGGGATGTTATCTAGGGGTAGGGAGCATGCTTAAGAAAGCACAGGCAGGGGGTTCAGTCTTCAGCATGTACACAAATGCACACACATACACATAATCCTTCCAACATTGTGCTAAGGATAAAAATGAGAAAATCCAGATGACATCTTTAGAAAAGCCTAGATACTGGAACATAAGTTTAACAAGCCTAGAGATTTCCTGCCAGGCCCATGGCTGTGCCTTGTGACTTGGAACAGAACCCAGGACAAAGTAGACACTGAAATACTCACTGAATGAATGAATATGTAATATGCACTTGTACTAAGACATGTATTAATTTTATAACACACAAATAAGAAAAACATTATCCACTTTTCTTCCAAACAATTAAAGTGGCAAGGACATTTCCAAATTCATTTCATAGGACTACCATAACCATATCAGTCAAGGATACTAACGAAAAGTAAATGACAGGGCCAGGGTTTTACTCAGTGGTTCTGTCGCCTGCCTCACAAGCGCAAGGTCCCAAGTTCAATCCCTGGTACAAAAAAAAAAAGAAAAAAAGAAAGAAAGAAAGAAAGAAAGAAAGAAAGAAAGAAAGAAAGAAAGAAAGAAAGAAAGAAAGAAGGAAGG